>CM034152.1:775418859-775859104 GCA_019776745.2 Taxus chinensis
CGGAGTGGCTCATTTGAAACCAGATCACCCCTCTGCCACTCTGCTATACCCCTCTGCCTGCATTGACTTATCCTGAGTGTCATGCCACTCAGGATCATTGTCCTCCTCCCATCCGACTAACTGACCTAAGCCTTGGTCTCTCCTCTGTCTCCCCCCATGTAAAAACTCCTCAGATCAGAGAGTCTAGGTCCAATAGGGTCATCACTGCCTTGGGGGCGGGTCGGTGGCAAATCTGAAGTAAGGGGCCTGTGGAGCACCAGCTCTCCCTCAAACTAAGTAGCTCCCTCCTGGCCGCAAAGGAACGCAAGGCGTAACACTATCCAACCATGACCTCTAAAGGCTCCTTGGGCCTCTCGAACTGATCTAAATACTCGCACCACCGGGGGAAGCATACCATATAAGGCAGGGCCAAAACTGCTGAGGAATCAGCCAAAAGGATGCATCTCCACCCTCCCTACCCTATACAAAAGCTGCCATTGTGGTGGAGCAAAAATCAAATTAAGAGCCTCCTCGTCCCATAGGGCTGCCATTGGCCTTATTACGGTGTGGGCCTCCATGTCATCGGTAGTCAGGGAAGCAAATGGTGGTGAGGTGCTTTGACACTGAAAGTCTGTCCATCTGGTGCCTCACAGCTCTGGGACTACCCCCTCTACACCTCTGCAATAGGGGATGAAGCGCTCATAAACCCCACCTCATCACTTAGGGGTCGGTGGCTCAAAGACTGACCCTTGTAAGGACTACCCTGTATAGAAAATTTAGTGGTAGGTAGTCCCAAGTATATCGGCCCAGATCCCCCAGGCATAATCAGTCATGTCCCTCGATCTGTGTAATGATAGGTGACCAAAAAAGTATAGTAGAGTATTCTCCTCCCGGCCCCGCATCAATCTTGAGGCAAGGATCCCATAATGCAGGACGAATCAAGGGATGGCAGGCTAGGGGAATAGATCAGACCTCACACCCTTCTTCGAGCCAGTGGAGATAAATACATCTCCCATGTAAGGAAGCCCACGGTGCCTATCTAAGCCCATGAACCTGCCGTCTCCCGATGATCGGGACCCCCAGAATACAGTAAACATCCTCCAAAGTGATGGTCCACTCACCTCGGACCCCTGGTAACCGGAAGGTGTTCTGATCAGCATCCCAATAGGAAAATAAGTCACAAAGTATGTGACTGGATGGTGCAACATGTGGGATGTGTGATATACATAGTATACCAGCCCTCTGAAGAGTGTCCTACTCGTCCTGTGAAAGGGCATCTAACACTGCTGGGAGCCAGTCACACTCTCTCTCTTGACTCCATCAAATGTACTCCTCCCTCGCCTGCATACACCCAAAAACACACAAAACAGAGCAAGTTAGCATCCGAATGACATTAGAAAAATCATGAAAACACATAAAGATGCTAAAAATGTAAAAACAATTTCAAACAAGTGTTCTTTTGGCATTCTGTTCGCAACCGCTGCCCTGAGTAGGGCGGCGGTTTCTCAATTGCCGCCCTGTTCAGGGCGGCAGTCATGTCCCAAAAACCCACGCGGGTTTTGTGCCCTAAAAAGGCCTAAAAATGCAAAAAACAACCATTTTAACTAAAAACAAAGCCTACCTAGTAGGCACCCGCCCTAGATAGACCTTTTAAACCTAACATTTTCAAAAATAAACCCCCCATGACAAAGATTTTAACATTTTAAAAATTTGGGGGTAAAAATAGTGAATTGAGAAAAAATAACCTGTGATCTCGCGGGTCGATGTTCTGCTTGCGGAGGCATGATTGCTATCCTGTCACGAATGTTTTGACTCTACTCTCGTTAGAAACCATCACCGTGGGTCCTAGAGCTCAAAATCAATCAAATCAACACGCACAAATGAATAGGAAAATGGGCCCACTTTTACATATATAGCAACCTAACTTGTTTTGAATGCTCCTTTTCATAGGTTTGGAGTGTCGACAGAGGTACGTCCTTACCCCCGCACAAATGGTATGTCCTCATTTCCCATTATTTTAGCATTTATTTTCTGATCTATTTTGTCTATCTGCACTTGATTCCTCTTTTCATTTTACAAGTGGCGGGAATTTTGGATGGCGTCATTTCGACACACGGACGTATCAGGTATAACTTCCAACTTCCCATTTTGGGACCGCCATACTCGGACCCACCGTTTTATGCCCCTTCATGGCTAAAACGCTTCTCCGAGGGGGCAATATGTACGTACCCAAAATTGTAGGGTACTGCACCGCCGGAACAACGTAACATGTGCCCCAATGATGATACATGTCTCCTCACAAGGTGTTCGGGATCCGGAAAAGCTCTCCAAGTATGCGTTAACATCCCACATGCCCCGCTTATCCCCTGCATGCTTTGTTTTTCTCTTTTCCCCTCTTTTATTTTCTTTTTACTCTTCAGTTATGAAACCATCGCCTTGCCTGGGTGGCGGTCTCGTGACCGCCACCCTGTCAGGGCGGCAGTTCTGTAACCACCGCCTTGCTCAGGGCGGTGGTCCATCATGCATTTTCCAGAATTCTCTTTTAAATGCAACTCACGTAATTTCAACGTTTACCAGCTTTTTTCACCGCCTTTGGCTTGCATTGATGATTCTGGTTCCCTGGAATAGTGTTTTTACATTGTTTATGGTTTAAGTGATCAATTTAGTTTTTACCTTTGGGTGAATGAATTGCTATAAATAGCTGGCTTGTGCTCAAGCAAATGGCCCCTCAAGTTTACCTCTCAATTTCTCATTTCAGTAGTTCTGTCTTTTATTTTGCTTAGGATACATAGTGTTATTCATTGCATGCCTAGTTCGTGTTGTTTTGCTGTTAGAAAGCCACATATCCATCTTGTGCAATTGCTGTTATCACTTCATCCAAATCAATTGGAATAGGATAGTTTTATTTCAATAGGAAGCCATTAAAGTTACAGGTTTTGTTCTTCAAACAGGATAGTTTTAGGTTCTGGACGTTTTATGCTGCATGACTCACAATAAATCCCGCTAGGAATTACATAAGCCAAGCTCTGTACTCTTGTGCTATCCCACTCCTAATCGCATTGTATTCAGTCTGTATCCTAAAGCTTCCTTTATTCCAATATCTACTTCTGTCGATGCTAGCATTACATGCTTTTCTGGATCCACGTGAGCACGAAGGAACGAGGAGATCACACTGAGGGGACAAAGCCACATACACTATCGGATTTGCCACTGTTATGCAGAATCCAGGTTCTAGCTTTCAAAGTTCTAGTTAGAAGCATATCAAATAGAGTAGTCAAATATTTCATTTTAGTTAATTTTACTTTCGATATTGCTGGGGAAGCTGTGGGGATTGATATTTTCTGAGAAACTATGATTCACTCCTCACTTCTGAGGTAGGATCGAGAGTCTTTCAAATAGACTAGATCGATTATTTCATTATTTATAATAGGTTCACAATTGCACAGACAAGTAGTTATACTCGGTTGCTTTGTTTGTTTTAGCTCGTTAATAGTTTAGTCGTCAATTCTAGATATATTAGATAAATGTTCTTTCTGCTCGGTAGTTTATCAATAAATTATCAGATTTAGGAATATACATAGATATATCTTTCACAATTAGATTATTCTGTCATTAGTTAGATTTGTATAATCTCCTTTTATATGACAATCATGGGACCTAGAGAGCCCAGAGAATACGTATTCAAGCCAATCGTGCCCCAACCTAATCTCATCATAGCAATAACTGATATAGATCAGAATCTTAGGATCCAAATCTTCCAAACAACGGTAAACTTACAACAAATCAGCTCCTAGTTACACGGGTTAAACATAGAAGGTGACCAAGCACACACGTTTTGGTCAAATCAACCAAACTATAGATTACCCTAGATACATATCCGCATGACTATAGAAGGGCTTGAAAGAGAGCAAATGTTTCGTTGTGATCCTTTGGTCCCACAACCAGACGCAAGGGACATTCTCATAGACATAGATACTAGCTTAAGAATTCAGGTTGCACGAACGCCTGCGAGATACTCTGAGAAGATCACACAACTATTAATTCTGAATATAGAGGCTGTGAAAGCATATGACTACTGGATATTAGGAATTAGGGACTGATTCCACACATGACCATAGAAGGACCACAACAAACACGAATCTACGGTTGTGACCCACAAATCCTGCAACCCAAAAAATCCATAAGTGAATCAGACATAGATGCTGGCTTACGCACATTAGTTTTCAGATCCACTCCACTCCCACCTATTATCATCGAATAATTATCCTTGTTAGACGTAGCAGCTAATGAAGCTAAGGAATTCTGGACTAGACCAAACAATCACCCGTATAGTCAACCGTATCCATCATTCACCTTATGACCCTGTCTGGAGATATACACGAAACTATCCTAGGTCATTTTCCACGTATCCCACAACCCATAGACCGAATCACGCCAGAGCTCGATATTGATTAGAGCCTTCGAGCAGTCATCCTTTTTGATCAATCTATCAAACCGGTTTAGGTTAGGAGGGCCTTCTTTGCTTTAGATTCACAGATTCCACTAGTGCGTATCGAAGACATCAGATTGCCTAACTAGTTTTTCTGCATCCTACACATATTCCATCCCCACTGGTTGTCCCAGCATGACCTCGGGAGGTCGGGTGCGAGGAAGAGTTACTTGTAGATTCCCATGCTCGCTTTGTCACTTTTCCATCGTAAAGGGACAAAGTCATACACTACTGGATTCGCCACTGTTCTGCAAATTCCAGGTTTTATTTGTCAAATTTCTAGTTAAAACATATCAAATAGAGTAGTGAAATATTTCATTTCAGTTAAATTTCAGTTTCGATATTGCCAGGGAAGCTGTGGGGATTGATAGTTTCTCAGAAACTATGATTCATTCCTCACTTCTGAGGTAGGATCGAGAATATTTCAATTAAGTTAATTAGCGATCTAATTATTTAGGATAAACTCACAAATGCACAGGCAAGTAGCTACACCGGACTACCTTGCTTGTTTTAATTTTGTTATTAGATTAGTTTTTCATTTTCTGAATATATTAGAATAGTTTCTCTTTCAATTCTATTAAAAATTCTATCAAAAATATAAAATAGAGGAATATATATATGTTGTAGATATATCTTACATAATTAGTTTATTTTGTTTCAATTAAGCTTATATTGATCTTGTATGACAATCATGGGACCTAGGGAGCCCAGTGAATATGTTTTTGAACCAATCATGCCTCAACCAAATCTTGTTGCAGCATTAACTGACATAGACCAAAATCTCAAAATTCGGGTCTTCTAAACAACAATAGACCTACAAGAAATCAGCACACAACTAAGAGGATTAAACATAGAAGACGAAAAAGCACACATGTTCTGGTCAAATCATTCAAATTATAGACTGCCTTGATAGATATTTGTATGACTGTAGAAGGACCTGAAAGAGAGCAAACATTCGGTTGTGATCCACTAGTCCCACATCTAGACGCAAGAGACCTCCTTGTTGATATAGACACTAACTTACGTATCCAAGTTGCCAGAACACCTGTTAGGTACTCCGAGAAAATCGTGTAACTTCTAGTTCTAAATGTAGACACCGAAAAGGCATATGATTATTGGATACTTGAAATCAGGGGTTGACTCTTCATATGACCATAGGAGCTCCACAGCAACCACGAACTTACGGTTGTGATCCACAGGTCCCACAACCCAATGGGCCTACAAATCAATCAAATATTGACACTAGCTTGCGAACACTGGTGTTTAGGTCCTCTCCACTTCCACCAGACATCATCACACAACTATCATTATTAAACGTAGCAGCTAATCAAGCTAAAGATTTCTGGACTATGCTAGAGAATCGTCCATAAAACACCAAAAGATCCACTACACATTTAGTCATTCCATTTTCATGACCTTGTCGGGAGATATATACGAAGCATCTATAGGTCATCTTCCACGTATCCCACAACCCATAGATTGGATCATGATAGAGATCGATATTGATTGGAGCTTTCGAGCAGCTATCCTCACCGAACGATCTATCACACCGATTCAGGTTAGGAGGGCCTTCTTTGCCTTAGATTCGCAAATCCCATTATTGCGTGTTGAAGACATAAGATTACCTAACTAGTTTATCTACATCCCACGTATATTCCATCCCCACCAGCTATCTCGACACGACCTCGGGAGGTCGGGTGTGAGGAAGAGTTACTTGTAGATTCCCATGCTCACATGTCATTTTTCCATCGTACAAAATTGGTGAATCCGACGTGAATCGAACACGTAACCTTCTGATTTAGGGTCAAATTTCTACTTGTTCTTCCAAATTAGTTTACTTTTCGTCTTTTCCACCTCATTAGCCTTCACATCAGCTTCACCAACAAAATTGGTGAACCCAACGTGAATCAAACTAATATTCCTCTTTCTGTTTTCTTTTCTTTCATCCACATTCGCTCTTTCCCATTATTCTGCGGGTATTCATATACCCCCCGAATATGTCAGGATATGATGCATATGGCAGACCTCTCCTAGGTCTTGAAGCATACCACAATCAACTAAATAGACAACCATCACCCTCACTCTTAGCATGGGGTGACAACTATTCAACTAACTGATTTTCAACATAAACTCTGCCTCAAAGGACTAGATATAGTTATTTTTTCCAAATAGAGGAGTTGGATCAGCTCACTCAAACGTAACAACCAGAGCCTTCAGGCTCAAACAACATGACACTCACTGGAGAATCTGGTTCATCTCCTCGGGTGTTTCTTAGACCATAAATTAGTAGACAGTCAGATCCATATCTGTTTTTAGATGACGAATACTTAGCACGTTATGCTAAGAGTGAACAACGCTCTCAAAATATGTACTGACCTATAGGAGGTTTGCAAACACAACCTGAGGTCTCGTTCCAAAAAAAACACCCCCATTCCTCCACCTATAGGAAATTCCCTCGATGAAACTTGGCAGGGCACCGATCAATTCATAGCAGGGTACCATATGCCTATACAACCTCAAGATATACAACAAACGCCACTAAGGAAAAATACCGTGTCTTCACCAAACGAGGTCATCTCAGCCTTAGTTGAGAAGGTTAAAGGGTTGGAACTTGCTTAAGTAAATCAAAATCCATAGTTCATACAAGCAGGAGCTTCCAATCCTCCACATCATCCAAGCCAAATAGACCTCCTCATAGGAATAGGCACGTTGGCTATTCCTCCTCAGTACTTACAACAAACACCAACTAGAACTGCGTTTTCTAACGCCACTCCAGTTGACAGTATAATACCTCCCGGTTTAGTACAAAACAACCCATTCTTGAGCAATGCTCCTCCATACTTAAACATGTATTCCAAATCACCACAGGGAGATATGTTCTCCTCTCCTAGCATGTTTGCTCAAACACAGGGATTTCCTTATGCCCTTGTAAATACATATGTTATGCCATATCAACAACCCATTCCACCTCTACCCCCTCAGCAAGCACCATCAATGGTTGAAACCTATGCAATAGGGACTTATTCAGAATATTTGAAATAACCTTTAGACTTCACTATACGAAGCATCATGCTTCCAAGACCTCTCCCTGATCTACCCAAGTACAAAGGAGAGGGAGACCCGAATGCACATATTAAGGCCTATGCCATAACCATTCGAGAACTGCTCCCTTGGGATGGAGTTATTGCTAAAATATTCCCAAAAACTTTAGAGGGTATCACCCTTGATTGGCATTACAGAATACCTGAAGCCTCAATACATTCATTTAAACAACTCATTTCAGAGTTCATCAAGGCATTCAACATGAACAAATTGTTGAGAACAGGAATCAGGGAATTCTTGCATATTAAAAAAGAACACAATGAATCTGTTGCTCATTTCATCTAAAGATGGAGTACAGTCCTCTATTCTTCAGCAAGCGCTCCAAACATGGATCAGATGGAACTATGTGATTTATTCCTTCATTCTCTCAGTAGAGAGATAAAGGAAGAAGTCCAGAAGTTCCCACTAAGAACTTATGATGAAGTGCTCGAGAGCGCTCTCCGAATAGATCAAGCTGCAATAGATAGCGGTCACAAGACATATGGAACAAATGGGAGGTTAATCATCCCCAACCAAAACACTACGACTTATCCTACTACCAAAAATGCCAATCAAGGACCTAAAATACTTAACAAAAACCATGGAGTGACAACAGATGGAGTGACTGACCAAACTAAAAAAGAAAACGTTGTAAATGTTCCACCACCAGTTATCAATCAACGAAACAAAAATTTTACCCCAACAATCAACGTAATAAATTTTAATCATCCCCAACGACAACAACAACAACAACAACAATGGTAGATCCAGACACAGGGTCCAAGTCAAAACTCAACTGGATATCAAAACCAAAACCAAAGGCAACAAACACAAAACTTTAATCCTAATAGTCAACAGTTTAATTAGATTTTTGGACCCCAACACGTGCCAAACCAACAACCTAGGAGTTATAATCCCAACTCATATTGTGGTTTCCACAAAATTCGAGGCCATGACACTAGGACTTGCCATGATTACAATAAGTTCATGCAACATTTGCTAGAAGAACAAAGACAACTCTTCATAGATATGTTCTTAACAAATTCTGTGACACATATGTCAAATACTTTCACAGGGGCAGTTTCCCCTCAAAACGCACCTCTTAAGATCTTCAATGATCCACTTCCAAATCACAATAACAATAGTAAATTAAATCCAAATGGGACGAACAAAGGTGTAATGACAAGAAATAACGATCATGAAGCCTCAACTTCACTAAATCCACCTGTCGCACCACAATTAGGAAATTAGCCACTAACCAAGATAGTGGGTCTAGTAGAGTTAGATACTGAGCTGCACGTAGAAGCCATAACAAGAGCACGAGAATATTCTTCTCAACAAAATCCAATCTATACACCAGAGCCAGATAACATTCAACAAACATGGGTAAAACCCATAGGTGCTTATGATTTAATTAATGACTTAACAAAGACCTTCTCTCACATCTCCTTTTTGGAATTATTGAAAAATTCTCCTGCCCATAGGGCTGCTCTTTTAGAAGCACTAGGTCTAGGTCATTTAATTAACATCACTCCACCTCTCGAAACACAAGTAAATCATATAGACTTCGATATCCACCCTCCAGGGCAGCCAGATAGGGATACCGAGTTTATATTCGACATAAAAAAAATGCCAACAGATGCTAAAATTGCACGTAGATGCGATCTGACCTTGCATTTATAGGTGTGGGTTTACAATAACTGTGTTAAACGCACAATGGCTGATGATGGGGTAGTAGTTAACATTGTCCCCTTCTCTTTCCTTCAAAAGCTAGGATATGGAGAAACAAACTGTTCCACAACAAGAAATACGCTAAGAGGTTATGACAGCCTTAAAGCTACTTCAATTGGGACTATAATACTACTGGTCACCTTAGGACCCAAGAAAATCCTCAACGAGTTTTATATCATAGATCGGGAAACCAACTATAATATGATCCTCGGTCGACCATGGATACATCACATGAAAGCAATCCCTTCTACGTTATTCTAGGAAATAAGATTCTTACACCTAGGAAAGATATTCATAGCAAAAGGTGACCCAAAACCATTTGACATACACCTAGCAGACCTGAAGAAAAGACCAGGCGTTCACTCTGAGTTTGAACTCCCGACAAATCAACTTAACAAACGAATCAACTGAAAACTGGAAGAAAATTTAATACCTACAATAGAACTAGAAATTACGAACCTAGTTAAGGGCATCCCATCCCTCAAGAATGAAGCTAACGTTGTAGAAACAGTGTCATTAGGAACTACTGCAAAAATTGTCGAGTTACCGGAACAAGATCTACCAATTTTGCTACCATTTGATTCCACAGGTATGAGATGTACCCTAGGAGTTGGTTCTCTTCTAGCAAAGGAACTTTGCATGGTAGAAGTAACCGAAACAGAAGAAACAAACGCAAAGAATGAAACAGCATCCATTTTTCCTAGCAAATATTGGACTCTCCACTTCGATGGAGCTAGATGTCGCTATGGAGTCAGGGCAGGTGTGATCTTTACTTCTCCTGAGGGAAAGATCCTACCTTTTTCTTTTAAGTTAAACTTTGAATGTACAAACAATGGTGTTGAGTATGAAGCCCTCCTCCTCGGCCTCATCATAGCCAAAAGGATTAGTGTTAATGACATCAGAGTGTTAAGAGACTCACAATTCGTTGTAAACCAAGTCTCTGAAGTATATGAGACTAGAGCTGAGCACTTACAGCTCTATAAAACAGTGGTATTAGATCTAAGCAAAGGATTCAACTTCATATCCATTGAGACAATCCCACGAGAATAGAACATTCTCACAGATTCAATAGCAACCTCAACTTCGCGTTTTACCCCAAGTAATGAGTTGGAAGATGCACGTTTTAAGGTATCACTTCTTATTGAACCATTGGTGAAGAAAATGTCAACAAACCCTCTTCTAACACATACAGCTGAGAATGAATATTCTATCTTACATCATGTTGACAGTGATAAAGTCGCTCTCAAATATCTAAACACCTATGCAGAGCTACACCTTGCTCATCCTATAGTTGATCTTTCCCTAATACCACACTCCTCTTCCTACTTTGTAAATCCCATGGTAGAGTCTCCTCCACAAAAGGATCTCGATATCTACGAGATAGAAAATGAAGAAAGCTTGGAACTACCTCCAGCCCCACTTGAATTTGAAGAAGGTAACGCTTCTTTGATAGAAAAAACCATTGACATAAACATTGGAATGGAGGAAGAACCAATAATTTTGAAGTTGGGATCCTCGCTAACTCTGGAAGAAATAGAAATACACACCCAAATCCTCAAAAAACATCAAAAGGATTTTGAATTTACTTATAAAGAAATGACGGGTGTTGCACCAAAAATTGCGGTACATAATCTCGTCACTAAACCAAATGCGAAGCCAATTAAACAGAAGTCAAGACCAATGAAGCCAAAAGTGGCTCTCATGGTAAAAGAGGAAGTAGTAAAACTTCTCCAAGTAGGATTCATCAAGCCCATTGACTATTCATAATGGGCACTGTCTAATATCGTTCCCGTCCTAATAAAGAATGGGAAGATACACATTTGTATAGACTTTCAGGATATTAACAAAGCTTGTCCCAAGGATGATTTCCCATTACCATCCATTGACGTTATCGTTGATGTAACAGCTGGATTTGAACTACTGTCCCTCATGGATGGGTTCTCAGGGTACAATCAGATTAAAATATCTGAACAAGATCAAGCCAAAACCACATTTATAACTCCCTGGGGAACTTATTGTTATGTTGTCATGCCATTTGGTCTTAAGAATGCCGACGCTACTTATCAGCGGACAATGACTTATATATTCCATGATCTTATCCATAAAATTGTGGAGGCGAGCTGGTAGATCTAGACTTTCCCGATGAATGTGTATACTTTGTCGAAACTAGACCCCCATTTCTACATGTCCCTGGTATACTGATATCATCAATTTTATCATGGACCATACATACCCGGAAAGTGCCACGTCACAACAAAGAAGGTAATTATGCATTATTACTGCTAAATATGTTGTTTTAGACCAAGTGCTCTATCGCAGAGCCTTCGACGGCATGCTTCTAAGATGTGTCGACATAGAAGAATCAAAGAGGATTCATCATGAATCCCATAGTGGGATATGTGGGGGCCACTTCAGTGGTCACGCCACCACTCGTAAAATACATCGGATGGGCTATTTTGGCCCACTCTCGAACATGAAACATTGGAATTTGTACGTAAGTGCCACAAATGTCAAGAATTATCTCACGAGATTCACATGCCAGCACAATCCCTACAACCAATAGCGACTCTGTGGCCCTTCTCTAATTGGGGTCTAGACTTAATAGGGAAATTCTCTCCCTCATCAACCGATGGCCATAATTTTATAATCACAGCCACATAATATTTTACCAAATGGGTAGAGGCCATGCCTCTCACCACTGTACCAGGTTCGGTGATTTCCAAATTTATTTTAAACCAAATTATCTGCAGGTATGGTGTCCCACAAGTCATTATTTCAGATAATGGCACGTCCTTTAAGAATGACAAGGTTTGTGAGTTATGTAGCAAGTTCAAGATAAACCATCACAGAACCTCTCTTTACTACCCTCAAGCCAATGGGTAGGCTGAAGCGACAAAAAAAATGTTGAAATCTATTCTCCTCAAAACAGTAAAGGAAAACAAACGACATTGGCATTTAAAATTATATCCAGCCTTGTGGGCCCACTGAACCTCAATAAGAACACCAACAAGAGCAACTCCTTTCTCACTGGTATTCGGAGCAGAAGCAGTTCTCCCACTTGAGGTTGAAATACCCAGTCTCCACATCTCATTACAAGAGATCCTGGATGAAGAAGCTTACAGGGAAAGCCTTGACAGCCTAGAAAGCCTTAACGAGGCTAGGTTAAACGCCAAATAACAGCACAGAGCCTATGTTGACCAGATGTGCCAGCAATATAACAAAAACATCTATGAGTGAGAAATATATGAAGGAGATCTAGTTCTAAGACTAGACAGCCGAATTGATAAGAAAACCGGTGAAGGAAGAAAGTTCCGGCCCAAATGGTTGGGCCCATACCGAGTCATGAAGGACCACGGAAATGGTGCGTATCTCTTGTGCACCCTAGAAGGTGAGGAATTTGGTGAAACTGTCAATTCCTTGCACCTTAAATGATTTTACGCATAAAATGTCAAAGTCATTACTAGTACATTATAGCTACCTATATTGAATTAATCTTTTAGCTATTTCATTCTATCCATTTTGTAAAAATGCTAGTTCAGGAGCTTACTCTTTAAAAACTGTTACAAATTTCTGAAGATATTGGCAAAAATATTCATATCACATCTCTTCAAACATCATCAAATATTTTCAAATATTCTCATCAATTTCGACAGACAAACATTGACAAAACCATACCAAGGCCTACATACTTGGCTTTGCTCTTTCTTTCTACTAGGTAAAGTTGTCCTTGCCTACGGTCTGTTCTGGAAGCTTCTTGGTGTCACATCTATCCCTCATAAAATCTCTTGGAACGAAAGGATATCCCAAAGTTATAGATCAGAAATGTCAAAATAAAATGAAATCAAAAGCACCAAGAAAACAAAATATTTTATTTTACACACTTCTCTACCCCATCAACCTTTGGTGATAATCCCACATCTCTTACTAGTGATGTGAGGTTGGGAAAGGAAAGGAGTGCCCTTACTCGCCTATATCTTGCCTTTGGTGATAAACCCATGCTTTTTACTAGTGGTGTGAGGCAGGGTGTGCGAGGTCCAGTCACACAAACTAACAAATCTTGGTATGCTAAAAACACAAGTCAAATTATGTTAGAAGAAAGCAAATATCCAAACATCCAATTTCCAAAGAGATCAAATCCTCAAAACCAGATTTTGTCAACCAGGTTGCCATTTATGAATCTAAGTCTAGATAAACTGAAAAGTAAGTGGCCTTCTAAGCTTGGTAGTAGTTCTGAGTAGGGTGGGTGTGTAGGTCTAAATTTGGTTCTTGTTCTTGGTTTGTCTGTCTCTCATCATTCCATTCAATCAAACTCATACAACTTGTGCCCTTCCTAATTCTTGGTTTTGAGCCCTTGCGTCTTACTAGTTGCGTGGATTTGGGATTGGGGCAAATTCATCTCTTTATCACTATGCGTTCATCACGTTTTTCCAATATAAGAAGGAATTACAAACATTTCCCAAAGAGTTCAAAAGTTCAGTACTACCATATGTTAGTATCATCTCATATCAACATTGCAAAAACATATAGAGTAAAACATTCTATTTACTATCATTTGTTGTCCATTACATACATTCTGGAAACATGAAAAGAAAATATTCTAAAAACATCTAAAAACACATTTAGAAAATGAGTCACAAAATTCAAGATACCAAGAGTCTAGATCCAAAGATATATATACAAATCAGGTTTCGTATACAATGCCATCATGCACTAGGCATGGTCAAAACGCTCAATGAGCCCGGAAAGTACAAAAATACTCATATAAACAACCTAACAAAGGTCACTACAAAAAGAGCCAAGTGGCCTCTCAATCCCTATGGGATCCCTCAGAAGGCACACGATCACGTCTAGGACTCCAGCTATGCCGGCGCTCTGAGTGCATTGAGGGCTCGCGGTCCCGAACAGTAGCTGTAGTCTCGCTATGAGAGCAGCTCCTCCTCATCAGGCACTCTGCAGCCCTATACCTGGTTACCTCGGAATGGAGGGAAGTCATCATCTTGGCCACATGCCAGACAGGGGCAAAAACATCGGTATGCCTACTAGCTGCTCAAGGCTCCCTTGCATCCACGGATAGCTCAGCACGAGTCTTCTCCATGGGGAGCATCAGGGTATCAGTACATACCCGATGAATCAAGTCTCGCCACTCATCAGCAGTCTCTACAAGCAAAGGAGAAAAAAAATTAGAAAATAATCAAAAGGTGAAACCAAGGATGAACAAAAAGAGAGGTAGAAACTAAGGCAATTCTAGCTAAAATAAAAATCAAAAGAAGAGTGACAACTCACTCGGATCTCCTGGCCTCCAAGAAGGATCTCTAGGATCCGCGCCTACCACAGACGTCACCACTGACTGGTGTCCCCCTCCTACATCTGGGGAAACATGGCATCCTACCACAGACTCATCCTCTCCACCTAGGTCCTGAGAAAGTAACTCCTCTGAGACTAGAGTCACCCTCTCTACGCTCTACTCTGCCCTCTCAGCCTGTAGGATCTCCTGAGTGTCATGCCACTCGGGATCACTATCCTCTTCCCCACCTGACTCACTGATCTCCATGTCCTCGGTCTTCTCCTCCGTCTCTCCCCCTGTGAACTCCTTAGACTCGGAGTCTATATCAATGGGGTCATCACTGCTATGGGCAGGACCGGTGGCAATCCGAAGTAAAGGTGCCTGAGGAGCATCGGCTCTCTCTCGAGCACGTACCACCCTCCTGGCTGCAATAGGGATGTTAGGAGTAACAACAGTCCAACCCCGGCCTCTAGGACCTCCCCTAGCCTCCCGAACTGATCTAAACACTGGCACCACTGGGGGAAGCATGGCAATGTAAGTAAGGCTGAACTGCAGAGGCACTCGATCAAAGGGGTGTGTCTCTACCTTCCCCGTCCTGTCCACAAGCTGCCTTGTAGTAGAGCAAGAAATCAAAGTAAAGGTCTCCTCCCCCCACAACCCTGCCATGGCTTGATAAGGTGTGGCCTCCATATCCTCAGTAGTCAGGGAAGCAACTGGCTAGTGGGGTGCTCTAAGCATTGTCATCTCTATCCATCTAGCTGCCCTCACGGCCCCGGGATCCTCCACCTCTATGCCTCTCCCATAAGGGATAATGCGCTCATAGACCCAGCTCATAACTAAGGTCGATGGCTCAGCGACTATCTCTATAATCGAACCACCCTGTATAAGTCATGATAGGTGGTCCCAAGTATATCAGCTCTTCCCAGGCATAAATCTGACCATGTGCCTCAATCTGTGCGATGATGGGGGCCCAACAGTAGAGCAAAGTATCCCCTCCCTTGTCTCTGATCAATCTCGAAGAAAGGATGCCCATAATGGCCTGACGGATCAGAGGGATGGGACAAGCCAGGAATAGAACTGACCTTCACCCCCTTCTTCAAACTAGTGGAGATAACTACGTCTCCCATATAGGTGGCCCACTGAGTCACCTGAGCTCTGGATACTTCTGTATCAAATGAAAGTCTCCTCCCAATAATTGGGACTCCCAAAATGTGGTAGACATCCTCTAGGGTGATAGTCCACTCACCCCTAACACCTGGAAATCGGAAGGTGTTCTGATCTACATCCCAGTAAGAAAATAAGTCACATAGTATGTGACTGGCAGGTGCAACGTGGGGGACCCGTGTAATCCTCAATATACCTGCCCTCTAGAGAGTATCCTTCTCAGCCTGAGAGAGTGCATCTAACACTGCTGGAAGCCAATCACACTCCCTCTCTCAGGCTCCATCTAATGTACTCTTCCTTCTTCTACAAAACACCCAAAAACATGCAAAAATAAGCAAGTTAGTGCCAAGATTGCATTGGAAAAATCATTAAAGCAAGTAGGAATACTAGAAATGCAAAAATAAACTCAAAATAGTGTTGTTTTAACACTCTGTAGAGGACCGCCGCCCTAAGCAGGGCGGTGGTTCCGTAATCACCACCTTAAAAGGTGGTGGTCCTGTAATTGCCGCCCTGCTTAGGGCGGCGGTCCTGTCCCACGACTACAAATGGGTCACATGCCCTAAAAATGCTTTAAAATGCAAAAAAATGACCATTTTAGCTAAAACAAAAGCCTACCCATTAGGCCCCCCCTAAGAGACACATTTAAAATTGACATTTCTAAAAATAACCCCCCCACAACAAATATTTCATCATTTTAACATTTTGGGTGCAAAAACGTTAAATCAAGAAGAACTAACCTTGGGATCTTGTGGGTCAAGGTTCTGCTCACAGAGGCATGATCACTATCTCGATACGAATGTTTCGACTATACTCTCATTGAAAACCATCACTGTGGGTCCTCAGAGCTAAAAAAACTATCAAATCGACACGCGTAAATGAATAGGAAAATAAGCCCATATATTATATATATATGGTGTTTTGACTCATTTTGAATGCCCCTTTCGCAGGTTTAGAGCACCGACGGAGGTAAGTTCTTATCCCCATGCAAATGGTAAGTCCTCATTTCATACTAATTTAGTATTTATTTTTCGATTTATTTTATCTATCTGCACTTGAGTCCTCTTTCCATTTTACAGGTAGCGGGAACTTGGATGGCGACATTTCGACACACGGGCATGTCAGGTATAATTTCTAGCTTCCCATTTTGGGACCGCCATACTCGGACCCACCATTTTACGCCTCTTCATGGTTAAAATGCTTCTCTGAGGGGGCAATATGTACGTACCCAAAATTATAGGGTACTGTACCGCCGGAACGATGTTACACATGCCCCAATGATGATACAGGTCACCTCGCAAGGTGTTCGGGATCCAAGAAGCTCACAAAGTATATGTTAGCATCCCAAATGCTTTATCCAAGTTCCTTGTGCTTTGCTTTATCCTCTGCTTTCTTTTTCTAAGCTTTTTGACCTTCAGTGACGAAACCGCTGCCCTGCCAGGGCAGCGGTCCTGTACCGCCGCCCTGCTTAGGGCGGCGGTCCTGTAACCCTACCCTGCTTAGGGCGGTGGTCCTTCACGCATTTTCCAGCACATGTTCTTTTGATCGCGACTTGCATAATTTTTCAACATTTACCAACTTTTCTCAACCACCTTAGCTTGTATTAATGTTTTATGTTCCCTGGAATAGTGTTTCTTCATTGTTTAATGGTAAAAGAGTTCTAATAGGAATTACCTTTGGGTGAATGTGAAATCTATAAATAGCCAGCTTGTTTTCAAGCAAATGGCCCCTCAACTTCTCATTTCCATTGTTTAGTCTTTCAATTTCTTGCTTAGAACTCATTTTGTTTTCATGTTTGCATCCATGCTAGTTTTTTCCTTTGCTATTAGAAGCCATTCGATCTTCTTGCTTCTAGTCTTGTTCATTGTTGTTCATACAAATTAGTTTAGAGTAGAGTAGTGTCATTTGTAGATTGAATCCATTAGAGTTGTAGGTTGTGTTCTTCACAGAAGGTAGATTCTAGAATCTCTCGGTACACTTGTGTTGTATTCCTACAATAAATCCCACTAGGAATTGCATATGCCAAGCTCTGTCACTTGTTGTCCCTCTCCTACTCACATTATATTCGGTCTATATCCAAAGCTGCCATTGTTCAAAATACCTTTTTTCTATTGATGCTAGCATATACACGCTCTTCTGGATTCACGTGAACACAAAGGAACGAGGAGATCATTCTGAGGGGACAAAATCATACACTACTAGATTCGCCACTGTTCTGCAAATTCCAGGTTTTATCTGTCAAAGTTCTAGTTAAAACATATCAAATAGAGTAGTGAAATATTTCATTTCAGTTAAATTTCATTTTTGATATTGCCAGGGAAGCTGTGGGGATTGATAGTTTCTCAGAAACTATGATTCATTCCTCACTTCTGAGGTAGGATCGAGAATCTTTCAATTAAGTTAATCAAGCTATCTAGTTATTTAGGATAAACTCACAACTACACAGGCAAGTAGCTACACCGAGGCTACCTTGCTTGTTTTAATTTTGTTATTAGATTAGTTGTCATTTTCTGAATATATTAGATTAGTTTCTCTTTCAATTCTATTAAAAATTCTATCAAAAATACAAAAATAGAGGAATATATATATATATTGTAGATATATCTTGCATAATTAGTTTATTTTGTTTCAGTTAAGTTTATATTGATCTTGTATGACAATCACGGGACCTAGGGAGCCCAGGGAATATGTTTTTGAGCCAATCGTGCCTCAACCCAATCTTGTTGTAGCATTAACTGACATAGACCAAAATATCAGAATTCAGGTCTTCCAAACAACAACAGACCTACAAGAAATCAACACACAACTAAGAGGATTAAACATAGAAGAAGACAAAGCACACACGTTCTGGTCAAATCAGCCAAATTATAGACTACCTTGATAGATATCCATGTATGACTGTAGAAGGACCTGAAAGAGAGAAAACATTCGGTTGTGATCCACTAGTCCCACAGCCAGACACAGGAGACCTCCTCGTTGATATAGACACTAGCTTACGTATCCAAGTTGCCAGAACACCTATTAGGTACTCTGAGAAAATCATGCAACTTCTAGTTCTAAACGTAGAGGCCAAAAAGGCATACGATTACTAGATACTCAGAATCAGGGGTTGACTCTTCATATGACCATAGGAGGTCCACAACAACCATGAACTTATGGTTGTGATCCACAGGTCCCACAACCCAACGGGCCTACAAATCAATCAAATATTGACACCAGCTTGCGAACGCTGGTGTTTAGGTCCTCTCCACTTCCACCAGACATCATCACACAACTATCATTATTAAACGTAGCAGCTAACCAAGCTAAATATTTCTGGACTAGACCAGAGAATCATCCATAAAACACCAAAAGATCCACTACACATTTAGCCATTCCATTTTCATGACCTTGTCGGGAGATATATACGAAGCACCCATAGGTCATCTTCCACGTATCCCACAACCCATAGATCGGATCATGGAAGAGCTCGATATTGATTGGAGCCTTCGAGAAGCTATCCTCACCAAACAATCTATCACACCGATTCAGGTTAGGAGGGCCTTCTTTGCCTTAGATTCACAGATCCCATTATTACGTGTTGAAGACATAAGATTACCTAACTAGTTTATCTACACCCCACGTGTATTCCATCCCCACCGGTTGTCTCGGCATGACCTCGGGAGGTCAGGTGTGAGGAAGAGTTACTTGTAGATTCCCATGCTCGCATGTCACTTTTCCATCGTATAGTTATGTTGATAGCTTAATGAGCTTATAATACATCGAATATTTTAATCCAAATTATCTTAATTGAGCTAAACGAAATTGACATGTATGGAGCTTGGGATGTTTGCAAAAGGCTCAAGATAGGGTTCGATTCAGGTCAACAAAGCGTGCTAAATAATTTGGGTGGTTAGAAGAAGAGCTCGTAGCTCAGTGTTAAGGAAGGAGAGAGCCCAAGCACCTCGAGCTGCGGTTTGATTGAAGAGCTCAAAGTATGGATGAAGAGCTCGAAATTTTGGGCTGAGCTAATGAGTTGGCTTACTCAATAGGGAAATGACTCACCCATCCACGAGAGTCAACGTGATGATGAAAAACAAGCTCGTTGAAGAATGGGGAGAATTGAACATGGCAATCACTATGGCTCGGCGAACGGTGTTGAGTACACAAGTAGGAACTTGGTCATCGAATCAATGCATAGCTCCAGGGATAGCTCAGTCGAGCTAACCCTTAAGGACGAGCTTGACGAGTCTTAACCACTGATAATAAATAAATTCAATGTCATCTTGGTGCTAACTTGTTGGTAGCTCAGAGGATAGCTCGGCTAGGAGAAGAATGGATCGGTCGATAGAATGGGAGACATCGGTGAGCCACTATGTTTATAGCTCAACAAGATTGTTTTGTCGGTAGGGGCAGGTTGAGCAAGTGATCGAATGAGCTTTCGCCAGGTTGATAAAAGGGTCTTTGGGTCCCGATATCCAAGTTGCCAAGATGCGGGGATTTGAGTCATTCTGGCCAAAGTGTTTAGAGTTCCAATGCCCAAAGGATGACTCGGAACCCGTGTGGAGAATTTCCAAGCTGAAAACCAATTTTGGGGGTTTGGTGATGGTAATCCAAGCCAGTAATCCCGTACACAGAAAATAGGGCGAGAACCGCCAAGGGAAATGATGAGATGGAAAATCATTGTAACATTCTCTCCACTTGGGGAATTTGATGTCTACAGCCATAGGAAAATTAGAGTGGTTGGGCTAGGTCAGGTGTTGGGGCCGTCAAGGAAAGGTTACACGATGAGCACTCCTTAATATGGTGCGAAGTGTCGATGCGAACCCAACGTGATGGGAAATGAAGACCGAGTCTGTCACCGAGATAGCTAGGCAAGATTTGTTGGAAAAAATGAATCGGTTGAAACATAACAAACTCTGCGAGAAGAAAGGACTTGATTCCTTGTACCATGAAAAGGCTAGGGAATAGTTAGAAGGCATTGTTATGACGAAATCATAATGTGTCCTCAATGGGAGAGTAAATAGAAATTGAGGATCAAGCTTGAACGTTTAAGTATATCAAGGAACCATCCTTGGATGATCATGGCTTCGAGTGAGCTCGAGAGGCCAATTTATATTGGGTGAAGTATGGCGATTGAATGCAGCTTCAAGGTTATAAGATGGCAAGTCCACAATGCTTGTAGAAGAGCTCAACTCGGATGCTCGTGGTGGATCTCAGTGAAATAAGCAGAGAGTGATTTTCACTTGGTGATGGTCATTCAGCAATGGTGGAGCTCGGTCCATTGTGATCTACAGATGGACTCGACTTTGCATGATATAAATACTTGGTACAACATGGAGTCGATGACAAAGGGTGAGCTATAGTTGAGAAGTTGGTATCTTAGTGGGCTCGTGAGAGGAATTTGAGAGGTTGAACCATGTCTGTAAATGGTGAGATATTGCCAAGTTGTTCTTACGATGGCGAGAAAAACTCAGTCGACAAACTCAAATGTGGAAGGAGTTCGTGCCAATTCGTTTGATTTGTAGATAAATATCGATGCAGGACTTAGCTTAGCACATGAGCTCGATGGGAGCATAGCTCAGTTGGTAGGAGAGTGCATCGGATACCAAGATAGAGCTCACCATGAAGCTCGGCAGAGATTGATCAAGATGAATCAATTCTACGTGAGCTTGGCGAGGATGATAGATCAATTCTGCATGAGCTCATGTAAAATTTGTGGTGAGTTCGAAAGGTGCAAGCGGGCTCGTGCGACGATGTGATGGTGAAGCACTTGATGCTCATCAAGTCATGAACAGATTTCTTGGTCATGAGGATGAAGGATCTGGAGCTCGAGGTTGCGATGGCGAATGGAGCCCACATGAAGAGAGGTCAAATCAGTAGAGCTCAATTTTGGAGTTCGGTGCAGAAGCTCTAGTTTGACGATGTGTGAGTTTTAATTTCTCGATTGCGGTCAATCTAGAATAAAGCCTGAGTCAATCGGGGAGCTAGGAAAGAATGAGTTGAATGAGCTCAAGTGAACCAGTTAGGTTAGGAGCTCTATTTTGCAGCTCGAAAGCTAAAGGATCTCGGGTTGGTAAAAAGACTCGCTAAAGAAGAGTGCCCGAGGCCAAATAGGTGGAAACAAAGCTCGGTTAAAATTCGGGGTGAGAGCTCAATACATAATTTAAGCGAGTCACCCGAGTTAATTCAAGACATGGAAGGGAGTACTGTCGATGTTGTAGAATGATGGCCAAGTCACTTGGTGGTAATTATATAGAACGGAAACGCTTGTGAGAATCTCATTGAGCATTAGTCCGGTTGTGATGAGCTTGTGGATCAGATCACTAAGAGATACATATGGTGCCGAGTTTATGGTCATAAGGTCAGAACTCATAGCAAAGATGCCGAGGCAATCGTTGGTGAGGAAAGCTCGAAAGGGAGCTCAGTATCATACCGTTAGCTACAAGAAGAAGCCAACTAGCTTGGCATCAGGATATAAGTCTAGAGAGAGCTCGATCATGAAGGAAATAATTGGCTCGTTGACCCAAGATACATAAGCATTGCAAAGGATATAGTTCCTAAGCTAAGCCAGGTAGCAGGATGATGGAATGCATTGGATTCGTGGGGAATGGACAGAGAAGAGCTCGTCATCGAGCTAAGTGAATATCTCAACATGTAGCTCGACATTGCAAGGATCAAGAAATGAAGGAATATTACTCAAACGTTCAGGAAATGGAAAAACGGTGAGAGTTTGTGATATCAAGCCGTGTGAGGGCATGGCGAGCTACTTTCTCGAGTTGCTTTCTCAGTTAAGCCATTAATAGTGGAATAGAATGAATATATCATTAATTTCAGAGGATGACAAGTATTATTTTTGGAGAAAGACGTGTTGGAGACCAGGAGCTTCCAATGATGGATTTGACGTAGAAGAGCCGAATCAAGCTAGAGAATGGAAAAATTTGTGGAAGGAGCTCGGAAGCCCGAGCTATGTAGGCGGATGGAAAGTTTTGGGATGAGTTACCTGAACGTGATGAATTCGAGCCAGTATAATGTAAGATACGAGTCTAGTGAGGAACCCACGAGCCCGCCGATGCAAAAATGAATGAGAGGAGTGATCCATGACTCGCTCATCCATATACACGAGTTGTACAAGGTGGTCTAGGGGTAGTCGCGAAGGGCTCGGGGGAAAAAAATTGAAAGGATTTCAACTCTCTATGTTAAGGCATGCATTAAGATGAGTTCATAGAACCAGATGGTCGGAGAGATTGCAAGGGAATAGCTTGGATCAGGTTGTGGGAACCGGAATGTAACTCGTAGAAGTCAAGTCTTTACCAGCTCGGTGGATAGAAAATACCTCGTTCAATGCGTTTCAAGAAACATTACTCGGTGGTGAGCCTGTGTAGACAAGAAGAGCTCAAAAAAGGAGAGCTCGGTTGTGGTAGAGATGAAAGAGCTCGAGCCCAACTCGGTGAGTTGGGTTGGCGAGCCAACCACCAAGTTGGTTCTTTTTCGACCCATTCACATGGACCCCTCCCTCTTCAATGCAAATTGGTCAACAGGGGGGCCCACCATTTAATTTAAATTAAATTAATATTTTTATTTAAATATTTTAATAATAATATTTTTTATTATTATTTAAATATATTTTTTAATTAATTGAGAAGACTTGGTCAATCAAACATTAATGGCACATGATGGAAGCTTCTCAAAGTGGTTCAACCAACTGTAATAAATGAACCATCATGTGCCTTTAGTTTAGGGATGTAATTATGACATTTCCTCTTCTCTCTCACATATTCTTCTATAAATGTAAGTCAGAAGCTCAATCCAAAGGGTTCCAATAGGTCAAATAGGTTGGAAAGTTATACATCTTAGGCAAGTGTAATTTTTCAAGAGTCATCTCTCTTCTGCAAGTTGTCCTTGTGTGTTGAGAGAGTTGTCAAGCCTCCTCTTCAAGATTATAATGGAAACCATTGCCTCTTCTGAATGTATGATGCATTATGCACGTTATTAAAGTAATAAAATTGTGTGTTTTGTGACTAATCTCGGTCCTTTCATCCTTCTATACTTCTTTGTGTCTTTTCTCATGCTTGTAGGTACACTGTGCAAGTTCACGTTTCTATTGCAGGTTCTTGGAATTCTATGTTTATCAAGCGGTGGGGTATTGCATGTAGTTGAGTTGTGGTGTTTGTTCACCCTTCTTAACTTCATCCTTCTTCACTAGGAAATTGATATATTGCTTTGTTTGATCAAGTTTAACAAAGGGAACGCATGTTTCTTAGTCTGTGGTATTTTGTACCCTCTCTAAGTTGTAGTAGGTTAATTTGACCTATGGTGCACACACCCTCTTCAAATTAACCCTTCCTAAGTCTAGCAACACCCTTTATTTGGTGCATCACCATCCCTAGTATAGTTTCATTTCTACAAATCTCTTTCCCTAAAACCCCATGAAAATGTTAGCATAGGACTAGATAGCCATTTTTATTACACTAGGATTAGTACAACACTTAGTTTAAGAAGAGGAAGTCAGCCTTCTCCGGAGGTTCACCTCGAGCCTAAGTCCCATAGCTTGAGAGGTGATCCCATATGTCCCAATCACACCGAATAAACTGTTCACATTCTGGCCATTCAGAGGGTGCAATGATTTGGCGACAATAGTTTTTGGCATGCCCAGTGGGACATGGTTGGTACTTCTCTTCTCACTTACACAAGTCAAAGTACCTGGCGACTCTATATCTATGGATTCCAAATCATAGTGTGTTAACTTATGCGAAGAATTCAGACAAGAGCTTCTTTAAAGCAAAGATATTATCAGCATATTGAACTTTCCTTGTCTCCTCCAAAGAGAAGATGAAGAGGCGTTTCAACATCACCAGTTGCAGATCTACCTCATATGGGTCATTCAACTCCTCTGTACGGAAGGTTCACTCCACCAGGGAATAATTAACCTCTTGCTACTATGGCATGAAACTAAGTTTTTCCCCCTTTCAATGCAAGCAGTCCTTCTCTGTTGGCTCAACATGACCTTATACCTATTGCGGCACTCAAAATTTTACCCTTTTACACAGGGGAAACTCACGTTACTCCAGTGGAACATATTCTTGATGTATCCAGCATTTGTGTCGTATATAATGTCACAGCAGACATCATTGTGGTTAGACTTCTTGCTACCTCTTTTAAGGGAAAAACACTTCAATGGTTTCGGGGTTTAAGTATCGGTAGTATAATCACTTGGGATGAATTAGGAGAAAATATCTGTAAAAATTTTGAGGACAAGAGTGATAATCTTTCACTTTTGGAATAACTCACTACCATGAAGAGAGCTCCCCAAGAATACATGAGTGACTTCAACTTCTGATTCCACAGGACTTGGAATAGAATTCCGGCACTTGTAAAGCCTTCTGCACATAATGCATTCTTGTATTATTTGTGATCCTTGAATAGTGATGTAGCAGTCTTGATCCAGTCCATGGGAGGGGCTACATTACCTGATGCCTACGACATTGCCATAAGAGCAGAAAATTCCTTGATTCAGGCTGAAAAGATAGCTCTATGACCACCAACGCCATTGTCTCCGGATCCTACTAACAATCATCCTATCATCGCTCCTATCCTAGCAGCCTCTAATCAACCAACTCATTCTGCCCTTGCCTCTTCAAATTATCTATTTGAAGTCAAGTCACTACTGTAAATGTTTGGAAATGAGCTTCTTACACTCAAGAGGTAACAATTTCAATACAATCGTCCATATCAGCCACAAAATCAGTATTATCAGGATAACCGTCCTCCTTTTCAAGGGAACAATCAGCCACAAAATCAAGCTACGAATCAAGTTGCAAATGTTAGACCTTTGAACTTTCGGAACCCTCTTGCTGCTAGTTCATCTAGAGTCATTATACATGTCCAGAATAATCTAGTTCAATACTACAAATGGTGCTACCCTTTTTCTCAACCCCACAATCAAAATCTTTATCCCAATGGAGTTCTTGGCTAGGCCCTTATGGTTCAAAGTGTATCTTCCCTTTATGATAAAACAAAGAACACATCTACATAAGGAAAAACAAATCAACTGTAGGCACTGAAGAAACCCCTTTGCTAAACTGGCAAGCAGAATATTTTTGCGGGTTGAATACAGATCCCTCATTAGTGGCAAAAAACACTCGTTCCAAGAAGAGAGAAATGGAACCTCAAACTTCCAAAGCTGATCATACATCCACTTCACAGCCTCAGACACAAGAGAAAGTTGATAAAGATGAAGGAAAGAAACCACTAGAAATACCTATTAGCCAAGCCGCAAGAAAAGAAAGTTCATTAGGCATCATGGTACCCAACAAGCATTTTCCAAAGGAGGATCCTAATGCTAAAAAAAGTGTCAAAAAAATAGGAGCAATCCCCTTCAACATAGTGGAACAGATGAGGAAAACCAACCTGAGCGTTACTATGTTGGATGCACTCTCAATTCCTTCTCAAAGAAACTTATTGTGAGAGGCTCTGAACAATTTTGGTACAACTGATGGATCATCAAGTTATGGAGCAAAAACTGCAATGATTTTGTGTCAACCAGAAGGGAAAAGTATTCCTAAAGAAAACAAACCACCACCATTCTATATTTCCCTGATCATTGGAAACCACTTGGTGCACAATTACATGATTGATTCTGGTGCCAGTAGCTCAGTCATGCCCAATCAAATTGTAGATGTACTAGGCATACAATATACGCTAATTGCAAGAGGAGTTGTTCAGCTAGATGGCACAGCTGTTAAGACTATTGGAGTTATCAAAGGACTTCAAATGACCATCCATGCATGCCCAAGTTTTTCATTCACCCAAGACATATCATTCATTGATCTTCCTCCTCTCTTCACCATCTGACTATCACAAGAATTCACTTCCAAGATGGGTGGTTATCTATCATCTGATTGGTCACATATGATTCTCAGGACTCGATGCGGAACCAATTTGACTATAAGGTCAGAACCAATCTACCACAATCATGTAGAACCCTACACTTCTAGTCCTGTAAATGGGAATTACACCATCAGAGATCCGAAAGAAGAAGATGTTGATCATGAACTAACCACTCTCGTTGAAGAAGTCCCCGATATTATGCTAGATGAAGTAAGTGGAGATCATCAGTATGATCCCTATGTTGATGTGTTGGCAGAAGAAGAAGTTGGTTTGCTAATTTTAGAGGAAATAGGATTGGGTACATACTACATTCATGAAGAAGATACAATCATACCGCAACTCGTCAAAACACCAAACGATTTGGAAGGATTGTGGAAATTGTTCTTCGATGGCTTGAGAAGTAAGAATGGATCTGGTGTTGGTGTTATGTTAATATCTCTAGAGGGAGATAAGTAATTCTCATCTTTCTAGTTGCAGTTCAGTTGCACTAACAATGTTGTTGAATACGAGGCCCTTGTGCAAGGAATTCAACTAGCCCAAAAGAAGGGGATCAAAGCCCTTACTATTTTTGGAGACAATGAGCTAGTTTTCCATAAAGTGACATCACGCAGTGCATCCAAGAATTATATTTTAAGATCATACAACGACCAAATCTGGGAATTGGTTGAATATTTCAAAGCTTTTGGAATCCACACAATTCCTAGAAATCAGAATCAAGATGCTGATAGGCTTGCTACAATTGGCTTATAATACAACATACCTATTGATGTCATGAAAGAAGGGAAGTAATTTTTCAAAATGGTGGTTCAACCTGTAGTCCCTAATAATGTGAGTAGCTGGCAAGTGTTTCGATACGTATGCCTACAACATGTTAGGAATTAGTATTTACATTGTGTAGATAATACTTACATTTGGTAATTATGATTATATTAGTGGAAAATTTTGTTATTTAGTTGTTTCATAAAACAACTAATAACGAATGTGTGTTGAGTTTTTTGGTTGTTACAAACAACTCACGAGATTAGTATTTGTTAGTAGAGCAGTTTCCTAATTTATAGGAAACTATGTGCCTATATATTTGTAAGTGCATCCTATGTAATTGATCCGGAATGAATATAATATAATATCATTATTCCATGTTATTCATGTGCAAGTTTGATTCAACTTCTATATTTGGTATCAGAGTGAGATGCTCCTGTACCTGATTGCAATGAATGCATAATTTTTAAGGGATTTGCAGTTATCAGAAGATCTAATAAACATATTGATGCTAGCGTCATATTCAGTCAAATGGGTCTACCATTATTTTATTTTTGTTGGGACATTTGATTTGGTCAATGCCAATATTTTGATTTGCATAGAACTGAATGTGCATCACCTGATGAAGAGACACATCCTGTCCATGCTTCTTGGCATTCACTCGTCTCCATAAGCTCAGCCGTAGGTTAATACAATGCTAAAACAGAAAGTAGATGAGGTTGTGTCAGATTTATTGTTTTTCAGTGGTTTGTTTGTTCGAGGGAATTTTTAACTGGTGGTGGATCATTGATCAATATTGTTGTCATCTGTTCAACGTGTGTGTTAACAGTTTGATTTGAAGTTCAAATAAGTATTCATTGCATTACTACATATAGATCCACATTCTCATATTTTTTGCTAAAATTTGTGCCAATATTGTTTTACAAGTCCACTCAATTTGCCATTATTTATGGAATCTGGAAATCTACGAGGAAAGAAGAGTAAAATTGGAATCAAATTGTTTTTGATGAGAATGTGCAGCATAAAGTCATTTGGAATTCATTGCATTTGACGATGATATAGGATTATTGTTCCACTTTGAAGAGCCCTGGTATTTTCATAGCTATCAAGATTCTTGCTCCATGCAAACTATTATTTCAGAGTTTCACTAATTTCTGGAAACCCTGTCTGCTCTACATAATGGTTTGCATAAAATAATTTAGTCCATACATTCAATAGTATTTTTTTGGTGCAGACAAAGTCAAAAGAGATAAGTAGTCACGTTAAAATTTTCCATTGGTATAGTCCATAAGACTAGTATTATTTCAAAAAGTAATAAAAATGATTACTTTTTAAATATTGTACTGATTTCTTGTTGAGAATAAGTATCATAATCATTAGTGTATATTTTGTTTGTAAAAGAAAAAAAAGAGGGTGCATTTTCAGTTTTAGCCGACACCTATTTTTTTTGTTTTAGTTTTGTGAAGAGTCATAATGGATAGCTGAGTCACATTGAAAATTTTGAAGGTAAAGATTTTCATACCAGCAAGTACGAACCTAGTTGTTCCTGATCAACAAATATTTGTGGGATATTGTTGATGGAAAAGAGAAGAAACTGATAAATGCCGATGAAGCAGTAAAATGGGACAACAGAGATCAAAAGGCTACAAACAATTATCGGATTGGGTCTATCATATGCTTATCTACATCATATAGACTTAAAAAATTCCTCTCATACAATCTGGGTGACATTAAACAAGTTGTTTAGATCACAAATGGGAAGCGTAGCTATATCTTTGAAGAAAAGATTGTTTAGCCTCAAGATGGAAGAAGGTGAGAACATGGTGGAGCATATCAGTAAGTTTCGTTCTATCTGTAATCAACTTGCTGGTATAAAAGTAGATGTACCTGATGATGACACTAAAGCAGTATTACTTAATAACATGCCTTCGTGTTATTCTA
Source organism: Taxus chinensis (assembly GCA_019776745.2). Taxonomy (NCBI): domain Eukaryota; kingdom Viridiplantae; phylum Streptophyta; class Pinopsida; order Cupressales; family Taxaceae; genus Taxus; species Taxus chinensis. The sequence continues at coordinate 775,448,154 of CM034152.1, forward strand.
ATATGGTCTTTACATTAAGAAAAATAAATCCAAGTCTAGAAGAACTTATTTATTCTTTGATAGATGAAGAAAAAATAATTATGGTTGTTGAACCAGAGGAGACTATAATGTTTGGCAGAAACAAGACAGCATTTGGTAAGAAAAAGGCCAAATATGGTTCAACCTCTAAAGGAATGAAGAAACTATTTACATGCTACTATTGTAAATAACCTAGTCATATATCTAACAATTGCAGAAAAAGAGCACAAGACTTACTCGATGGGAAACTACAAGATAATGCCATGATTGTTGATGAAGAAGGAGAAATGAAGAGGAAGAAAATACCACACATCAAAGCGATGAAGATTTTCTCTATTAGATGATTTTCAAATGGAGGATGGAGGCACAAGAGGTAAGGAGGTCAATCGGTGACCTCTCGTCAGTCGCCAACGATGGGGCCGCATGAAGCTGTGGTGACAGTGTGTGTGTGTGTGTGTGTGTGTGTGTGTGTGTGTGTGTGTGTGTGGTGTGAGAGAGAGAGAGAGAGAGAGAGAGAGAGAGAGAGAGAGAGAGTGTGTGCGAGCTTTCTTTCATTTTAGAATTGCAGTTTGTTGTGTGCAGTATGATTTTAGAGTTCTTGTTTTGAAAAATTGAAATGTTCAAATTGAGGGGGGGAACATGGTCTCATTGTTCCATTTCCATTATGTTTTATTGTTCAGTTTTGAAAGTAGTATTTCCTGCATGATTCCCTTTCGTAGAGACATTGTATAATATTGATCAAAAAGTATTGTAGCAATCATGATGTGAAGGTTTTTGGTAAACTAGGAAAACCAATTGAGATGGTTTTTGGTAAACCTGTAAAACCAATTGTGTAAGGTTTTTTGGTGAACCTATAAAACTAATTATGTAAGGTTTTTGGTGAACCTGCAAAACCAATTGTGAAAGGTTTTTGGTACACCTGCAAAACCAATTTGGTAAGGTTGTTGGTAGAAGCCAAAGAAAACCATCAGTGGAAGAAATGTGCGTTGGCACATGTTCAAGTTTTGTGCAAGCCCGATGCTGCACATTTACGGAGTTGAACATGAGCACGTAAAGGTGGCATGCTACAATCAAAGAACGAGATATATTGAACCATGTAAACACTAAGGGGGGAATGTTAGGAATTAATATTTACATTGTGTAGATAATAATTACATTTGGTAATTATTATTATATTAGTATTTTGTTATTTAGTTGTTATATAAAACAACTAATAACGAATGTGTGTTGAGTTGTTTGGTTGTTACAAACAACTCACAAGATTAGTATTTGTTAGTAGAGTAGTTTCCTAATTTATAGGAAACTATGTGCCTATATATTTGTAAGTGCATCCTATGTAATTGATCCAGAATGAATATAATATAATAAAATATCATTATTCCATGTTATTCCTGTGCAAGTATGATTCAACTTCTATACAACAAAATGTCGTTCGGATTGTCCAACGTCGAGGCTACTTTCCAAAGAGCCATAGATATGGTTTTTAAAGGACTAATCAATGATATCATCTTGGTTTACCTGGATGACATAAATGTATATTCTAAGCATGTAGACAATCACATCATGTATCTAAGGAAGGTTTTCTAAAGGTGTAAGGAATTTGGGATTTCACTCAATCCCAAGAAGTGTATTTTTGCAGTTCACGAGGGAAAGTTGTTGGGGCATGTTGTTTCAATGGAAGGACTATGAATAAATCTAGCCAGGATTCATTTGATTATGTCCTTGTCTCTCCCAAGTCATAAGAAGGGTCTCTCAGAGTTGTCTGGGAACCATAAACTTCATGCGGATATTCATTCCTCAATTCATGACATTGGCTAAACCACTGACATCCATGCTGAAGAAAAACATGCCATTCTCATGGACAAAGGAAGGACGAGAGAGCTTCGAAGCCATCAAAATGGCAATTTCTCAAGCTCCCATGCTAGTGAACCCTAGGTTTGGTAAAGACTTTATCCTTTATGCTTTTACAGGTCAAGAGATCATTTCAGGGATCCTCACCCATCAAAATGATGATCTGATGGAGCAACCAACTTTCTTTCTTCATTCAATCCCTCTAAGACTACGAGCTCAAATACTCATTCATTGAAAAATAGGTCTTTGCAGTTATTAAATCTTTGAATAAATTCAAGCACATGTCTGTCCAACAAAAAAATTCATCTGATGGTGTGTTATCCAGGCATCAAGGAGTTTTTGTTGAACAAAGAGATGAATGAGAAGCGCGCTAGATGGATCACGAAGGTGATGGAGTATGATGTACATATCAAGGTTACCAAACTTGTTCAGAGGTGATGGTTTGTGTCAACAACTTGCTGCAGACATGGAATCAAAGGGTGATGAGGATACGATGTTCCTAAACACTGATGAGAGTATTGATCAAGTTGATTGGTTATCCAAAATGAATAATTTCCTCTTCTCATGAGTATATCCTGTGAACATGGATAAAAAACAAAGACAAAAATGTCTATCTTCAATCTATTCCATATGTTTTGGTGGATAAAATTCTCTTTCAAAAGGATTTGAACGGTGTCCTCCTTCGGTGCGTAAGACCGAAATAGGTGAGTAATATACTAGAAGAGTTTCATAATGGCCTATCTAGAGGAAAATTCTTTACATGACCAACTGCTACCAAGATCATGCGAGCTCGGTTACTATTGGCCGAATTTTTTCAAAGATGCCCATCTCTAGGTAAGGATATGTAAAGAATATGCCTTTTTCACAGGCAACTAGAAGTTGACAGCTCTTCCACTGCATCCAATCCAAGTGGATCAACCCTTTGTTTAATGGGGGTTGGACTTCATCGGAATGATGAACCCTCCATCTAGTGACAGACATAAATGGGTCCTTACTGCAACAGACTATTTTAATCGATAGACAGAGGTGGTTGCATTAAAAGAGAGCAATGAAAAGGTAGTTTTGGATTTTTTGGAAGGTATAATGACAAGGTTCAGTGTTCCTTTTATAGTCATTTTCAGACAACATAATGGCTTTTCTTAGTATGAAGTTGAGTGAATGGGCTATTAAAAATATGGGGTCTACCTCAAGACTTCATCTAATTACTATCCACAAGGAAACAGATTGGAAATAGATTGGCTGAGTCTAGTAACAAAAACCTCATAAGGATTATTAACTGTGCGATGGAAACTAACAAGAGGACTTGGCATACACAACTTAAGGCCACCTTATGGGCAGATTAGATCACACCTAAAAGGTCCATAGGGAATTCTCCTTTCGTGTCTTGTATATGAAAGGGAAGTAAAACTTCCACTCTCCTTAGAGTTACCTTATTTGGAGTTAGCTCATCAACTTGAAGTTATGGAGAGTGATCCTCTGACAGTAACGGTTTGCTAAACTCATGGAGTTAGAAGAAGTATGGAACAAAGCTATGAAGAATTTGGAGCAACATCAGGCTTACGTTAAGAAATATTTTGACAAAAAGGTATATACCAAGTGTTTTCAAGAGGGATATCTAGTCCTAAATGGAATGAAGACAGGGCCAAACCATGCAAGCACTCCAAGTCACTCCAAGTTTGAAACTCTCTAGAGCGGGCCATACATAATCATGAGTTACAAAGAGGCAAATTCATTTCATTTATCTAGGCTTAATGGAGAATAACTACCCATTCATGTGAATGGGATACATCTCAAAGATTGTTTTTGATAAGCGTTCCACCCCCTATACAGTTTAGTTAGGTGTTTTCCTCCAAGTACTTATGCACATTATTGTGTGTGTTGTTGTTATTTTGCTTTCCTTGTTGTTGTGTTCTTGTGTTGTTGTTGCACATGGTTTCATCATTGGAGGTATTAAAGGAGAAGGAAGATTTAAGGTTTCCATAAGAGTTTCATGATCTTTAGTGTTCATGACATCAAGCAATTCAACAAATTTAGTATACCATGTGCCTAGCATTTCAGGGAGGTCTAAGATCAGATTTTCTCAAGCAGATTCTGGGATGTATCACAAGAAGATAAAATTACTTTCAAGATTCTAATATTGACTCCATGCCCAATGGACAACTTAAGGCTACTGGAATCATGCTTAATATGAAATCATCCTTGAGAGATATCACCACTAAAAATGTTGTCCATTTTTACCCCTTGACTAAAAATGAACAACGAAGGTATACAGGCTAAAAATTGTCAAAGTTGGTGTATAAACTTTTCTGAAGTTCTTCTATACCTTCAAGATGCCTTAGAAGGATCTTCAAACATAAATTGGTTGAGCTAAATGGACACGATACGAGTGCTATGTTGATAGCTCGACGAGCTTATAATACATCAAATATTTTACTAACAAATTATCTCAATCAAGCTAAATGAAATTGACATGTATGGAGCTTGGGATATTTGCAAAGGACTCGAGCTAGGGTTTGATTTAGGTCAAAAAAGCGTGCTAAATATTTTGGAGTGGTTGGAAGAAGAGTTCATAGCTTGGTGTTAAGGAAGGAGAGATCATGAGCACATCGAGTTGCAGTTTAATTGAAGAGCTCGAGGTATGGTTGAAGAGCTTGAAATTTTGGGCCAAGCTAAGGAGTTGGTTGGCTCAATAGGGAAATGACTCACTCGTCTAAGAGAGTCAACAGTGATGATGCAAAATAAGCTCATCAAGAATGGGGAGAATGAAACATGGCACTCATTATGGCTCGGCATGAGAAGTGTTGAGTACACAAGTAGGAACTCGGTCATCGAATCGATGCATAACTCCATTGATAGCTCGGTCAAGCTAAACCTTAAGGATGATCTCGATGAGTCTTAGCCATGATAGTAAATAAATTTGATGTCATATCGGTGCCAACTTATTGGTATCTTAGAGGAGAGCTCGGCAAGGAGAAGAATGTATTAGTCGATAGAAGGGGAGACATCGATGAGTCACTTTGTGTATAGCTCAATGATATTATTTTCTCACAAGGGGTAGGTTGAGAAGTGATCACATGAGCTCGCCAGGTTGATAAAATGGTCTTTGGGTCCCGATATCTAAGTTGCCAAGATGCGGGGATTTGAATCATTCTGGCTAAAGTGTTAGGAGTTCCAACGCCTAAAGCATGACCAAAACCTACGGGGAATTTCCTAGCTGAAAACCAAATTTGGAGGTTCGGTGATGGAAAACCAAGCCAGTAATCATACGTAGAAAATAGGGTAATAATTTCCAGGGGAAATGATGAGATGACAAATCATTGTAACATTCTCCGCGCTCAGGGAATTTGATGTCTACAGCCATGGGAAAATTAGATTGGTTAGGGCCAAGGTTGGGTGTTGGGCTTGTCGAGGAAAGGTGACACGATGAGCGCTCCTCAATATGGTGTGAGGTGTCAATGCAAACCCAACGACATGGGAAGTGAAGAATGAGTCTCTGTCTCCAAGCTAGATGGGTGAGATTTGTTAGAAAACTGAATTGGTTTGAAACATAAAAAAACTCTACGAGAAGAAAGGAATCGGTTCCTTGTACCATGAAAAGGCTAGGGAACAGTTAGAAGGCATTATTGTGATGAAAGCATAACGTTGTCCTCCATGGGAAAGTAAATAGAAAACAAGGATCAAACTTAAACGTTTTAAGTATATCAAGGAACCATCCTTGGAGGATCATGGTGCCGAGTGAGCTCGTGAGCCAAGTTACATTGGGAGAATTCATGAGTCATTCAGTGTTGAGGTTAAACGATGGCAAGCCCACAGTTTTTGAATAAGAGCTTGGCTCAGCATCATGTTGGAGCTTGAGTGACTTTGGTAAGGTTCTTATAACCCGGTGATGGTCACGGCGATGGAGGAGCTCGGGCCCATTGTGATCTACAGAAAAACTTGACTTTACACGGCATAAAAACTCAGGAGACATGGAGTCGAGCCAAAGGGTGAATATAGCGATACATGGTATCTTGGTGGGCTCATGAGAGGAATTTGAGAGGCCAAAGTATGTCTACAAAATGGTGATATATTGGCCAAGTAATTCTTGCAATGGCAAGTACATAGGATGGGAGCTCGACATGGCGATGAGCTTGTGGAAGGGCTCGTGCCAATTCATTTGGTTCGTAGATAGAGCTCAGTGTAGGAGTTTTTCTCATGGAATAGAGCTCATTGGGAGCATACCTCAATTGGTAAGAGAGCACAGCGGGGTTTGATGGTAGAGATCTCACGAAGCTTGGTAGAGATCACTCAAGGTGAATCAATTCTATATGAGCTCAGCAAGGATGATAGATCAATTCTGTGTGAGCTCATGTGAAGTTTGTGGTGAGTTCGAAAGGTGCGAGCGGGGCTCATTGGCTGATGTGATGGTGATGTACTCAAAGCTCGAAAAAGCATGCAAACATTTCTTGGTCATGTGGATGAAGGATCTCAATGTGGAACAGAAGGAACTCGAGCTCAAGGTTTGCGATGGCGAGGTCAAGCCCACATGAAGAGAAGTCAAAATTGGTGGAGCTCGGTTTTGAGCTCAGTTTAGGTGTTGGTGGAGGAGCTCTAGTTTAGTGAAGTGTGACTTCCAAGTTTCTCAATGCAATCAATCCAAAACGAAGCCTGAGTCAATCACAGAGCTAACAAGAATGATTTAAACGAGCTCGAGTGATTCGGTCAGGTTAGGAGCTCATTTTTGGAGCTCATCGTGGGGAGCTCGAGGTTGGAAAAAATCCACTGAAGAAGAGTGCACGGGACAAATAGGTGGGAACGAAGCTCAGTCAAAATTTGGGTGAGAGCTCAGTACAAAATTTAAGTGAGTCACCCAAGTTAATTCAAGACATGGAAGGGAGTACCATCGATGTTGTAGAATAATGGCCAAGTCATTCAGTGGTAAGTAGGCAGAATGGAAAACGCTCGTGAGAAGCTCATTGAGCATCAGTCTGGTTGTGATGTAGCTCATGGATCGGCTTGCTAAGAGATATATATGGTTCTAAGTTATGGTCAAAAGGTCAGACTCATAGTGAAGATGGTCGAGGCAATAGTTAGCGAGGAAAGCTTGAAAGGGAGCTCGGTATCATACTGTAGTCATTTTTACACCCACCAGAAGAATAAGGGAATCCCATGCGCACCGGCCTATCACCCAGTGGGTACTGGGGTGCTCACCTGAGGCACGCGTAGGTGTTGAGTCTCCTCTTTTATATGAGTTAAGTGGGGAAACCATTCATCTATGTTTGGAACTTAATGAATAATGGTGGGAAATGAGACATACAATCATCATAGGGCTCAGAACGGCCTCTAGAAAAATGTATTCATTCCAAATAGAGAGTACTTACAGATAATAGATAGAACTATATCACTAAGGAAAATACATAAGGGTCTACATCTATTTCATAACATTCATGAACAGAAATGAACGATATAGATATGAACCGAATCAATTACATTCATAATCCTTCATGTTTGTAACCTCATTACATTCAATGGATCCATTTAGGCTACCACAACTTGACCAGACTAAAGTCATACATCAGAGTATAGATCATGTCCTTCATCCATATAAAGAAAAATTTATAATCCAATTGGTCCTGAAAATCTGTCATGAGAGTTGATCTATGGATAGACGAGCCAACAGTGTGTAGGGCATAGCCCCTCTTTGAGACAGCAAAGCGAAAACTGGTTTATTGTTTATTCTACCGGCAGGAATCTGTGCAAGTCTCATAATATTCTGCCTTCGGGGGTTTGGGGATCTCATCCCAGTAGGGGGTGTTTTCCAACTGCGAAAAGAAAGGAATGAAGGGAAAGATGAAGAAAGGATAGATCCGAAGGGAGAAAAGAAATGAATTCCAAAGTAGAAAGGTCAGGGGGGTCTATGTTTTGGGATTGGTGATAAATGGAGCCAAACCTACTTGCATAAACGAAAAAAGCAATACTAATGAGACAAATGACAAAAAAAGTAGAGATATGAATTTAACAGAATAAACACATAGATCTGATGTAAGAAATGATCTAATGCATATAACACATATATTCAGCACAAAGTCTCAATATTTATACTAATGTTTTCTTCTGTTACAAAGAAAGCTACAAAGTCTTTCTCTCCTCACTTCTATTTTTCATCTAAAAAAATGTCCACTCACTTGAATACAACAAGTATTCAAGTATATATAGAAGGAGAAGAAGAGAGAAGGCAAAAAGCAAACCAACTACTATTACAAAATATCTAGAAAATATCTAAAAGTCAACTGTTGACTTTGGGGCAATTTTGGTGGATAACAATATCCCATGGTGTAACATGGATGATGTCATCATTTGTGGCAACAAACTTTTTAAATATTTTACAAAAACAATCAATGGATCCCAGGAAGAAAACTAATTTTCAATCTAAAAGGGTGCACTTTTCAGGATGTCGACAGGAACTTCTCAGCGCCTTGGCGCACTTTTCAGCATGTCGACACGAACTTCTCAGCACCTTGGGCGCACTTTTAGCATGTTGACACAAACTTCTTAGCGCCTTGGCGCACTTTTCAGCATTGTCGACAGGAACTTCTCAGCACCTTGGGCGCACTTTTCAGCATGTTAACAGGAACTTTTCAGCGCCTTGGGCGCACTTTTCAGCATGTCGACAGGAACTTTCTCAGCGCCTTGGGCACACTTTTTAGCATGTCGACATGAACTTTTCAGTGCCTAAGGCGCACTTTTCAGCATGTCGACAAGAACTTCTAAGCGCCTTGGGTGCACTTTTCTTGATGTTGCCACGACAATTTTTGCGCCCAACTCAAAAAGACTGAAAAATGGCTAAGTCCTTAAAAATTGATTTTCGGAAGGGAATTTGGGCTTCTTCGATTGTTGTCAAACTTCCTTGGGGCCAAAACAAAATTTTAGGTATGGTTACCTGAAAATTGCCCTTGTCAATTTTGCAAGATAACAGCTGGCTCTTTCTGGGGACTATCTTTGAGTGAAACTTAAGGGTAGAGAATCCCAGATCAACATGTGCCTATCCATTGGGCTAGAGAGTCAAAAAAAAGGGCGACGAAAAAAGGAAAACACACAAATAACAAAAGCAAACACACGACAAAAACAAACACACAACTTAAAGCAAAATATACAAAGAAGAGAGCAAGCTCTACTTCCTGAATATTTTGAGATGTTGCCCACTATAGGGAAGCGGGAGCTCAATTCCATCCAGATATGAGAGATAGAAGCTATTCTCTCCGTTCAGCTTTCTGATCTTGAATGGCCCTCTCCAAAGAAAATCAAATTTTCCGTGCATGCCCTTTGGCTCTCTCCGCTTGTCCCATAGAAGGACGAGATCTCCCACTTGGAAATCTCTCTACTTGGCCTTTTTATCGAACAGTCTCTTGACTTGATTATGATATTTGGTGACCCTTTTGACCACCATTACTCTCTTTTCTTTGAGCTCTGTTAGATACATGACCCTTTGTTCAAGAGAATTTTAGAAAGTCTCATCTTCGATCGCTCGTGCCAAGCGCAGAGCAGGAAGTTCCACAGAAATGGGAAACTCAGCGTTGATTCCATATAACACTTGAAAAGGTGACATACCGAGAGACCTCTTCAGAGTAATACGGTCTGCCCACAAAGCATCATATAATGACTTGTGCCAGGACTGCGGATTCTCATTGACCAGCTTCCGTATGATGGTCACTAGGTTCTTATTACTGGATTCTGCCTGACCATTTCCCTGGGGGTAGTAATCAGAGGCACAAGCCAAAGTTATTCTGTATCTGTAGCAAAAACCAATAACTTCCTGTGAGGAGAAGTTGGAAGCATTATCAGCAACGATTTTGTGTGGAACGCTAAATCTCATGATGATATTTTCCTTGATGAAGTTGCAAACAACTTCAGAAGTGGCATGTTTTGACAGGTATGGCCTCCACCCAATTGGTGAAGTAATCTGTTGCTGTTAGGACATAACTATGTCTGGCACTCGATTGGGGATGGAGTGATCCAATAAAGTCAATTCCCCACTGCCTGAATGGTTCGTCAATAATGACCAGCCTAAGGGGAAAAGCAGTCAATTTTGGTTTTCCAACAAACTGTTGGTAGAGCCCACATTTTGCTACCCAGGTGGCTGTATTCTAAAATAGCATTCGCCAATAGTACCTAGCCCAGATGATCTTGTGGGCTGTGATAGAAGAGGAAAAAGTGACTGCCACAGGCTAAATCATGGAAACTCTCAAGTAACTTTACCTGCTACGGCTTAAAAATGCATCACAAGAAGATGCCATCAATCCCACGCTTGTATAGACCGTCATCCCAGATGACATATCTGGCTCCTGTGAGCTTTATAGTATGCTTCTCCTTTGAAGTTAGATGAGTTGGGCACTCACTGTAAGTGAGAAAGAAAGCGATATCAGAATACCATTCATCACTAGTTGCAACAAATAGAACCACAGGCAGAGAATCAACTTTCTCTAGCTGGCTTTACGTTCCATTGAAGTAATTATATTTTTCTTTAGGGACCTTTGAATCTTTGTTTTCAGCCATGAGCTAATATAGGCCCTTGCCTCTTACCAGCTTAGTTGGTTTTATGTCTAGATCATACTCCTGGATCTTCGCGATTCAATTCCCTCTTAAGCTTCCTAAATCTTGTTGAGTTAAGATTGATTTAACTGCCGTGTTCGGAACTAGCACTACTATATGAGAGTTTAGGATGTAATACCGGAAGTTCTTGACTGCTTTGACAACGGTGAATACATGCTTTTCTAACTGAGACATCTTCAATTCATGAGGTTTGAGAGGAGAGCTCATGAACGTGATTCGAGATTCAACCTCCTCAGAGTTCTTTTGCATTAAGATGGTTGATACAGTATGCTCAGATGCATAGCTATACATGATAAAATCATTGGAGAAATTGGGACATACCAGAACTGGTGCATGGGCGACGGAGGATTTTATATCCTCGAATGACGTCTTTCCTTCTTCGCTCCACCGGAAAGTTTGCGACTCTTTCATCATATTTGATATGTGGCGAGTCTTTTCAGAAAAGTCAGGAACAAAGCGTCTGAGAAAATTCACCTTTCCGAAGAAGGAGTGAACACTAGTTTTACTTGTAGGCAGGGTAAGGCTCTGAATAGCTTTAACCCTCTCGACATCTATCTTTGTTCCTTCCTTGCTGACAACATGTCCCAGCAACTTTCTTTTAGTGACCCCAAAAACAGGACTTTTTTGGATTTAGGGAGATCCTGTGTTCTCGGCATCTATTCAATACTTGCTCCAAATGATCACAACGATCACTTCGCTATTTAGAGAACACAGTTAAGTCATCTAAATAAACTACGATAACCTTTCCCATCATACCTTTGAATGCGAAGTCCATTACCCGCTGAAAGGTGGCACCAGCATTGGTTAAACCAAAAGGCATCCTGCTATAGGCGAATGTGCCCCAGGGGGGTAGTGAATGTTGTTTTGAATTGGTCTTCAGGCGAGAATTCAATCTGATTATAGCCTGAAAAACCATCAAGCATAGACAACATTTCTGAACTAGTCCACTGCCTGCAGAACCTGATCCATTATGGGAAGTGGGTAGTTGTCCTTCAAGGACGCTTGATTCAGGTTGCAAAAATATATGCATATGTGTATCTCACCATTCTTCTTTCGTACTGGCACGATGTTTGCAACCCACGTACTGTGATGGATAGGAAAAATGATCCTTGCATCCAACATCTTCTATATTTTCACCTGGATGGTACCTGAGATCTTGGGATTATAGTGCCTTTGTTTCTGGCGAAAGGGTTTGACATCTTCTTTCAACAGGATGTCATGTTGAACGTCCTTCAGCTTGAAATACTTTAGATCGGCATAAGACCATGCCAATACATCCATAAATTTCTTCAGAAATTTGAAAAACTTTCACTTTTCTTCGGGTGTGTAACATTTTCTGATGTTCACAAACCGCGGATGCGTGTCATAGTGCCTAGATTGACCAGTTCGGTCTTTGGAGAGGAGTTAGGATTATCTTGCCTTTTTCTTCCTGAAAAAATGGTCATCTCTGTCAAAAAAACATTCCATGGAGACCTAAACCTTTTATAATTCTATTTCCTTTGAGCTGACATATGCTATCACCTCCTTTTGATTTGTTTGCTTGATCAATGACAGATTCACGACATGCAAAAGTAGATCCTTCAAAATGAAGCTCACTGAAAATTATCCACCTTCTCCAGAAAGGAAATAAGTTTCATTATCATTTTTGAATACCTGCCAGTGTTGAGAATTGTCTGGCACGCTTGGGCGGAAAATTACCTCAATGGTATGTGTCTGTTTTCAACCCTGGGTGGGGGAGCATAAGAGATGCTGAGACGACCAATGAATCGGCCATGTCGTTCTGAGCTCTTGGAATGACTTCAATTGAAAAGTGTAAAACTCCTCAATGTTGTCCCATACTGCGTTGTGGTAATGTCTGAGCCTTTCATTTTTTACTTGGTATATCCTTTTTACTTGATTCACGACCAGCTCAGCATCACCTTGTAATTTTAGGTTCTTGATTCCCCTTTCTTTTGCAACTTGCATGCCCTAGTAGCAAAAGATTCATACTCAGCAGTATTATTTGTGTTGAAAAACTGCAACTTGAAAGAGAGAGGGAAAATCTCCTCCTCACGGGATATTAACACGGCTCTAGCACCACATCCACTAGTTGCACAACTTCCATCAAACTGCAACGTCCATATCTTGTTAAGATCCTCCTCCTGGACGAGGACGTCCATTTTGTCAGACTCAGTAGATAAGAAATAGTTCCCCATCCCTGATGATTCGAAGAGAATTTGGGCTTTAGGGTCGTCGGAATTAGTAAACCAAGTACTTATTTTGTGATTCTGGCTCCAATGTTCACATTACACCCTTGACGGGGATTCTGGCCTTAGACCAGTTCATATGAATCTCTCCACCAACTTCACTGCAAAAGCTCCTTCCTAGTAGAATTCCATATGCTGCTGGATATATTAGCAACGATGATGGTCATTTTTACTCTTTTCTATGGGAATGCCGCAAACGCGAACTGCATGTCTTTGATTTGACCAATCAATGGAACCTGTTTGGTTTCTAAGGAGTAACATCTGCCAAAAGGCTTAGTAAGGGTGAGGCCCAGAGCATGGGCAACTTTTGTCGGCATGACATTATCGGAAGCCCCAGAATCAATTATGCAGTTGCTTAGCTTGTGACCATTGATTAGGAGGGAGAGATAAAAAGGTTCTATTTTGCCTGATGCGGAAGTCGAGGCAACATTTATGTGAGATGCAGGAAGAGTAGAAAGGATTCCTTTCAGGGAGACCTGAGAAGTTACGACAACTTGTCTTTGAAATATATTCGGTCAACCTTATAAGCTACTTAGGGTTTGACTGAAAGATACTCAGCTTCATACATTTGAATCTTGGTCTTTTTAGCATGATCGATTATGTCGAATGTGGCCAAGGGTTTGCGTTGATGAAGGAATGAGTCCCTCATTTTGCAATGGTGGGGTAGGATTACTGGTCTTTATGGAAACAAAAGAAGGCTGATTTGGAGGAGAGAAAGGGGAAAAGATTTCTTCGTAAAATACTTAATAGGAGGTTGAGAAGGAAGAGGATTACCTCTTTTAGTAATGGTCGGAGGTGTGTTTGACACGGCCTTCTCTTTTTGTATCCTGGTAGCAACTTCTGCTTCTTTTCCTTGAGAGCGGGTGAAAACAACATATAATTGTCTGCTTGCATACCGTTGGGTACCCTCTTCTTCATCAGATTCCTCATCTTCAAATTCCATATACCTGATTGTAGAGTCACCAGTCGGTTCACCGACATCTTGATCATCTTCACCTGGCGATGAAGGTTCTTCATAAATTTTGCTCCTCTTCTTCGATCTCGACTAGGGAATTGACCGGAGGAGCCTCGATAGTGCCAACCGCGGAGCAGTTGCAGGCAAACACGGCCTTTGTGGGGCGTTGTTGGAAGTGAAATTTCTCTGTGGGATATCCTGGTATGAAGTGTTTAGGAGAAGCTTGAGCTGATTAATTTTTCAACACGAGCAAGTCATTCGCCATCTTTTGAAATGTCGGATCTGATGAATGGCTTGAGAAGGAGCTGAAGCTTTGGGCTTAGACGGCTCTCATTTTAACTCACCAGATATAAGCAATTTATCTTCTATCCAAATGGTTTGCAGCTTGAGCAAGAACTAGAGGTAGTGACTTGTTCTTGCAAGAGTAAGAAACTTACTCTTGAGCTCATGGCATTCACGAAGAAACACTTCTGATTTTCTGGTGTGGGCAGCATGGCAGGCGGGCACACGGTTGATTAGTGAATTTAAACGAGTGATAAAATCACCGCATGGTTTCATTGACTTCCTTCTTCAGGTGAGTGATCTTTGATAGTAATGCGAACACGTCTTCAGAAGGCTTATACCTATCTTTAAATGTGGTCCGTAATGTGGCTGAACTGGTGATAGGATTCGGCTGGGCAAATACTGAAAACCTTTCTATTGCGGGTCCCTTGCAAGGTCCTCTAGAAAGAGGTGGGACTGATACATCTTCATGAGTGGACATCCAGGATGTTGCATGACATGATGAATGCAGATATATGTGAGTCTGTGCTTTGGTTTTTGCTCCCATCAAATTTGGGGAAATTCTTCCAGTTTCCATGAGGGATGGCGTGAACAGGATGTGGGCAAAGCAAGAGGGGCCCATTAGCGTTTCCCCACGGTACTGCCATTTGAAAATCTGGAAAGAGGTCGCAAGCCGGGAAGCGTGATTCCGCTTGAGCAACAAAGCACTGCAGAGGGATGTGGATGCTCCTTGCGAAAAATAGTTAATTCGTGGAGGTGAGACCACTTCTGGTTGACTAATCAGCTAAAACTCATCGATGAGAAGCGTGCTGGTGTAATACTGAAGTTTGTGCCTTTGAATTAGATCAAAAGTAGGATCAAATTCCCCACGAGCTCTCCTACTACGAGTGAATGGTTCACCCGCTAGTGTAATCTTTCAGATCTGCAATATTTTTTGGAGTAGATTTAAAAAACTCTTTTTGGTTGGTAATTTGCTGATTTTTCTGATTTTTCTGATAAAAATCAGCAGCATGTACCTTTTCTAAATATATAAATTCTATCCCTCTTGTGAAAACTGATTATGGTTTAATGACAAATATTAACGAGGATAAAATAATGGCTAACTTAGTAAGCTGAATTTTCGGATCTTAGAGTTGACTTTTTGCAAGGATTTTGAATTTTTTTGTAAAACAGTCAAAATCTCATATCTACGGAAAAATACGGGTTTTTGTAAAAACTCGGCGAACTAAAGATCTCTAACTAGCCCAGATCTATGGATCTCTGAAGAAAATTTTCAGTTTGGATCACTTTTTGCAAAAAATTGGGATTTTGAGTAAAAAGTTAAGATTTTGCAAAACATGTAGTGATTTCTGTAGTTTTATCAATTTTCTTAGTTACCTTAGCAACTTTACAAGCTATTAGTGTCCTTTAGCCGACATAATGCTCACATAGATCTGTTCATTTCCCTAGTAGAGTCGCCAAAAAACTGTTAGTCTGAAAATCTGTCGTGAGAGCAGATCTATGGATAGACGAGCCAACAGTGTGCAGTGCATAGGCCCTTCTTTGAGACAACAAAGGGAAACTGGTTTTATTGCTATTCTACCGGTAGGAATCTGTGTAAGTCCTCATAATATTCTACCTTCAGGGATTTGAGAATCTCATCCCAGTGGGGGTGTTTCCAACTGCAAAAAAGAAAGGAATGAAGGGAAAGACGAAGAAAAGGATAGATCCGAAGGGAGAAAAGTAAATGAATTCCAAAGCAGGAAAGGTCAGAGGGTCTATGTTTTGGGATTGGTAATAAATGGATCCAAACCTACTTGCATAAACGAACAAAGCAATACTAATGAACAAATGACAAAAAAAGTAGAGATAGATCTAACAGAATAAACATATAGAATCTAACATAAGAAAGGTCTGATGCATAACACATGTATTCAGCACAAAGTCTCAATATTTGTAATTAATATTTTCTTCTGTTACAAAAAGTACAAAGCCTTTTCTTCTCACTTATATTTTCAGCATGTCAACATGAACTTTTCAGCACCTTAGACGCACCTTTTCAGCATGTCGACACAAACTTCTCAACACTTGGCGCACTTTTCGGCGTGTCGACAGGAACTTCTCAGTGCCTTGGGCGCACTTTTTCAGAAAGGCGCACTTTTTTCAGCATGTCGACACGAACTTTTCAGCGCCTTGGATCACTTTTCAGCATGTCGACAGGAACTTCTCAGCACCTTGGGTGCACCTTTTCAGCATGTCGACACGAACTTTTCAACGCCTTGGGCGCACTTTTCAGCATGTCGATAGGAAACTTCTCAGCACCTTGGGCGCACTTTTCTTGATGTTTGCCATGACAATTTTTGTGCCCAACTCAAAAAGACTGAAAAAATGGCTAAGTCCTTAAAAACTTGATTTTCGGAAGGGAATTTGGGCTTCTTCGAATGTTGTCAAACTTCCTTGGGGCCAAAACAAAATTTTTAGGTATGGTTACCTGAAAATTGCCCTTGTTAATTTTACAAGATAAACAAATCCAACCCCTTAATACATTATTCCCTAATATAGCCTCTACCCAATCCCACAGATTTTCTTATAGTATATCTACAGAGCTCCTCTCTCTCTATTCTTTTCTTATATATCTGATCTATATGTCTCTCTCTCTTGATCCTCTGATCATCCCCTTCCTTTTCTTTTGCGGGTGCTTGTATACATAGGCATCCTGAAGTGCTAAACTCATCCTTCTGCGGCATCAGATCCATTGTCAAGTGTTCGTATGTGGTCCCTCCATGGGAGCATGCTCCTCCAAAACCTAGCCTCTCCACGTTCTGCCATGATGGTCTCCCAAGTGATCATGCTCCTCCAGACCTAGCCTCTCCACGTTCTCTGCCATGATGGTCTCCCATGTGAGCATGCTCCTCAAGGCCTAGGCTCTCCACGTTCTACCATGATGGTCTTCTGGACTCCTCCATTGCTAAGCATATTCCTTTTCGTGGGAAACCACGTGGCTCGGATGGCACCTTATCCACTCCACATGTGCGGTCGGTTTCACGGCTTTTCCCATGTTCTGCCCAAAATTCCAAATACAACTAAGTCCTGAAACCTAGGCTCTGTCCACGCGCATGCCACAGGATTTCTTAAATCATGTCCTATGGCACCTTCTCCTTGCGTGCCCTTCTTCTACTATGCCTTACGTGCCTACACGCCTTTTTGTACTTAGCCAATATTTTGGGGTCCCCAACATCACCCCACACTACGTCTATTTCTCCATCTGCATGAACACTTCTCCAATGTTATAAGGAATCATAGTAGGACTTATGTCTTGGAAAAAGAATAAGGGGATGAAGAATTTGGGAAAGAAGAAAGAATGGGGAAGTGATGGCATTATTTCAGCAAGCTAGGAAAATCTTGTTGCAAGTCGACCTCCAACTTGTTCTAGGCTTATAGTTTTCTGCTTCTGCGCACAAAACCTCCTCACTTCTTCCCATGTCCTGGGTGCCTTCCTCACCCTGGCTACCCTTACGCCGCACGAAAAGGAACTATTGTTCTTCTTCGCCCTCTTCTTTTGAATCGTGCATGCTGAAGACAGGTGGCTCTTGATCTCTTTCAGGATCATCTTCTTCATCGTCATCATCCTTTTCATCTATGTATCTCTCCAAGCTGTTCGTCTCCTCCGAGTTAACTTCCTCTTCTATACTCTGCCTCTTTCTGATAGGTGACTCTTTTACAGGGGATCCAGTCTTCCCTGCTTCCTCTGGTGACTTCTCTTTGGCGAGGGTTTTCTCTGACGCCTCTTCTTCTGGTGTCTTCTGTTTTATCGAGGATTTCTTCCTACGTGTATAGGTGCTAGGTTTGGTGCTTGATACTAGCATGCTTACTGGTTGGGTAGTCTACACACTTGGTGATTTTTCTTCTTCTCTTTCCCTTTTCTTGAGTAAGGGCTTTCTTCTACCCGTTGGATCTCTAGGTATGGAGCCATCATTCTCCAGGTATGCAAACTTTCTCAAACTTTGGCCTAATGTGGAGATATACATGCGCTGTAGACTTTCCTACAATTTTTAGGGTTAGGGGTTTCATCATTGTCACTTCACGCACTATGTACTTCTTCACTGTACGCACACTTATTGGGGTAGACCAACGTCCTGCGCAACTCCCTGTGCTCCTGATCAACTTCACTAATGTCAAACCTTAGTCTCTTTGCTTCTTTGAACCTGTTAACTCCCGCTTGGAAGTACTGGGGCACATGGCTCATGGTTTCATCCACCATCATGAATCTACCTATGCAGAAGTGCTGGTACATAGAAAAATCTACTTCTCCTTTTGTAAGTGCTGGTAGTTTCTCTGGGATTCTCCACTCTACCCCAAAACACATCCCTTAAACTCTTATACCATTTGTCTAGGCGCGCCTTGTGGGAGGTTGTCATTGTTTCACATGTATATTTTGAGAATATTTTTTCGTGGGCAAGGGATATTCAGTTGGATATGCCCAAAAAAACTTGTCTACCGTGTCAGGCACTACTATCTCTGAAAATACAATTGTCAGGAGGACATTCCCAAAGAGTATCTTGTCTCCTTCTTGGGCGCTGCTGATAATCTCATCTGCAATGAAGGTTCGATAAGTTGTAGATTGTGCCCTCTAATATTTTTCTACATACATTGAACCAGGCCTTATTCACCTACGTCTACCTTTCTTGATCATTTAGCTTTATGACCAGGTGCACGGCCATTCTCATGACGGGATCTAGGATTTCCGCAATATCAAAATATCTTGATCCCTTCTTGTAATCATATGCAGTGATGGTTTCTTTGATGGCATCCTTGTCACTCAAGTCATCTTCTATGTTGTCTCCCTCGCATATGAGGCCTGTAAACTTCGAAATCAGCTAAGGGGTTATGCGCATCTTGCACCCTGCAAAGTAAAAGTGATCCTCATGCATGCATGACATCAGCCACTGATAGAGGTGCTCTAGGCTTTCCAAAGTAGGGCAACTCATAGAGTTGCAATAACCTTGCCTTCTCCAACTTCACTTTTACCTCATCGTTATAGATGGGAAAACCCTTTGGTGTCCTTTTGTTTGTCAGGTGCACTAAATCCAGCATCATTTCCTTCTCTGTGGTGGTTGTGCGATGGTTATAATCACTCACCGCCATCTTTCTCAAATGGGATTCCCACTCCTTCCCAAGAAAAACCCCATCCGGGTGCTACATTTCTACATACCAATCTTCATTCATGCTTGTGGTGGTTGTTGTTAGCTCTCTGCCCTTTCCCTTTCCCTTGCCCTTTGGCTTCTTGGGTGACATGATCGGTTTATTGGGTGCCATTATCTAGGTACTATTACTTCAATCACTTCTTATTACTCTGCTCTTCCACTTCTTCCAACCTTAGATCTCAAACTTGTGAAGAAAACCTCTTAAACCCGTACCCTAGTTTTTCAAACCCTAACTGGGATAATTCCTTCACAAGACGACGCCTTCTCACAACTTCTCTTATGCCTATGAAATCCCTTCCTTCTGGTTTACAAATCCAAACTAGTTACTCACACTCAAACTCTTCAGATTTTTCTTCACACAGATCAGTTCTGGAAGCCCTAGTTTGCAAAGATGCAAAAGTGCTTCTTTCTTCGTATATACAAAGTAAAAAATGAAATGCCTTGACCTTCTATTTATATTTTTTCCTACTTTATAACATTAAATGCTACCTTACCTACCACCATACTTTAACACTTAATGATGATTTTTCAAACAAACATCTTTTGACTTTAGTGTCTAACCTTTAACTCACGCACCCAACCTTACCTTGCCTAGACAATTCTCCAACCTTCTGGCACTTTCTTGCAACCAATCCATCTTGACAAGAGACTCTTGCGCAACCGCATATTTATAACCTTGCGCGTGCTGAAGGCACTTCTTCTGTCATGATTTTTGCTCTCACCTATCTCGTGTTGCTTATGCGCTTCTTCTTCTCTTGTACGTGGATCCCCAATGTAGCCTTATCCTGACACCGACCATCCTTTTTCACCTTTCCTTACATGTACTTTCTTCACAGGGCCATTCAACCGGGATTTCCAATGTAATCCTTCCTGGTGCTTCACACTTCAATTTCTTCCACCTTACTCCACCCCACACTAAAAATATACGCGGTCCTCTGTGCTGTTACAACTTTCAAAAAAAGTAATGAGATTACTGATGCCCAAGGTGCAACACAAAACAACAACAAGAAAGGGAAACACGAGAAAGGAAAATGCATTAAAGAAAATCCTAAACTAACTGGTAATACTACCTTATTTACAAACATCGAGAAGACTTATTTATAGTAGGGCTTCAGCCTACTCCCATTGAAGTGTCCTGGCAATCTCGTCCCATCCAACTCTTGTAACTGGCACGTGCCCGAATCAAGGATGTACGAGATGGTGTAGGGACCCAACCAATGCACTTTTAACTTCTCAGGATGGCGCAGAAACTTAAAATCGTATAGTAAGACCATCTGCCCAACCTCAAACTTCTTGTTCCTAATGTGGCAATCATGCCATGCTTTTTTCTTTACTTTTTCTGTTGTTTGGCTCCATTTGGCCAACGATCATCTTTCATCCAGCTTCATTAATTTATCGATCCTTTCTTCCAATGCTTGCTCATCAGCCAGCCCTTCTACGTGTGCTATTTGCAGAGAAGGTAACATGAATTCAACCAGCAGGACAACTTCTGCACCAAACACCAATTGAAACAGTGTGGCTTTGTTCAACCTTTTATAAGTTGTCCTATAAGCCCATAATACGGATGATACCTTGTCATCCCAATCTTGTCTTCCGATGTCATAGATCTTAGTCAATGTGTGACTAAGTATTTTGTTAAATGCCGCAGCAGTTCCATTTTTCTGAGGGTGATAGGGATTAGTTTTGTGATGAGCCACCATGAACTCTGCTAACAGGATCCTCACAGTCTCATTCAAGAAATGTGTACCCCTATCACTGGTTAAACTTAAAGGGCATCCATATCTCGTGATAATGTTCTCCCAAAAAAATCTTGTTATTATAGCTGCTGTACAGTCTTTAGTTAGGGATGTCTCTGCCCACCATGTCAAATAGTCTGTGCAAGTGATTACATAGCGTGATCCAGTCCTACACATTGTTATCGTGCAATAGGGCCAAAATTCTATTGCCCATTTCTTAAAAGGTTTAGTGCTAGGGATAGGGTGCAAAGGCATTTCATCTCTTCATCATGGCTTGCCAATGCGCTGACAATGGTCACACACTTTATAATACTCCTTGCAATCCTTATACAAGGTTTCCCACCACAATCCTTCCATTAATATCTTACGTGCGGTGGCATCTCCTACATAATGTCCACCTGCACTTCCTCTATGTGCTTCCTCTATGATGGCGAGGCACTCATGCACTAGTATACACCTGCGTAAAAATTTATCATGCCCTAGGTTTTATAAGTCCCCACTTATCAACATGTAGGGCATGACGCATATGGCTAGTTGTTTTTTCTCTAATTCTCTTCATCTCTTCTGGTGCCATACCCATCTTAAGGAACACAACAATAGCCTCCAAGTCTAAGGGCACATGCCGCAACCTAAATAGCTACGCATCCTCCCCTGAGTCAATCCTAGACAAATGCTCAGGTCAAGAATTACTCTTACCTAGTTTGACAACTACAGTCAACTCCAATTCTTGGAATAACAACACCCACCGACATATGCACCCATGTAGGATGGGCTTGTTCACCAAATATTTAAATGCCATGTGGTCAGTGTAGAAGATAAAGGGAGTTGCCAGCAGATACTCGCCTGAACTTATGAAGCACGTAGATCATAGAAAATGCCTCGCACTTGGTCGTAGTATAATTCTATTCTGCTAGTGCCAACTTCCTTCTTGTAAAGCATAGGGGGCCGATCACCAATTCCCTCACTAGGTTGTGCAAGCACTATCCCAATGGCCATTCCAGAGGTATCCACATGAACATGGAAGGGTTTTTCCCAAGAGGGAAAACTTAATATAGGTGCGGTGAGAAACCTATCCTTCAATGTGTCAAACACCTTCTGTTGTGCCTCTCCCCAGTGAAAGGCACTTTTATGTCTGAGAAATTCTTCTAAAGGCATGGTGATCTTGGCATACCCCTCGATGAACTTTCTATGGTAGCCCGCAAGTCCAAGAAACTTGCGTATTGTGCTTTAACTAGTTGGCTCCCCCCATTCCACAATCACTGCAATTGTGGTAGGATCCACCAGCAAGCCTTCTTTGCATATGATGTGCCCCAAAAGGGTCCCAAATGGGGTAGAAAATACACACTTCTTGATGTTGAGGGATATCCTCAACTTCTAAAACCTTTCAAACATCAACCGTAGTTTGTCACAATGGTCCTTGACTAGTCCTTACACAATCCAATCATCAAGGTACACATGGAGAAACTTGTGGATGAAGTCCTGGAAGGTCTACACTACAATGCGCGAGAACAAAATGGGCACATTCTTTAACCCAAAAGGCACAACCGTATAGGCAAAAATTCCCCACTCAGTGGTGAAGGTTGTATTTCTCTGGTCTTCCTTTGCAATCCTCGCTTAGTGATAGCCTGAGAACCCGTTCGTGAAAGAGTAGACTTCGTGCCTGGCCACTCCTTCTAGGATTTCTTCAATAAATGGGGTTGAGAAAGGGTCAATGATACATACTACATTCAAATCCCTATAATCAACACATATCCTTATCCTTCCATCCTTTTTGATACTAATCACCATTGGGAATTATCCATTCTGACTCCTCCACAGCCTCTATGATTCATGACACTATCATCTTGTCTATTTCCTCCTTGACCTTCACACGCATATTAGGATTCATTCGGTACGGCATCTTCCGGACCGAGCACGAACCTTCCTTCAACTTAATTCACATTTCCCCCAAGGAATGGTGAACACCTTTGAGTTCATGATACCCGTGCGGGAATAAATCCTCAAACTCACGTAAAAGATCAAAGATCTTAGAGACTTACTTCTCCGGCCAATAATCTCCAATGATAGATTCCTTGGGTTCCGCCTCCGACCCAATATTAACCTTCTTTATCTTTAAAGGCTCAAGATAGGTGCATGTTCTTTCATCAACACTATCCATCACTTCACGTGAGACTAGAGAATGGTTAACCTCTAAATTCTCCATATCTTCACCATTTATGACATTGACCATATTGAATTTTTCTTTCTCTACACACGTGCGCTCCAACTGTACCTCATCAGACTCATCTTCACCAAATTATCCATCCAAGCATGGCTCTCCCAGTAATTCTACAAGCCTATCCTCTTCCTTGGCACTATCCCCCATCATAAGACGCTTGACCTCTTGCAATGCCTTATCCACCAATGGTTTGGTGCTTCAATACTCAAATTCTTAGACGAGATCAGCTACTAGTTCTTGTTAATTCCTTGTTTGGTGGAATGTCTCAGAGTGGATGTACCATGCCTGTGCGCAACCTTGCAGTGTAGAACATAGTTTGTGTATCCAGAGGGATGGTGGAAAAGCTTCCATGCCTTCTCTCTAGACTCTCTCACAGGCTTGGATGTGGAAAGAGGCGGGATCCTTACCATGGTAGTCTTTGATGGTGGTGGGAATGTTGCTTCTAGAGAACCAAACAGAGAGGGAAACTCTCACCTCGTGTCATTCCAAGAGATTATCCTGATGCATTGCCCACCAGCGCACAACAGTTCCTAGTTAGGACGTAATCCCTCTTTGTTCCTTTTCCTCCTTCCAATGAGCTTCCATCCCCTGTAAAAATATCTTAGGGAAGGATCCTCATGAGTACTTCCGCAGGTCCTTTCCTCCTAGGCACTAGATCATGCATGCCTTTGTCACCTTTGTCACCGATCCTCTCAAATTATGTTTGATTAACTCATAGGTTCTATGCACCCAATTATTGCATGCTAGACTGGTGGTGTCACTTACCAACTGAGCATCCTCAAACTAGATAACTCCGTCAGTAGGATGGATTATCTCTGGATCCCTGATTGGGTGCACATATATTCTATCTAGGACCTCTTCTTCCAAAGGTTCAATATAGGGTGTTGACTTCCCATCAGCTAGGGGTATGATGATACGTTCCTCCTCATTTTCAAAGTTGATGTACCCCTTGTTGAACTAAAGATCTACTTTTTCTTATAAAACCATGGGCGCCCAAGTAGTGCTGGGAAATTTTCTGCCTTGGCGAGCGCCAAGACTTTGAAGTCCCTAGTAAACTTAGCTCCTAGAATGGTGATAGCTGCATCTTTTAAGGAACCAATGGGTATTGCCTTTGGTTTTGTTTTCCATATACAACACATTCGAAGATGGTTGTAATGCAAGACTTCCCATCTGATGCCAAGCATCCAAGGTGAGAACATTGATCTCCACGCCTGTGTCGATGAGGATATTACTAAGGAGCCATCCATCCACAACCTCATTTAACGTGATCTCCCTGTCATAGTCAAGGCTGTGAGGGGGGAAGGTTTGCATGCAGGACTTTCCTCTCGTGTTGTTCTTCGGCACATGATACCTTCTCTCTCAACCATGCTCCTAGCAAGGGAATAATATTCTCTTGCCTTAGCATTTTACATACTTCCTTGATCTCATCCAGGTCATCTTTTGGTGCCTCGACCCTCCTTCTTTGCTCCTCCCTCCTAGATTACTCCTTTAGACACTGTTGTAAACTCCGAATGACATCCATGGTATCTTGATATACCTCTTTTTGATGCGCAGGGTCTGGGTACCTTCCATGTACCACTTATTCCCTTGAAACTAGGTTCTTCTGCCTTGGCATTTCCTTTACGCCCGTGGCCTCTACTCTTGTTGTTACCAAAACAGGTTCTAATCCTGCATCACGTGTTACCCGTGGCATCCATTATGTGTCTGTCTTCTTAATGCTTACCATTGCAATGTCCTTGTCTTTTGGTGTTGCTGACTCATATCCTCAAACAACTCAGAGCACTCCTCATACTTGTGCTCTTTCCGCACCATGATCACTGCAATAAGTCTGGGCACTCGCGCTTGTAGTGGTATGTAGACCCACAATTAAAATAGGTTCCACATAGGAACTCACTTCCTCCTCCTCCATGGTTACCATGACCACAGAATCCTCTACGAAATCCCCTTCTGCACGCTCCTCCATCTGCGCGCTCCTCATACCGGTGATCATCATTCTTAGAACTACTGGAAATACTGGTCTAGCCCACACCATGATCAATGGCCTCATGAATCTGATCAATAAGTCTACAATCCTTAGTATCATGGGTTGTAGAGGTACAGATCTTATAGTAGCAAGACAAATTCTTCTGCATCATGCGTTGTAATAGGGAACATCTACTCGCATCATGATCCCCATGATAATTCTCACAATCTACTGCCACGATGCTTACTTTCCTCTGGGGAAACTATCCTTGACATGCCCCTCTACTTCACAATCTATACACCAAATACCACAGCGAGTCTCATGGGCTGAGTTCGTAGACAACTTCTCCAACTACTTATCCATAACAACAATTTGAGCTTCCAGGAATGGGCTAACACCAGTATCAATAGTTCCAACTGCTTTGACACATAGAGAACTTCTAACGCCTCACGTGGGTCTGTGAAAGTTTTATGAGATAAATTTCTTCTAAAAGGTGTTATCAACCCCCCAACAAACCATTTAGCATGATGTGAAGGGTGAATGTCATATGACAATTTTGACAGGAGGATTTTGAACCGTGCATCATACTCCCGCACACTCTCCACCATTCCTTGTTGAATCCCCTACAGGGCACTGATGCTCTTCTGTTTGAACTTAGGAATGTGGAATTCTGCTAGGAAGGCATTATTTAAAGCAGTATAATCCACCACCGTTTTATGAGGGTCATATTTCCTATATTAGCTATGTGCGCGCCCTTGCAACGACGTTACAAACTAACTTGCCTTCCGCTCTGGGCTAGTGATCCCTTTCGTGCGCCATAGCAGCTCACACTTGTGAAAATGTTCTACAGCATCTTTAATACCTCTCTAATATGGAAAATGGAACGACATATCAAAGAAGACTTAGTTTCCTCCTCTTCAGCTAGAGCCTTAGTTTCCTTCGGTGTTTCCTCCACTACGGGATCCACCAAATCCACCAGGTCCTATGCATTTTGAGCCACTAGATCCACTAGATCAACCAATTCCCATGCCTCCTAAGCCACCAGATCCATCGGATACACTAGGTCTTGTGCCTCCTAACCCACCAAATCCACTAAGTCCACTAGGTCCTGTAGTGGTCATGCCAAGAGTCTCCAAAATTCTAATGAACTATGTACGCTGATGGTCTGTGAAAATGCCCCACTACCACTAGTGTATCCCTACACCACTCCAAGACCTGAGACCGAAGGCTGTGTGTATTTTCTACTTGTCTGAAAATTCCTGCTAAATACTAGAATAGTATGGGTAGCCATAGAAGTGGGAAATGAAAAATTACTATCTCTTGGGCGTAGATCTATCACTTCCATTGATACCAAATGGGTCTAGCGATATTCTCCTTCCTTGATCTAGAAAACCAAGTGCTAGGGTTTTGTCACTATGTGGGGTTCAAATACGTGCGCCAATGAGCTATTCTCTCTCCATGCGATGAACTCTCATTAGAAGCCGAAGGGGTCTCTCTTATGTGATTTTCAAAGATGGGGTAGCACAGACTACTTAGGTTCCACATCGTCTACATAAACCTCAACTCCTTCCCGCAATGTCATACATCCATATATCCATCACACTTGTAACCTTGTGTTGTCTAGCAATCTCCCTTTCACACGCTTCACTATTCTTGAGTCACCTCTCCTCCCTTTCCTTATCATCATCATAATATTTTTCATCTTTCTCCTCCCTAGTTTCCTTGCCTAGCGCTCAGAGTGGTTTAGTCGGCCATTGGAAAATGACTCTAAATTCAAGGTAACAATCAATATCTTCATTTCCAGAGGGATAACACATAGAAATGATCCTCTGGGCTCCCACAGAAACTCAAACTCAGCAACTTCCAGAAAAGAGTATGTAGAAATAATGTACTCTAGAGTGTAGCTAGCCAACACACCTTTCCACCAATGATCCACAACACAAGTCCACATCAGATCTGCATCCTGCATCCTCTAGTATTCTTCTTGGGTCCACACACATTTTATATAATAACAAATTTAGCTAGATGCATATGTTGAGAGCCATTCATAAAATTCTAACGGGAAGTAACAGAAAAAAGTTTCATATAAATCATGATAGAAGTTCTCTTCTACCGATATACATGCATCAAACTCATATCCAGTGTTGAATCTCTGAGAAAATTCATCCTCCATGCTTTTGAACCATGATTCATTACTTTCCAAAGTTAAACGCTCTATCATTACTCATTACATAGATTGAGATGTATGTCATTTCCCACTAAAAATTTTGAAAAGAGGTCCTAGTAATGGAACAAATATGTAGTCATTTTTACACCCACTGGAAGAACAAGGGGATCCCATGCACACCAGCCTATCACCCAGTGGGCACTGGGTACTCACCTGAGGTATGCGTGGCTGCCGAGTCTCTCTTTTATGTGAGTTAAGTGTAAAATCATCATCTATGTCATGAATCTTAATGAATAAAGGTGGAAATGAGACACACAATCATCATAGGGCTTAGAACAACCTCTATAAAAAATGTATTCATTCCAAACAGAGAGTGTTTACAAATAATAGATAGAACTACAACAGAAAGGAAAATACATAAGGATTTACATTTATTCCATAACATCCATGAACAAAAATGAAAAGATATAGATATGAACTGAATCAATTATATTCACACTCATTCATGTTTGTAACCTCATTACATTCAATGGATCCATTAGACTACCACAGTTTGATCAGACTAAAGTCATACATCACAATAGGGATCATGTCCTTCATCCATACAAAGAAAAATCTATATAACCCATCCCCTTAATACATTACTCCCTTATATATCTTCTACCAAATCCCACAGAGTTCTTACAGTATTTCTATAGAGCTCTACTCTCTATATTCTCCTCTCTTTTCTATCTGATCTCTCCTTCTCTTTCTCTTGCGAGTGCTCACATATATAGGCATCCCAAAGTGCCAAATCATCCTTCTGTAGCCTTAGATCTGGTGCCAAGTGTCTGAATGTGGTCCTCCATGGGATCATGCTTCTCCAGGCATGAGCTCTCCACTTTTTTCCATGATGTCTTCTATAACCTTCTATTGCAAGGCATATGCCTTTCATGGGCATCACGTTGTCAGGATGACACCTTATTCACTCCACATACATAGTTGGGTCATGCTTTTCTTGTGTCTTGCCTAATATGGCTAAGTCCTGAAACCTTGGCTATGTCCACACACATGCCATGGGTTTTCTTAAACCCTTCCTTAAATGCTATCTTGCATGCCTTATCCTTGCACACCCTTCTTTAACTAGGCCTTATGCACCTACGAACCTTTGTGTACTTAGCCACCATTTTGGGGGTACTAACAGTCGAATTTGGATTTTTGATGCTCATTCACACATAAACACTTTTCATGGGAGGGATATCTTTAATAAATGATTGGAATAGTCCTAGATTGATTTTTGTGGCATTAGTTCAGACATTTAGGCCAAATATTTTATGAATAATCGTTAAGAAGCTAAACTAGTTTTAAACCCTCCAAAAACCATAGGTATGAAGTGATGGAGAAGAAATTGATGGTACATGCCAAGAATGTATTATTATTTTTATTTGTATGATTGGAGGTTATAGAGGAATCCTAAATATTTCTCCAAGTGTAATTTAGGTGTCATGGATGTGTGTGGATGCCACTTAAAAATATAAGTTTATGAATAATTTGAGTTTTCTCTAAATTTTTCCATTAGACCTATTGACTAATTTGGTTTTTGAGGAATTATGGTATCTTATATACATTTCCAAGGTTCTTTCAGATCATGGTTATGTCCTTCAGAGGTCTTTTATGGCTTGTTTTATAAGACAGGTTTTGGAAAGTTTCAAGTGATTTGGTTGTAGAGGCATTTTGGATGTGCTCCAATCTAATTTGTGGCATGGTTTGAGTTTAGTGATGAATTAATGAGGTCATGATATTTCCATTGGTATACCAAAATTATATGTATTTGGTGATTTTATGTGGTTTTGGCCTCAATCTATGAAGACTGGGTTTGTAGGTCTTAGACCTAGTATGGTTGGTTTCTCCTTTTGGTGGTGTTTTTTTATGAGATTATGGTGAAAAGTGATCTTATATTTTATGAGGTTTTTGGTGGAATTATAAAACATGTCTAAGTGTTTTCCAAGTTTTGGTGGTGTTCATTTTTGCTTAAGAACATCTAGTTTTTACGAGTAGGCTTTTTGGGTCTATTAGGCATGCTTGAGTTTAAGTGAGAGATTTAGGTATCAAGATGGTATTTAAAAGATATATGGTCCCTTTCATGATGTTTATATGATTTTATTATGATATATTAAGTGAATTTTTCATATGATGGTAAACCTACATATTTTAGGATCATAAGACAAGTATACAAGTAAGTTATGAGGCTCATTTGAGTTAGTTAAGAAAGTATGGAAAATGCAACCTAAAGGGACCCCTTTTTGAAGGTGAAGAGGGTATTTGTGACCATAAAGAGAGGTATAAGATTATGTTATATATTCTAAAGTTTTAATAGTTATGGGAGATATAGGTCATTTTACCTAATCAACTTGATGAAGAAGGTTATTGAGAAAGTCGATATAGAAGGTATTTTTGAGGAAGTTAGAGAAAAGTGAGCTAAATTGAGTCATTGTATGTTGTTTTAAGCAATATTTTGAAGGTGAAAAAAAAAATTAGGTTGTTGAGTTGGTAATGAGTCATCTTGGGGGTTGGTACCACCTTATAGGGTTGGTCTTCTACTAAGTCTATGGGTTAGTTCCTCACAACACCTAGGGGTTGGTGATTCTTGTTGGGTTGGTGATCAACTAAATTTAAATCATGGATCTAATAAAGATTTGTTTCAATGTATTTTTTCCTATTGAGGGTTTCCCACTTATATCTTGTGTTTATGTGTTCTCATTTTCTCATGTTTGGTTACATTTCTTAAGAATACATGCTTAAAGGTTAAGATGAAGTGAATAGCTGATAGATATGAGTGTTTAAGTGAATGAAATTTTTATTACCCAACAATTCATCCCCTCTCAATGGTTGTACATTGAACATGTTACATTTTCCTTCAATCCTATTTAGTCACCATCCTTCCTCATTCCTCAATTAGATTGGATTCTCCTTGAATGAATTACAGAAGTACCTAGACCGTTGTATCTTGATCAATATAACAATGTTGGAAGGACCATTTAAAAATTGATGTAACCTCTTTGGAGTCCCTATCACACATCCAATATTCCATTGGATATTTTTCACCCGTGTTATAACTTAACAAGGTATAATAATCTCACTTGTGTTATTCTGGTCATAGTTTGCATTAGCTACATTTTACACACACACACATCCTTATACATACACCTAGATATTTCTTACTTTGTCTCTTTTTTAACCATGTATCCAACCATTTAGAAAATATTTCAATTTACCAATAATTTTCACCGATCCCCAATCACCGTCGATTTACTCGATTTCCATCAATTTGACCCCAACCCCTTCACATCTAATTTGGCCTCTTTTACATACTATAGTTTCTATTTTTTGCATCCACTCCATCTCTACAGCTCTTGTGCCTCACATTTTCATTACCAAAGTCCCAATTGTATTAGAAACATCTTGATTTAATAGCCTTTATTAAAACTTACCATTTTACCCTGATTTCTACCGATCCAGAGTCACTCATGATCCCTGTCTTTTTTCCTTACATTCTTATTGTTATCAGTTTAATAATTTGATTTTGCTAATAATCAGCTTTACAAGGATTTATTTTCTTTAGATGACTATTTCAGGACAAGTACACCCCATATCAAACATCCATGACCTTCTTATCATCCTAAAACCTTTTGACTAGGAGCAATTTGACATATCCCATGAGATCAATATTTTTGCCATTGTGCTAACCCTAAACATTGAAGATATTAGAGATCAACTAGAAATCATTAGGGAGGAAAGTGATGTAGCTGACCAAGATTGGGTAGAATACTTCCATGACTTATGCCACTTGTTGAACCTTTTTTCTGGGAACTTTATTATGATAAAAACCATCTAAGATCCCATAAAAGAATAAACTAATCCCTTAATACAACATTATTTATGTAAGTTAAACACATATATTTCCTTATTGTATCCAACATTTCATTAAGCATTCTTTATCTACTCAAGTGTTGAAAGAGGGTTGAAATCCTTAAAAATAATTCTATTGATTTCTTGGGACTGGCCATTACCAGGAAACCCACAATTTTGTTATCAAACTCCATCTTTTTCTGAGTTTTTTTGGTGTGTAGGTGATTCATCCCGTTGGAATAGGAATATTGCATGCCCATATGAAACCGAATTCATCATCATCTAGTGTGAAGGTAACATAAACCATTTAGTTTTTAAATTTAATTATTTCTTAGCATACTTTTTATTATCTTGAAATAGGAGAAGAAATTTGGTAAACATTCTAAATTTCCTTATGGGATCTTGTCCCTTTGGTGAGTTATTCTTTGTTTCAAGTTGGATTATATTTTATTTCTTTTGCAAATCACTAATTCTACAACTTGGAAATCTTCACTCACTTTTCTAAAAGAATGGAAAGATCAAGGAAAAAGGAAAAATGTGAATCTAGGTATTCTTCTTTTTGTCTCATTTTCCTCCTTTTATTTCATTCCCGCATCTTGCATGTTTGTTTCATTGAAAGAAACATTTTATTTTGGGATTAAAACAAAATTTCACTTATCATATCTTCCTGATGACATAGTATAATTAGGGGTTAATCATTTCATTCATATTATTCCCCCCCACACACATGACCAAAATAACACCGCATAATTAAACATCGCAAGAAATTCCTTCCTAGGCCTACCTACTTTGATTTCATCACATAGAGGGAAGAGAAATCAATGTTCTAGATGAATATAAATAACTAGCGGGTGGTATATTGGTTAAAGACCTTTAGGTATCGATCGAGTAATCAAGGCCATAAAAATTACCTAAAACCATCCTTAGTGAATATTTTGGCGGCATTATCTTGGATTTTTCTTTAGGGTCAGTTATCCCTAGGGATAGGTCTCGAATGAGGTTTACCTTAGATTACGAAGGTACGTTGTAAAGTAAGGTAATAATTCTTAAGTAGGATTAACTTTTAGTAACTTCTTCCTCACCCTTAATTATAAACAAAATAATTAAACTCTTTATCTTCCTGCATTTCTTATTACATAAGTATCCTCCTTAGGGTTATTTTTATTAGTTCATGCCTTCTGTTACTCACTCAAGATCAAATAAAATGGCTCAATCCATCACATCAATTGAAGTATCCACTTAGAATAATCCTACTATATAAACACCAAAACTTCCCCTTATTACCTCCATTCCCTTAGTACTACCATCTCTATTCTCCTCATCTAACATCTCTACAAATCCTTTCGATATTGATCAATAACAAAATATCCCCCATACAATCATGATCCCTTTTATTCTCATCAAACCATCGAATCTAGACCATCTTCACCTAGTTCTTATATATCTCTAGGGGAATCCAATCCACCTCTTATCCCTCGAGGATGCCTTACCTTCCAAGAACTCTTCGATGCTAATCCAAGTTACCTCCATGATTATCTAGTTAAAAAATATACACACATTCTCGTTGAGGGACCTCCCATCCAAAACTCTATGACCATCCTCTACATCTAGAATACTCAAAGACCCCCACTTCTCAACTTTATGGTTTTGTTTCTCTTACTCTAAATATTATTAGATATGAATATATTACTTTGAATTTTGTTGTTTGGACATTTTACTTTGAAAGTTAAACTCTTATAGAGAAAGGAAATAAACATATTTTATTCTTAACTCTGAACAAGGCACTCTTATGTGGGTTTATTATAAGGAATAAATTACATGTCAGTTCATCTTTGAGATGACCCAAAATTTACCGTAGTTACTCATTAAAAAGATAAAAGAAATGAAGTTTACAATTTTATCATTGACGTGTTCTTGCTACAATAAAATAAAGGCTTAAGGAAATATCATCGTGAAAAATA
Organism: Taxus chinensis; assembly: GCA_019776745.2. Classification (NCBI taxonomy): domain Eukaryota; kingdom Viridiplantae; phylum Streptophyta; class Pinopsida; order Cupressales; family Taxaceae; genus Taxus; species Taxus chinensis. Next base: position 775,481,211 of record CM034152.1, read on the forward strand.
TGATATGTTGAACTTGTTTGCATGGAAAATTTATATTGTAGATTTATATGCTTCTTGTGAAATCTTCATTGTTTTTTTATAAAGAGAAAAAATTCCTAACATGGAAAGGTTGAGTATAGGTGTCTTATTTGACTATCAAAAGGAAGGAGTAATGTAATTTATATTGTTTTCTATAAAATATTTGTATTTGTTGTCTTAGATTTACTTAGATGGCTAGTTACGTACGTATGGTTATGTACTACTCATGTAAACATTGCACTTATTAGAAACTGGATCCATAAATATTGTAAATCTAGAAAATATGCATAGGGAATTATATAAAGAGGTTCTTGAGTTAACAATGAATGTGATAATATATTCCTTAACTTGTATTTGGTATTATACTTGTTAATCTCACATTCGAGCCTATTATTATCATTATGTTTATTATATCAAGGATACATATATAAATAAAGTTTATCCTTTGTTTCTCTATTGTTTTCCATTCCCATTTTGAGGTTGAGACATGGTAGATCTAGAATATTGTAAATTTTCATCCAATATTTATGTATTTAGAAATAAAAAGAGCTTTCTATAGTAAAATAATGTTCTTCTCATGAAATGTTGAATCAATATCTTTGAGACCGTTTGAATTCTCATCTTGAGGAGTCCACTAGAGGTTTAATACTATATTAGAATAAATTTTAAATCTTGGCTTATTATAATTTCTATATGGTAAACCATATGAATAAAAGGCCCTCAATTTACATACGAAGTGTTATAAAAAATTCTTGTGTTGTTATTATGTTTACAAAGTAATACTACCTCTATTATACGAGTCTTAGTATCTAAAGAGACACTCAAGAATTTTGGGTCTATTTTCAAACAAACAATTTATGGAAGAGTTTTCAAGAAAGCCCCTAAGACATGGTCTCCTTATGGATGCATAAATAAGCCTTCTTATCAGTTGTAGGAATTTTATAATTTATTTCTGAATTCAAGATTTAATAAGACATGTGAATATGATTAGAAAGGTGGTTTTTATCTTTGTCTATATGAATATATTCGTATGAAAAACGCAAGTAATTTTAATGACTAAAATAACTCCTTAAGTCTAAGGACTTGAAGACTAGCAAATATGTTTGGAGTAAAAACAAGCTTCCAATAGATTAATTTTTAATTAAAGAATGTTCAATAAGGACCTATATAGTAGAATAACCTACAAACTACATAAGGTAATAAAAGAAAAGAATGTTTAATAAGAAATGTTGTTAAGCCGCTATTCAAGTTTTTGGTTGGAAATAAATACTTGAGTTAGATAAAACGAAATTATATCTTCTTGTTTTAAAAGGAGTAATAATAAAGGAAGACAACAAAGTATGTCGAGTATTGCGAGGAATTAGTTACTCCTCCATGACAAGAAGTGGAACTATATAATTGTTACTTATACATAGGACATCATAATCATTTACTTTATTTTGATGATTATGTATGGAATAAGTAATCTTGAGAATATAAATATTCGTAGTGTTGGTTGAGATGGGTAATCTTCGTCAAGGGCCTAAAATATTCTTATATATTTGTTTGACTATCTGACTAGTATGGAACTAGCTAGACACTTGACTATGAAGAATGAATGTACAATTTATGAGTACTAGAATGATATGAAAAGAAATAAATGTTATATTATTATGACTAATAATAGGATATTATTGTATTTAGTGTAATTAGTACATTAAATATACATTGTGGTTATAGTAAGATGAGTTATAATAAACTCATACTTCCATTAAGAATTAATTTTGTTAAATGATGACCATATGAGAATCAAACCCAAAATCCATGTTGAGGGGAACTTGTGGCAAAAAGGTCTAGATGATTTAACAATTATGCCTAATGAAGTCACACACTCGTTTGTTTGTTGTTCAAGCAATATGATCAAAGTTGCATTGTGGTATGAAGTGGGTCCCGATATCTCTAGAATTCACTTGAACCATTTTCTAATGGCTAATTAATAATTGGGAGTGTGGAGTTAAATATTTATTTATATCAAGCCTATAAAAATATATATGCCGAAAAGTTAACTGCAAACATGGAAGGATAAAACTTATCACTTCTCTTCCGATGGGGAACAAAAAATTCATTCTTATTTCATGGAAACTAGAGTGGGGTCACCAAAGTATGTAAATGATTTACTTAGAAGTTTCTAAACATTGAAAAATAATCTAACACCAAATTTGGTTACCGGAGGAACCAAGTTGATAAAATAAGACAAGGGATCCAATCTTGATCAAACTTTTTATAAAAGATTTGTTGGAAGTATTTTATACAACATTGTTCGATAGATCTATGATTATTAAAGAATTTTCTTGCATAAAAGTTGATCAATCAAAGGATGAAATTTTCATATGTCAGAATAAGTATGCAAATAATGTATTTAAGAGGTTCCAGACGTTGAAAAACAATCCAACACCAAATTTGGTTACCAAAAAAACCAAGTTGATAGAAGAAGACAAAGGATCCAACTTTATATAAAAGACTTGTTATAAGTTTGATGTACTTGATGACAACTAGGTTTGATATTATATATTAAGTAAGCATTATATCAAGGTTAGTGGATTCATCAAAGGAATCACACTAACAAGCTATATAGAGAATCTTGAGATATGTAGTTGGAATAGTTGGATATTGTATTTTGTATACATCATCAGATGATTTTATGTTAATTGGCTATATCGATAATGATATTACAAGTAGCATGGATAATTGGTAGAGCACTTTTGGATATGTTTTCCACTTTAAATCAGGTGTAGTGTCATGGGCCTCCAAGAGGCAACCCATTGTTACCATTTCATCAGTTGAAGCACAATATGTAGCAACTAAATCCACAACATGTCAAGTAGTATGGATGCACAGAGTTTTTTCATATCTCCTAGATGATCAAGAAGAAGAAACACAAATATTTTTCAACAATTATTTAGCCATTGCATTTTCAAAAAACCATGCTTTCCACAAGTTAATAAAGCACATTGACAATAAGCATCACTTCGTCAAAGACTTGTCAAAATTGGCGAAATGTATTTGGAATTTTGTAGATTTGAAAATCAGTTTGTTGATAATTTCATCAAGCCCTTAACAAAATAGCTTTGAGCACTTCACAGATTGTTTAGGTGTACTAGATATAAGTGGTCAAGATTAAGGTGAGTGTTAGAAAATGTAATATTTCCAACCTACCTAGTCAAGATCAAGGGTCAAAAAATGTAATCTTGCCCATCTACATGTGTAATTAATTTTGGCATACTGGTTTAGATTTGAAAACTTGATGTACAATCAAATTGGAAAATTCAAATTTCTAGTTGGGAGATTCAACATTTAATTTGTTATATTTTGTAAAATCCACTTGATGGAGAATATTTAATAAATTAATGAAAATCATGTAAAATCCTATTGTGCCAATATATTAATTGGGTTTTAACTAGCTTCTAGAAGCTTGTGGAATAGGCCGTATTTTTCCATATTTCATAGAGCCTCTATAAATAAGAGGCAATTCTAAGCATTTTGTAAGTTGTTAGACAAGCACCAAAGTGTTGTCAAAGTATAATAAAAAGTGTATATTTTTGTATATGAGTTTTTGGGTTTCTCATTTCATCTATATGTTTTGAATGTGTGTAAAATTTATTTTTATCACTGAGAACATACCCTCATAAGGGCACCATAAGGGTTCACCAGCCTCCTCAAATCCTTCAAATAGAGATAATTGTGCTCCAGTTATCAATGAAAAGAAGAAAGTAAAGGTTGTCATGTTTAAGTGTATACATTGTGATGTTTTAACATATGAACATCTACTCATTGAAAATAATGTCAATTACAACATGTTGAAGTGCAATGAGTTTAAAACTACCGATGTAAAATAATAAACTATCAATTGTGTAGTTGTAAGGTGCAATATAACAACATATATGAACTTCAATTGGAGCCTCTATGTTTGTATTGATTGGTAGACATATAAGAATGTCTATTAGTTGAAGCTAAGAAGTTTTTCATATATTTTAAGGTCAATAGGCATCTTAATAGTTGATAAAAGGAAGAGGATGGAGATGTCATTAGTAAAAAAAGATTTTTTTTGTGGTACACATCAAATGCTCCCTCAATGTGTATCGTGAATGAAAAACATTTACATATACGGGAGAGAAAAAATACTTATGTTTCCATTATTTAATAATGAAGTCAAAATACATTATGGATTTGAGGAAAATTGAGCACTTGGGTAAATCTTGTTGTTGATTACATTTACATATTCATAGTTATTTCTATTTTGTAGTGACAACCAAGTTAAAATACCTTTATTTATTGTCAGTGTCTATTTGATTTTATTTTTTTGCTTTATTACGCTGAAGGTGTTACCCCTATGGGAAAGAGCTTTGCGGACATTCACTGTGTCAAATTTGACAGTCTAAATGACAGTTTTGCTATTTTTTAACAATTTTTCTTTTGTTATTTCTAACAATTTTATTTTTTGCTTTTCTAACAATTTTGCTTTTCTGATTTTGCATGCTTCTTTGGCTTTACTATTTTTAAATTTTATGTTATAGCTTTTACATATTTTTAACAATTTTGTTTTTGCTATTTTTAACAATTTTACTTTTTACTTTTCTAACAATTTTGCAGCCATAATTTCATTCTTCAGCGTGCATCCAACGCCAAAGATTTTTTTTACAGCCAACAACCCAATCTCCCAAGGTAACATGATTGTTACGAGGGAACTTTTTTTTCATTGTTTGCTGAAGCAAAATTTTCCAAGTATTATGCATATAGAGAATCTTGTTAAATCTAGGCAAAGTCTTGAAACTGTTTTGTTTAAATTTTATAGAATTTAGGTTCACAATTTCCACCGCCCACCCAGAATTATACAAGCAATATGACCTTGTGTTTGAATCATCTGGATTTGGTAACATATACGACTTGTAGTGTTTTGATATTGAAATTTATAAAGTATTAGGGTCGGTTATGGTTCATGCAGAGAAATCCATTTCTCAGCTTCTATAGCATGTTGTAGCCTTGATATTTCCACGATTACTCTTTGCAAGGCCCTTTCGATACATTTTTTTTGTAACAAGGGAACACTTTTATAATAGATTTTTTATTTGTTTATCCTCAAGTTGTTTGGTTTTTTTGTTTAGGTACTAATCATAATATTTTTGGAACAATTTATATTCATGGAGATGAAAGTACATAATCTTGACTTTTCATGGAACACATTTATCAGAGTTGTTTTTAGTGTTTATCCCTAATCTGGTAGCTTGAGACGAACCATTGTTTTTGGCTTCTAGTTGTTCCTATTTTTTATTTAAGAATTTTTTATAACCAAATTTTATCCTAGTCTTTTACCAGCTATGTAATGCTTTTTTGGTTGTATCATTTTCAAGTGTTCTGTTATTTTTTTGACTACAAAGTCATTTCAGACAACCTGATTCCAATGTTTTCTCATTATAAGATAATTCACTATTTCCTCAAATGTTGTTTCCTTTGACTGAAAAATGAATCCCCTAGAATGAGATGTTCCAACAATGCTAAAAACTGTAAACAAATCATAAACTCTTCCATAACCAATTTGTGATCATCTCTTCTTTTAGAAAATGGATACATAATATCTTTTGGTCAACAAATTAGAAAGAGTTAAGCGAATTTACAATAGGAAAGCACACACTTTGTTTCAATACAAACATATATATTCTAGAGCCCAACCGTTATTTGGAGGTTGTGTATTTAAGGTCCGTTTTCAATTAGAAACTTATGGTCAACATATATTTTATTAACAATTTGAAATGCTACTTGTTTGTGTTGTGGTCACATCCCCAAATCCAAGGAAAAGTACACCCAATTAAAGGTGCATTCTTGAAAACAAGACCTGTTACAAATTAGTGTTTCAATGTGAGAAAATTAAAATATGATTGTATGTAAACAGTGATTTGGGAATACAAATTGAAATTGGAGGAGCGTGTGAGAGATAATAGGGTAGATGGTTGGGTTTTTTTATAAGGCATGACTCCTTGGATATGGGAAAGCTCATTGCCTATAAGTATGTAAGGGTATTGAATGTAGAAATATTGTGAGCTTATTACTGTGATTTAGTAAGAGCAACTCAATTTTTTCCCTATAATGGAGTGATTAACATGAAGAGGCTGCTCCCTAATGTAAAGTCCTTGTGAATGAGTAAATTAAGTTTTGTAAATTTCTACACTTACAAAATTAATCACACCCCTTATCAACATCAACTACAAAAATAATAACTATCCCTCTAAATCAAATAACATATACCATTCGGCGTTCACATTGCATTGTACACATGCGATTGCTAGTTCTTATCTTAACAATTCCAAGTGAGTAGAAGGCAGTGCAGAATTCAATTTAATAGTTCGTATTGATTCTATGGTTGCGCCAAAAATGTCGTATCTAGCATACAAATATTAAAAATGTGACTTTCTAAGTAAATGAATACCACAAACTATTTATTATTAGAACTGTTTTCATTTTAATATTAATAAAAGAGAGTTGCATTAGTAGAGGCAACCGGAAAATTCACGGTCCCATAAAATGCCACATTAGTAACAATAAAATGCCCAAAGGACAACCAAAGAGTACAAGAACTACATCAAATCAGAAAACTAGGCATAGACCGCCACTTCAAAAAGAAGAGGAGGTCATCCCAAACTATTGTCAAGTATTTTTGTAAAGGAAAAAAAAAAATGGTCCCCTTCCTCATGATGATCATTATTTTAGAAAAAGAATATGTTAAAGCGACCTGGTAAAACTGGAGCTAAAAATACTGGCATGCCGAAACGAAATAATAGGTAAATAATAGAGACCAAGCAACAAACCATTACGGCTAGCCACAGACAATGAGGCGCCACCATAACATATATGCCCACTCCAAATGACACCGAGGTTAGGTACACTGCCAGGAGGACAAGTTGACGTCCATACATTCGCAGCTGCCATAACATATGAATACTCATCTGTTCCGTAGTTTGTATAAATATTAATACATACAAGGCTAGCATGGAAAAGCACATGGCTAACGTGTCGCATATTATGAAGACCTTGAGTGCAGAGGCATGCATAAACACAGGAGCGCCGTTTTTGCTATCATAACCCCCCGGAATTGTGAATGCTGCTGCGAAACTAATTGTAGCAAGCAAAACTGCAACCACGGAAAGTGATTGTTTCTCTTCCTTATCTCTTTTTAAGGTTTCCTCCGACAGTTCAAGATTCTTGTCGCTCGACTTCTCCAACAAAGCCCTCCAACCGCTAAAAATGTCACCTCTCTCTATCTGAAGATCGAAGGGAGTCTTGCCGTTTGCATTCTCTGCTTTCTCCGTGGACAGTCTAGACATTATGCCTTCAACGGCCTGCAAGCATGATTGAAAGGAAAGAAACATAAATTGACAAAGAATGGGTATTTTCGTGTCACAATTTCTCTGCATCCACACGAATCATTAGTATTATAATAGATTTGGTTTCTACAAATCATATGCAATTAAAGAACTGTAGAGCTTGATAGGGAGGGGAAAAAATACAAAATTATTGAACAATTTAGCAATTTAGATGGTAAAACTAAAACTCCATAATAATATTTCCGATGACATGTGTATGCATACGTTACTAATGCTTCAACAACGTGTATGTATATGTTAATTATATATAACTAGCGGTTGCTCATAAAATTCGACCAACTTTGCATGTCAATATTATATCGGGTGCAATGCTTATAACATCCCTGTCGTGTGAGATTGTAAGCTTGGCTGGCGGCTAGACTGTTAAGTGAATGTTCCACATTTAATCCTGCGGGTTATCAAAACACTCTCGATTTCCTGACACTGAATCCAAATGTCATACACAATAAATTTTCAATGAATAATACTAACAAGGATGTGTAAGCAAGATACGTTCTGAGACATGGAAGTTAAAAGGAAGGTACATCCAAATTAAAATCAGGGAAATCTATTTGTGTTTGAGGTAACGCGCAACAACTTAGTGTTTCATAGAATTACACAACTCCTATACTTCCAGCTCATTGATCCCTTTGTATGGTCACGTTGATCCAGATGGAGCCTGATTGGTGATTGTAAAACCAACAGAATTCAATCTTGTAGCTGTCTGTAACTATTCCGCTCAACAGATGATCTTGCGTGGAGTTTAGGGCGGTGGTGGTTAACCGTTAGTGTTCGACATATGCCATTATAGTGCTCTGCTACAAATGACACCACTGATGGTTTTCTGCAAGTAGATGACATGTCCATGTCTATTAGACAAGCCTCTATTGTGTATAGCAAAGAGACTACTCTACAGGGAAGCAAAATTGCTTGTTTTTAACAAATACTCTGCACTATTTTTCCTATCACTAAGTCTAACCCTTACCAAAGCCCATCCGCAAAATTAAGCAAGCCCGTTGTGGCCCTGGGATGACAAGCAGATTCCGCTCGAGATCCTGTTATGCTGAAATAATTCAATTTAAGACGGTGACATAACAGTAAGCACTGCAAGTGAAGGAAGGTGCTTGGCTATTAGAGCAGCACGCTGGCAGTGGTGAATTTGACACGGTAAAGGGAAATGGGAAGCAAGTAAAGTAGGATAGCGTCTTCGTTGAGCTTCTCCCGCACTATTACACGCTTTTGGTGTAATTAGCAATTGTATAGCAAAAGATAACAATGTTTAGTTTGTTTGAATTGTAATTTGTGTTGATTACGTCTCGATGGATTTCCATACAATGTTGCAAAGTTCTTATTTTACCACTACCAATATTTTCATAAGGTGCAATTATAATCTTGAGTGAAAGATATTATATTTTGTCATTTGGTAAAATATATAGCGTTTATCTACTAACACTCTTATTTTGACATTTAAATGTTCCCAAGGCATATTCGAGGATCCCATTTTGTGAACATCTTGCAATTATTGCATTCCATGAGATGACATATCTCTAGGGCATTTTATCAAACAATTCAGATGCCCTATTTATGTTTCCACATTAACATACATATTAAACGAGGCACATACAATTACAGTATCCTAAAAAATATGCTTCCTTGTATTTATTTTAGGTATATGTAAATCAAATATGAATACAACTTTCGACATATTTATCACACCTCTTAACATTGTATACCATTGACTTCATAATATACCTAAGAATAGAATTCTTTAAATAAAGTCAAATGCCAAATAAATACATGCTCTATAAAATTCATGGCTATCCTAAATGCAATAATCTACCTTTGAATTTATATACTTTTTGAATTTAAATTAGAAATCTGTAAACGCCTAAACCAACGTATAATAAAACAAAAAAATTAAAATTATAAAATTAAAATTATAAAAACCCAAACAAGGATCAAATGGCTTTACATAACAAAATCCCCTTGCAACAGTACTCATATTGTAAATACGAAAGTTGGAAGGGTCGGTGATCTACAACCATCGGGTTTAAATGTATGGGAGTTTGACATATGTGTGGGTGTAATTGTGTACAAGATTAAAAAAAAATATGTACCTTATTGAAATTCGATTTTCTAATGTTATTGGAAAATACCACAAATTCCATTAGCACTTCTTATTGCCTGCCATAATGAAAATGAAGAGTGGATAGTTCTAGGAGTGCAATGTGAATACGGTTGTGATAATCGAAACATAGCACCGTTTTGTTTTCCTTTTAGAAAAATATTGTAGACTCCACAACTTGTCAGTTCCATATGTCGGAAAGATTTCAAGGTCTTTTCAAAACTCATTTTGTACATATCTTGCGGTTGATTGCATTTGGTTAAACAAATTTTTCGGGGTGTAAATGTAAAGTTATTTTGGACATTTTTTTAAATGTGAGATTCATTATTTAGCATTACACATTTGACATGGTGCATCTTGTATTAAACCTAGACTATGTCTACATGTTGATTTACATCTAGCATTGCCAATAAGCTCTACAAGAACATTGTGTTTTTTTTGGAAATGGCGGAGCTTGTTTGCATCTCTCACACAAATTCGTCTTGTAATGTAATCTTGGAGATAAACTTGGTTGTGATTTGGTGATCAACACAGACATAACTTAGGTTCTTGACAAATCTAATAATAGTCCTAGTGTGGGGTATAATTAACAATCCAAATGCAAATGCCAACATCTCACTATGATGATAAATGAAAAAAAAAAACCTCTTTGTCCACATGATCACTCAATGCCTGATCTAAAATTATAAATTATTCTACTGCCTTCATCTCCCAAGATATTTTCTCTAAATCTACATAGATCTCATGTATCAGTAGGTGCAAGTCTTCTCCTCCATAACAAATATGCACCATTTTATGTCCTTTAATGCAATTACATCCATGCGTCATTTTAATTCCCCTATCCTTCCTTAATCTTGTTACCATTTGGACCTCATCCCACCAACACACTTTTGCATAGATGTTTGATGGATGAACATAAGCTGCAATATTTTGAAGATCCAACTCAAAACAAAAACTAGGTATTAATCATGGCTCCATAATATTATGTGCTCTACATGAACCAAGAAAATATCCACATAACCACCACGATTGGCATGTTGATGATAAGGTTTAGAGTTTGTTCAAGTTATCCAACATAGCCAAGAACGTCAACCATGTAGACATAATGATCAATTCTAGTCATAGGTTCGCATGCATATCTACCATGACACTTGCAACTAAAAGAACTAACAAAAGTCAATTATCCATAAAGCTTTGGTTGGTGTTATTACCATGTTTCAAAGATCCTATTTTGGCACAGGATGGGGTTATGCTAGCGAAGGTAAAGTGATCAAATTGGACACCCGTTGGCTGCATTCATTGAAATAATATCAATGCTTCGTGTAGAAACACATCACCTGCAATTATGATATTTCACAAGAAGAGCTTACATAGTACAAAGTAAACACAAATGGACTTTAGAACTGTTGTTTCAAGCATTTTATTAAACAATTCATGTGCATGGTTGCATGCTAATACAAAAAAATGAAGCTTACATGGTCAGGGCATGTTCCAGAGCAATTCATTAATTCAAAGAGTTTTGAAAGCAATTGTTTCAAGGCATTTTGTTAAATAGTTCAAGTGCATTGTGTATGCCTCCACAATTTGCATGCATGTCTACTAGGGCATCTGTTAATACATCTAACGTACGATTGTGTAGGGTAAGGCCTTCCCATCAGGCATACGGCTAGAAGAGTTTTCTCTTTCACTTGGCCCCTGTTCTTCGGAATGGGGGGAGATTACCATGAGGCCTCTTTAAGGCTGGGTGGAAGGACAAATGGTTTTCACCAAAAGCATTCTCTGGAGACTCCCACCTTCATGGTGGGGGTCGGGTATCGCTAATTGTAGACTATTGGCGATGTATGTTACTCAGCATAAGGTGAGTAACAGAGATCAAGTTCCACTATTGTGTACAAGATCAGAGTCGTAGAATCTGAAGTCGAGGGGTGATTCCTGAAGACTGCACTTACCCTTGATCGACCTGAGAAAGGAACTCTTCCACTTCAAGAAACTAGGAAATCTAAAAAAATTACTTCCATATTTCCATGCTTTTTTCTCAATCTTCCATTTTGGCACTGCGAAGGAAGATAGCAACAAATGCTTTGGAGTGTAGGTTCAATTCTGCCAACTGTATTTGCTTGAAAGGGTTTAACGTATTTACAACAAAACCATAACTCTACATTGACATCGATTGCATCATATAAGGTGATGATAGAAGTCTTATTATGTGTGAGTGAATCCTTTGAGGTGCCCGAACTTGCATGTAGAAAACATTGAACGTAAAGGTTCCTATCCTAAAAATGGTTACAACCTTTGTGCTTCACACTATTTGCTCTTTAGAAACACATTTGAGAATTGTATTTGGTCTGCAACTCAATATTTTATATCAGGGGAAGATTCCTTCCAGGATAAAGTGATGGAGAAAGGGAAACGTTCTTTTATGCGAAAGTATAACCACATTTAAAAATGGGGTTTCAATTGGCATGCAATAACATCGTTACATTTGATCCTAAAATGACAGACTACAGACATGGGAAAATATTTTTCTAGTGAAGATGAACTGTTTTTTTTTCATTCGTGCCAAGCTTGAAAATTTGAAGCGAGTTGTGCAGGTCTTTTACCTGTTTGTTATTTTTATAATTTATCTTTTTCAGGATGAGTTGAATGAGGGCTTTGTTAGATATCCTTTGGCTCTCTCTAGCTCCTGCAATAACGGTGAAATCTTGGCATTAACGACCCAGAAAATAAATTGATCTTAATTTGAGCTTTCTCTTTTCTTTTATCTGTATGATCCAAAGAGCACATTTCTTTCAGAAATTTTGTCGAACAGTTCACAGACTCCCACATTTTGCATTTATATCCACCATAGCACTTGGAACCAAAACTTCTAACTAAAAAACCCTTCTCCGTAATGCTTCAGGCGGATATCCACACCCGGTTTCAAAGCTCCTCTTTTTCCACAGGATCGAAGCAACTGTTAGTGTTATTGTTGTCATCACTCTGCCTGCCATGCTGCTAAATCTAAACCGTCTTAGAACCAGAAAAAACAAGCTATTGGTAAAACCTAAACCACCACAGCTTCGGACATCAAAGCAGACTCTGTCATGAAACGGCAACCTCCACCTACTTTAACTATAACTAACAATCGTAGTGTGCGATGTGAATGTTGAAGGGGTAGTGTAAGACAGGTTGATTTTGGGGGACCAAAACTTAAAAAGAGGAAGAGGGGTGCAAAAGAGGATGGTTCGAGGAGAAGCAATTGGGAGAGGATAACTTTGGGTGGAACCATTAGCTAACTTTTTTACAAGGATGATATTGAGGATATGTTGGAGTTCACACTCTATGCGCCACAAAATAATTGGGAATCTATTTTTAACACTACACATTTGGAGTGGGAAATGAAAGGACAATTGGAAATAGTTTTCATTATTGAGCCAGCCTTAAATAACGAAAAAAAAAATTGGTTGTTTATCCACACACTTTATAAAATGAATGTCTAGTCATCAACAAAACAAATTTACATAAACTTATTTAGAAAACAAAAAGATAAGCATAAAGTTAGGAAATTATTTCCCCTCCCTAATGCTTAAGGTTCTAATTTTACCATGTATCTAAATTTAACACAAAAATTTAGCACCAACATTCCCAGACCCATTTAAATTGAGCAATTCACTACCAAACACAAATATGTCTTAATTAGGGTATCACTTGTTAAGATCGAAACACAGATGAGAAATAAAACGGAATCAAAACATAAATAATATAAGCATGCAATCACAAGATAAACCCAAGATTTAACGTGGTTCACCCAATGTGGGCTACATCCACCAGAAACAAGCCATCCTTCTCCTTTATTCAGTCCAGAGGAATACAATACAATTCTCTCTTTTTCATATTCTAAAGAGTAAATCCATGCACATATATATAACTTGTGCACCTCTTTGTAAAAATTTCCTTCAACCACAAGCAACCTAAATATAGCATGCTTATAAATAAGACATGCATATAAATAAGATAAAAATAAAAATAACAACTCCCGTCTATTAATAAGACAATGCTATTTTTATCCATGGCCACGCATTCCTCCCAAAAAGCAAGGAAAAAAAAATTGCCACTTCATCTTGCAGTTAGACTCCACATCTTCAACAATATCCCACTTGGAGACAAACTGTTGGACAACCAACTATTACATCTCATCCTTGAGACTCTTCTCTAACTCATTTCTCTTCTTCAAGATCAATCTTGAAGACCCTATCGAAGCCTAAACAACCTTCTATCTTTTCTTTTTTCACCACCTTTATTAACATATCAACATGATTTTGACTTATATGGATCTTCTCCAACATCAATTGTCCATCCTCCAAAACTAATCTAACGAAGTGATACCTTGAGTTGTATATGTTTGGTTCTCAAATCGAATGTTAAGTTCTTGGTAAGATGAATTACACTTTGGCTATCACTGAATAACTCGTAATCCTCTCTGCTTCTGTTCCGAACTCTTTCATGAACTACTACATCCATATCATCTCCTTGTTTTCTTCTGTAGTAGCAACATACTCTGCCTCTATAGTACACAAGGAAACAATCTTATGTAGTTTAGAAATCCAACTAATTGATCATTGCCACCCATAATGAATACATAACATTTGGTACTCCTCTTACCATCCAAATCTCCAGCCATGTCTACATCAACATACCCGTGTAAAGAAACATCTGACCCTCCATAGCACAACTTCGTTCTACTGGTCCCTCTCAAGTATATGAGAATCCACTAGACTGCATTATAGTACTCCTTTCCTGGGATTACTTATGTATCTGCTGACAAATCCCAATGCATGGGAAATGTTCTGGTCTTTTGCATACCATAACATACATTAAAATTCCAATTGTTGAACCATATCGAACTCTAGAAATATATTCAATCTCTTTATGTGTTTTAGGACACTGTTCATTTACTCTACATAAAGTGCCCTGTCAATGTTGTACTTACTGGTTTTGCATCTTGCATCCTAAAACCTGTCCAAAACTTTTTTTCACATACTATTTTTGAGACAAATTCAATATTCTACTCTTCCTGTCTCTATTGATTCACATGCCAATATTTTTCTTTGCTACACCTAAATCATTTATGGAAAATTTATTTTCTAATTTTCTCTTTAACTTATTTATATCCTGCATGTTTGACCTTGGCACAAGCACGTCATCCACATACAAAAACAATATAATATAGATGTCCATTATAGAGTCTCTTAAACAAACACAGTGATTAGAATGACATCTAGTGTAACCTTGTCCTATCATGAACCTATCAAATCTCAAAAATTACTTCTTTAGGAGCTTTGCTTAACGCCATACAAACTCTTCTTTAATCTGCACACTGAATTCTCCTTCCCCCTGACTTCATATCCCTATGGCTGCTCCATATATATATTTCTTCCTCTAACTCACCATGAAGAAAAGTAGTTTTTACATCTAGTTGTTCAAGATGCAAATCATCCACAAGCTACCAAACTTAAAACAGTTCTAATGGAACTCATTTTAACAACATGAGAGAAAATTTCATCAAAAGACTATATCTTTTTGCTATGCAAATCCCTTCACAACATGTCTTTCCTTGTACCTCTTTTTTTCACCTTCTTCTTCCTTCAACCTGTAAACCTAATTGATTCTAAAATGCTCTTTTTCCTGTAGGAAACTAAACCAAATCTCAAGTTTCGTTATGATCTAAGGAGTCCATCTCCTCATCCCTACTCCTGCTCTCACTTGTTCCATTGTTTCCACCTACATTTCTTCTTCAAAACTTTCTATTTCTCCACCATACTGTCAATAAACAATAGTAAAGATCATACAAAGATAATCATGTAGGAGGTTTACTTACCCTAGTAGCACGTCTTACAAGATTTTATAGATTTTGATGCTCTTGCTATTCTTGCTGATTTTGATCTACATAATCAACAGCGACTGTGCCAAGATTGATGCCAACTTATTTATTTTTTATTCCTTTGAGCAACTTCTCTATATTTTATTCTCATCAAGTGTTACATACTCAGACTTTTCCAGCTTCTTATCCTGTAGTTGTTCCATGTACATAACCCTTTCATCGAATACATAATACCCCTACTCCTAATGATTTTATTCTAATACCAAACTCCACAACCAAAATCCAAAATCGTTAGTTCCATATCCTGATGAAAGTACATTTCTTTTACTTGGCTTCTAGCTTGGTCCTATTCTCTTTATTAATGTGCACAAATTCTTCACATCCAAAAATTTTTAGAAAAGAATTGTTTACCCTCCTTAGTAGTCCAAGCCTCCTCAGGTAATCCAACTTCCAAAGAACTTGAAGGTCCATCTGTTTATCAAGTAAACAACAATATCTACAGACATTCTCCCAAAATTGTGAGGGCAATCTAGCATGCAATATCATGCTCCTTGTATGCTCTATGATATTCATGTTCATTCTTTCTGACCACACCGTTCTACTGTGGTGTTCTAGTCCAACTGTCTTCACCCTACATATTCCATTATGTGAACAATAAGTTATTAAATTCATTGCTTGCACTACACTCCTACACCATTATCTGATCAGAGAAAATTCAACTTCAAGCTTGTTTCATTATCAACTAAATCTTTCAACTTCTTGAAGGTATTAAACACATCAGATGTTCTCCTTTATAGAGTAAACCCAAACCTTCCTAGTAGTATCATCAATAAAAGTAATGTAATATCGTGAACCACCAAGAGAAGATACCCGAGCCAGCCGCTAGACATTGAATATGAAGCAATCTCTAACTTTTTCTCCTTCCTGGTTGATCTAACCTTGAGAAATATCACAAACTTTTTTTTCCCCATACACAAAATGCTCACAAAAGTCTAGGTCTATGTTGTTCAAATCGGTCAAATTTCCCTGTGATTGTAAAATTTTCATCCCCTTCTCACTCATATGATGCCAAGTCTGTGATGCCATATACTTGTGTCTATACTTGTAGAAGCTAAAATAGAAGATGGATTAGTAATAGCAATTGATAAAATAGAAAGTAACTACTTTCTTCACCTCTTACTACCCACAAGAGAACCCTTAGTAACTTTCAAAAGAATATGCTATAAATATTACCATACAACCATCATCTCCTAATAGCCCTGTAGAAATTATATTTCTCCTCAAGCTAGGAACATTCCTGAAATTCTTCAACACCCAAGTGTTAGCATTCTACAATTTAACATGAGCACTACCCTTTTCCAGCAATATTACATGGCTCATCATCATGAATATATACCTTCCCAAAATTCCCTTGAACATAATCTTGAAAATATTATCTATGAGGAGTTGCATGAAATGAAGCAGCATAATCTAAAACCCAATATTTTGATTTATCTATCTAAAGAAAAGAATAAGATCGTCTTGTAACACATCACTTGCTATGTTTTCCTCTTTTTTCGCTTCTTGTTGATCTTTCCTTGATTTTAAATACAAACAATATTTCTTTTCATGTATCACTTTTTCACAATTCTAGCATACGATCCTGCTTTTAGATTTAGATCTTACCTTCTTAGACCTTCCACGGTGTCTAGGACCTTTAGTTTTTCCCTTTTGTCATCCCCTATTCTCTACACTCAAAGCATTACCAAATGACTCACCTGTGCTTTTTCTTCTCATTTCTTCACTAAGAATCACACTAATAACATCATCAAAAATTAAAGTGTTTGAACCAGAAAAAAGTACTCACAACCATAACCAAAGTATACCAACTTTCAGGAAATGAGCACAAAATCAAAAGATCCCTAACTTCATCATTAAAAATTACTCCTAAAAATTTTAATTGATTAGTATTCGTGTTGAATCCATTCAAATGATCATTTACTGAATCACCATTTGACATCTTCATACTAAACACACTTTCCATGTGATATACCTTATTGGAGGCTGAGGGTTTTTATATAATTTACCCAAATTTTCCATCAAATCTACCGTTGTTTTTTCCATAGAAATATTGAAAGCTACCATAGTTGCCAAGCACAACCGTATCGTTCCCAGTGCCTTCCGATGAAGAACATCCCATTCTTCATCTTTCATAGCTAACTGCTTTAAAGCTTTCCCTTTCAATGGTAGATAAAGATCCTTCTGATATAGGTAGTCCTCCACCTGCATCTTCCATAGCTGAAAGTTTTAGCCGTTAAAATTCTCAACCCTGAACTTGCTATCTTTTGTCATTGCTCCCACTCAAACAAAAAACCCTCCTATGATATCCAAAACAAAATCATGATCTGATACCAGTTGTTAAGATCGAAACACAGATGAGCAATAAAACGGAATTAAAACAGAAATAATATAAGCATGCAATCACAAGATAAACCTAAGATTTAACGTGGTTCACCCAATGTGGGCTATATCCACCAAAAACAAGCCATCCTTCTCCTTTATTCAGTCCAGAGGAATACAATACAATTCTCTCTTTTCCATATTCTAAGGAGTAAATCCATGCACATATATATAACTTGTGCACCTTTTGTAAAAATTTCCTTCAACCACAAGCAACCTAAATATAGCATGCTTATAAATAAGACATGCATATAAATAAGATAAACATAAAAAATAACAAATCCCATCTATTAAGAAGACAATGTTATTTTTATTCATGGCCAGGCATTCCTCCCAAAAGCAAGGAAAAAAAATTTGCCACTTCATCTTGCAGTTAGACTCCACATCTTCAACATCACTGAGGTGAAAGGTACTTGATTAGAATATCAATAACACAAAGCAAAACCCTCACTCGCTTGAATTACATACATGTGTGCAATTGGTGCTTCAAGGGACCAAAAAAGAGGAAAATCCCTTATGACAATGGAAGAAAACCCTACGACACCACTCGCTTTTTGTAGAAATTTGTAGAAAGAAAAGATGCAAGTTTATTGTGAAGCACTAATTAAACACTTCCTCCTCCTCTTGTTTATCTTAGTTATGAAGCCACCTTTTAATTTATAATTTTTCTCGTACCTTTGCAAAGTTAGGAAGTCGATTAACAGAGTGAATCATGGATTTCATTGTAATATTGTCCGAATTCGCTTTGACATTGCTCATATTTGCAATGAATATGGGAGACACAGAAAATTGAAATGACAATTTTGTATATGGGGAATATTTGTATGTGGTTCATGTGTCTCCTCCAAAGAAAGAAAAGTTTTGCATATGTTCCTTTCGACATTTTCCCCACCCCTAAACTTCTCCTCCGCCAACCCCCTTCTTCGCCACCCCTCTTCCTTGTCCAATGTTTCACTCCTCCAAGTTTGGCTTATTCAATGCATCTCCATTGACATCTCCAATGCACCGCTACTATGCCATTGCTAATATTTTTCAAATATGGCTAAATCTTATCTTTTCTTTCTTATTAAGGAGATCATGGATATTTTATCCTGATGGTATTTTTAAAATATCATGATGGTAATTTTTAAATATAGTCCTTTACCGTCCAACTAAGGAATAATTAAGCATAAATGAATATTGATTATGATGGAAATGGAAGTTATTTGGTTGTTTTTTATTTGAAAGTTTTTGTGTGGAGTTTTCGTGACCAAGGAGCCAAGTCACTCACTCAATGAAACATGGGTTTGCATGCAATGTATGCGGTATTTTCCATGAATAATTTCATGTGAGCTCTAACAAAGGAGAGAAGCACATTCTCTATATCATGGTGGTGACAACACTAAGTTGAAAACTCCTCTGCATGCTGCTTTGCATTCAAAACTCTTTCCAACTTTGTAGGAGTGTTTCTAAAAAATTACTCCCATTTTTTGGGCAAAGCTCTTACGAGGTAATCTAAGATAAGGTGCTTGGAACTATTTCAATTATTATAATGGGGGTGCGTGAATTCAAGTGTTGGAGGCATCTAGGCACGAGGTCAAGGCTCTTATAGAGATGTGGCAAAGTTTTGCGAAAGGCACGTGTCACGAGGATATGGAGGAATTTTTAGGGTTGGAAAATAATCTGGATTTGACCCTGTTGCTTGTTTTTTTTTGCACCTTTGGATTATTTGCAGGGTTGTCACTCATAGGTTTTGGTGTTTACTTTTCTTGTTCCTCCGTAGTTCTCTTTGATATTAAACAATAGTTTTTTATGTTGTTTTTTAGTGTTGTATACACATTGTGTATAACACAAGGTGGCTGTGTATACCACAAAAGGGTGTGGGATTTGAACACGCAACCTCATATTTATAACTAGAAGACCCTACCAAGTGTGTTGTATTGTGGCATAAACACATCCATGCAAAAAAAATACATGTAATAAAATAACTCCCCAACTATGTGTATACCACACTAGTGGGTACCACACCTATGTATGTATGCATGGGGGCATTACGAGCCCCCATATGATCCTAATGACTAGATCACCACATGCATTCAATGTAAGGTGAACAAGGGTGAATGCAAAGGACTTGTCAATATACAATATACATTGCAAACCAACCTGTGACTCGTCCATGTGGATGTATAATACAATGTAAGGGAGATACGAAGTAACTCGGAAAGGGAGTTGGTCCCAATCTAAAACTATAGGCAAAATGCAATGTAGTGTGAGCTCAACCCCAACCATTAACCCATCTCACCAAGCAAACGGTCCACTCAGATAGTCTTGTAACCAACTCACTCTAGAGTACGGATGTTGTCATGGATGTTGTATGTGAGTACTCAATCCAAATTTAAAATAATATGTCGAAAATAGTATGTTTTCCACTTTTAGAAACCCTCGCCCCGAGCCTAACTTATAAAATGCCTTCGGTGTATCCAGATGAGTTATCTATTTTAGTCTAAATAATGCCAACTATTTTTTCCCTCTAGGAATTTAGAAAGGGACCTTCGGGAAGAGCTATGGGAAGAAGATAGTTCCCTGCAAGGCTCTTCCCACAATGGATGCCTTCGGCGAAAAATTGGGAACGACATACCATGTGGGAAAAATGTAGTAGTAATAATAAATTGTGAAGAACATACAAAGCCAGACATGTTGTGAAACTTGAATACAAGTAAATGCACTCAAATTTACTCAAATAAATATTTTAAAACATTGTAAAATACTATTTTTTGTTTATAAGAAAAATCTATAATTTATTAGTAAAAGTTATACTTCAGGAAAAATACATGTTATCATTTCTAAAAATTATAAAATACAATGTAGATCATGATCCACAAAATTTCAATGACACCAAGAATGGTGTTATTGTAAAGGATGATGATGCCCCTAATTAAGGGAGGGGCCAATATTTGAACATGGTTCAATAATTGATATGAGTCTTTATCACACAATACCCAATAGTTATTATAGTACCTCGTGATAGTTGTCATAGTATTATCTAGTGGTTATTTATTTTTGACATGATAATCATGTAGAGTATCCAATCACATCATTACATGTAAGAGTTGTCACCCACATGTACAAGTATTAAATATTGAATGTTCAAGCATTATCACCCATGTCCAAGTATTGGTTTCTACTATGATTGTAGTCTAGCTCAAATTTATTATTTTAAATCAATTCAAAAATATAGTTTTCTCTCTAATTAAACATTGCAAAAAAAATTAGAATTACAATTTGGAGAAAATTTTGTGATCCCATATAAAATACCTAGAATTGATTTTGTAGACCCCGTAACTTAGGGTGTACCACTACTGAACGTATATAAGTTTGTTAAGCACTTAAGGTAAGGGATGAGTTATGTATGAAGGCCTCACTTAATTTAATAGTGGGGTTTTATTTAATGATGTTGAAAATATAAAAAAATAATAAATATTTTAGGTAATGAATGTCAACTTATTTATTGATTAAGTTTGTTTAATTGAAATTAATATTTTTATTAAAGAGAAATATATAGTACATCACTAATCATTACGCCGAAGGTGTCCCCCCTATGGGAAAGGCCCTTGCGGATGTTTCTATGAATGTGTTAAATTTGGCGGTTTGACGGCCGTCTAGACGTTTTCACATTTTCAGGCTATTTTTAATAGTTTTTGGATCCTTGCATGCTCGGCTCCATGTGCACTGCTTTTTGCACATGCTTCGAGTAGAGATGGCATGCTCTGATTTTCTGCCCCATGGCCTCCACAGTTAATGGGTGCATTCTTTCTTGTGGGATCCGTGCATGTTATGTTTTAATTTTCTATAAATTCTGTGACCGCAGGCTTAAGTAGATTTATTCCCTCTATACAGGAGCTAGCATATTTAGGCCATACCATTGAATTATAGAGCAGGTTCAATAATTCGTTGTGGAGGCTTTGGATTTGGGTAAGAAAAATAAGGCGACGAGTGTTTTGCCTGACAAATGGAGATGTCTCTGCAACTATGAAGTTAGCTAATCCTGTCAACATAGAGTGTTTGACATCATCGAGAACATCAGAGGTGGAGGTATCGCAAAGGGGCCAACCTGGAAGGGAATTAGCACAGAAAACTAGAGCGAGGGCTCTGACAACGAATATTTCTGTAGAAGAACCTCAAGTAAGAAAAACCACACCCAAATTTGTCAAGGAGAATGGTTTCTTG
Source organism: Taxus chinensis (assembly GCA_019776745.2). Classification (NCBI taxonomy): domain Eukaryota; kingdom Viridiplantae; phylum Streptophyta; class Pinopsida; order Cupressales; family Taxaceae; genus Taxus; species Taxus chinensis. The sequence continues at coordinate 775,503,253 of CM034152.1, forward strand.
CCAAATCACAGGACAAAATAATTGAAAGGAATGCGTGCTACATCAAATGATTCAAAGATCGAGGAATTCTACTTCAATTCGCAAGAGACAAAAACTTCTGGTCATGCAGGCAACAATAGGCCCTTAGGAGAGGATATTTCTCTGAAAGAGGTTCAGAAAGTTACAAATGGTCTTGATGATCAAAAATAGGAAATTTTGACTCATGATAACATTAATGCTACTGACATCCCTATAATTGATGGGATAATTATGGATAAGAGTAGTCTAATAAGCGTGCTTATAGAAGCTGAAGGAAACAAATACTCCAAACATCTTAGCAATGAGCCTGAAAAGCCCTTGAGTGCATGGGTTCAATGTAATAAGTGCACAAAATGACATCGGATTCATGTTGAACTAGCTGAGTATATAGACATAACAAACTCTAGATGGTATGTAACTCTTTTCATTGTTGTTTTTTCTGAAAGGTGGAAATTCTTCCCAAGTTGGTGATTGTTACATGAAACAAAAATGTTTAAGATTCTGCAATGATTGATGTGTAAGAATGCATGCATATGCTCTACATGTTTTGCTAAAATAGAGAGTTGTTTACATAAGTTCTCTTTTATTTTATTCCTGCATATAGTTTTTTTCTAATGTATGACTTTGTTGGTTAAATCATTTTTTCCTGCATCCTTCTCTAATGTTTTTGGACTTCAAAAATGTTCAATGCCATGATGTTTGTTTGTCTTTCAATCAGCCTCTGATTTCATCATTACAATTCAAAATTTTATTTTCTTTCAATCAACGTCTATTACAAGATTACAATTTTAAATAGACATTTTAAAAAAGACTTTTCCTTCTCATGGAAGCTGAATTTGAAGAAATGAGATTGGCCAAATACAATCATGTGGTAACTTATGAGGCTCTCAATACCTCATAACAATTATTATCTTTATAGCATGAATTCATAAGAATGTGTAAGACCATCTATGTTTGCAAAAGTTGCAAGGGCGTTGTTAATGAAACTCCACATACATTTTGATCGTGGTTGAAGAATCGGTAGAAAAAATGTGGAGGGGCTTATTGTTTTATTAGAGACTAGTGATTAAAATATTTATATCTGTTAAGAACAAGATCCTTAAAAAAAAGTGAGCATGAAATACACATTTCATGTAGCATCAGAGTGTAACATAAGCGGTGGAGGTTCATCTAATTCATATTCTAGCATTTATGGACTGTATGAGTATATCAATGATGTAGAGCTTCAGTATAGAGAATAATGGTGATCATCTCCAATGAGATCAATGTGTTGTTGCTTATTAGATCTTAGATTGTACTCTAAATTTCTGAAGCTATTCAAAGTAGCTATTTTTTTACTTTGAAAATTTTAGAGTTATCTGCTTTTAATGATTTTTTGCACAAAAATATGTTTATTGTAGATATATATACATGTACATATACACAGATGTAAACATCCCATATCGTATCCTACAATCCCTGAAAAACTGTTGGATTTCTATCTAAGTCCTGGAACTTATGGCGGACATTTATCCTTATCAATTAATGTATATGCAAGCCCTGCTATCTATTCCGGCCATGTATGATAAAAATGATTATGAGTTGTACGCATATTTTTTCCTTCAACATCATCTAAGCCTACTATGTAACTTGGGGAGTCTGCTTCTTTACGATGCAAGCTCAAGGATAGCATTACTTGTATCCTCTTTGGAATCATTACTTATCCTTGGAGCACATGTAAACTTGATGCTCTGTTATGCATTCAAGAAGTATCAACAAAAGTATAATGGTGAAATTAAGATCAAGCACATGTATTAATTGCTATCATCCAGAGAGATTACATAATACATATAATGCACAAAAGATAATGGCTATGGCAATGCAAAAGGTTGTGCAAATACAAAATCTTGTGCGCCATACCAACCATGGGATAAATTCCATACATGGTGTACTCTGGGATGATGCTCTCACAATAACTCATAGGCCAGGAGTTGATAATGATCTACTACCCAGCTACAACACCATTAGCGAGTTTGTGCTCATGAATGATCATATAATCAATTAGTACACATGCACAAATCAAATATTTATGCTGATAGACATTCTACAATGGCAACAAAGGGTGGGATCTTTAAGTGGGACTGTATACTTTTAATTCTTTGCATTAAATTTGATGTCCATTTGACTGTCACGTAAAAAAAAAATTTCCCATCTTTAAGAAGCCAATAAAAAATAGTAATATCATTATCTTATTGTAGAGTTTGGTAACTTTTTTGAGAAATAGAAAGAGAATGTAAAAAAATTATTAATCAATGTGATATGCGTAAAATCCAAGATAAGAACCTTGAGATTGATATCTTCTTGCATATTACTTTAGATTTGAACTCCCTTGTAATGTTCTTGTACATGTAAGACCCTGTCTCAGATTTTGAAACTTCCTAACTTTGTATGTTCTTTGTGTGCAGATTTCTTATGCCTCACATCTTAGGCCAAAATCCATTATTGCCTTTTCCTTTGCCTTCATACCAAATGATATGATACTTAGATTGTTTCCCATCTTAAAGTCTTTAATTTCTCTGATAGTAATGGATACAATGCTTTGATTGTTTCCATGCTAAACCCTATTCAACATAGTCCTAGAAATGACTATAATGTACCTTCACACACAGGGGACATCTACATAAAAATAATACAATCAATAGCAACATTTGCACTCCTGAAACACAAGATTCTACCTGCAAATCTTAAAGGTGGTAGAAACATTTACTTGTGGCTTAGTAGTTTGGGTTGGAATAAGAAAAAAGGGTTTCTTTTGTCCAGCATATCACCTTTACTTGTTTGGTAGTGTTTGATTTTCTTGATGCCATGCTTGGATTAGTTAGGTATTTCTTATTTTGTGTCATGAGATGTTTGGACTTTGTGAGTATTCTTTATTTACCACGAAGATTTACATTCATACATGAAATCCTTATGGGAATTGAATTTTGAAAATAGAATATATAAGCTTGTGTCTTGCTCGGTTGTATTGAATGTCTTTCGTCTAAATGGTTCAGGCTTATTTGACTGATTTAAGGATGATATTCCCTGGATCATATGCTAAATACCTTCTATTTTTTTCAAGTGTTTGTTGGAGTTTTTATTATTTGAGGTGGTCTTGCCTATATATATATATATATAAATTCTCTAGCAAAAGATTCTTAGCTCAATACTGTAGAGGTTGGCATGTGTTCTAATGATTTGGATGCCTGATTTATTTGTTACTGTACGTACCCAAAATTGTAAGGTACTGTACTGCGGAACGGTGTAATAAATGCCCTAATGATGATACAGGTCTCTACGCAAGGTGTTCGGGATCCAGAAAAGCTCTCCAAATATGCGTTAACATCCCGCATACCCCGCCTAGCCCCCGCGTGCTTTGTTTTCCCCTTTTCCCCTCTTTTCTTGCCCCTTTTCTCTTTAGTAACGAAACCACCGCCCTGGACAGGGCGGCGGTCCTGTAACCGCCGCCCTGAGCAGGGCGGCGGTCCTTTACACATTTTCCAGAACGTTCTTTTGACGTAACTCACATAAAAATCAATGTTTCACCAGCTTTCCTTGCCGACTTAAGCTTGCATTTATGTTTTTGGTCCCCTAGAATAGTGTTTTTCCTTTGTTTATTGTTTAGGAGTTCAGTTTGGTTTTGATCTTTGGGTGATTGAATTCCTATAAATGAATGGCTTGTGCTCAAGCAAATGGCCACCATTTTTACTCCAATCTTCTCATTTTCAGTGCTGTGGTCTGTTAGTTTGCTTAGGATTGATAGTGTAGTTTATTTCATGTTTGGTTAAGCATTGTATTGCAGCTAGTAAGCCACATACTCATCTTGTGCAAGTGCTATCATTTCTTCAGCCCCTCAGGTCTGCCCCTCTTTCACTTTCATGCTCTCTTTTCATAGTTTAGTCTTTTATTCTGTTTAGAAGCCATAGTTTTGGTTCCTTGCTTGCTTAGTTAGTATTGTTTAGCTGTTGGTAAGCCACATATCCAGCTTGTGCAAACAGTGTTGTTGTTTTATCTAATCCATTAGAGTAGAGAAGCTTTGGAAGCCATTAAAGTTGCAGGTTTTGCTCCTCAAACAAGATAGTTTTCAGGTTCTGGATGCTTCATGTTACATGACTTGCAATAGATCCCGCTAGGAATTGCATAAGCCAAGCTCTGTACTCTTGCGCTATCCCTCTCCTACCCGCGCTTTATTCAGTCAATGTCCCAAGCTGCCTTTATCCCAATATCTATTTCTGTTGATGCTAGCATTACACGCTTTTCTGGATTCACGTGAACACGAAAGAACGAGGAGATCACACTGAGGGGGAAAGATCACACACACCATCGGATTCACCACTGTTCTACGAAATCCAGGTTCCATCTTTCAAAGTTTTAGTTAGAATCATATCAAATAAACTAGTTAATTGCTTTATTTTAGTTAATTCTGTTCTCGATATTGCCAGGGTAGCTGTGGGGATTGATAGTTTCCGAGAAACTATGATTCACTCCTCACTTCTGAGGTAGGATCGAGAATCTTGCAAATAGATTAGTTATTTCATTGTTTAGAATAGATCTACAAACTGCACAGACAAATAGCTACACTCGGTTATTTTGTTTGTTTTAATTATTAGTTTAGCTGTCAATTCTAAAGATTTTAAATAGCTGCTTTCTTAAATTCATATAAATCATCAGAAAATACAAAAAGAAGTCATATATGCTATAAATATACTTAGAGTTCACTTTATTACAGTTTGTTTATATTATTGCTTTTGCATGACAATTACGGGACCCAGGGAGCCCAGAGAATACGTTTTCGAGCCAATCGTGCCTCAGCCCAATCTCATAACAGCAATAACTGATATTGACCAGAGTCTCAGGATCCAAGTCTTCCAAACAACAACAGATTTCCAACAGGTCAGATCTCAGTTAAGAGGATTAAACATAGAAGACGACCAAGCACATACGTTTTGGTCAAATCAGCCAAACTACAGATTACCCTAGAAAAACATCCACATGACTATAGAAAGGTTTGAAAGAGAACAAACATTCGGGTGTGATCCTTTAGTTCCACAACCAGATGCAGGAGACACCCTCACAGACATAGATACTGGCCTAAGAATCCAGGTTGCAAGAACACCTGTGAGGTATTCTGAGAAGATCGCACAACTGTTGATTCTAAACATAGAGGCTGAAAAAGCGTATGATTATTGGATACTAGGGATCAGGACTTGATTCCACGTATGACTATCGCTGGTCCACAACAAACACGAATCTACGGTTGTGACCCACAAATCCCGCAGCCCAACGAATCTATAAGAGAATTAGACATAAACACTGGCCTACGCACACTAGTATTTCAGTCTACTCCACTTCCACATATCATCATCCAACAATTATCCTTGCTGGACACAACAACTAACAAAGCTAGAGAATTCTGGGCTAGGCCAGAGAACCATCCATAGAGTTGACTATACTTACCATCCACCATATGACCCTATCTGAAGAAATACACGAAACTATACCGGGTCATTTTCCACGCATTCCACAACCCATAGATCAAATCACGCCAGAGCTCGATATTGATTGGAGCCTTCGAGCAGTCATCCTTGCTAATCGATCTATCACACCAGTCCAGGTTAGAAGGGCCTTCTTTGCCTTAGATTCGCAGATTCTATTAGTGCGTGTCGAAGACATCAGACTGCCTAACTAGTCGGTCTATATACCACACGTATCCCATCCCCACCGGCTGTCCCGACACGACCTCGGGAGGTCGGGTACGTGGAAGAGTTACCTGTAGATTCCCACGCTCGCTTGTCACTTTTCCAGCGTACAGTTACACTTTGAAAATCACCCAATTGCTTGTATTGTCTTCGCAAAATGATTTAGAAAAACATCAATATCCCTGGGAAATCTAGTGGAACTGACCACACTTCTTTATTTGTCTGGTTTGAGTTTTATTAATGTCAGTGGTACAAAAAACATGGTGAAGTAGATAATATGTTAAGTTTAGGATTTGCATGCTTTAAGAAGATAATGTTACGAAAAGTGGATAGAGATAGAGGGTAGAAATTCAATTTATGCTTGTGATTGTTTTTAGAAAACTAATTCGCCAGAAGGCGTTTACTTTGAAGAAGGCTTTGCTGGAAAGTGTCAAATTCCGGCAACATTTTCCGGCTTAACCTTTCCGGCTATCCAGTTTGCTGTCTTATTTGCCTGAAAAACTGTTGTTATACCACTACTAAAATACAAATCCAATTAAATATAAAAAAAGATGATATTTCCAACTGAATTCAATCCTTAAAGTAAATTGGAGAGGGTCATTATTTATATTTTCCCTTCTCCTTCCCGTCCCCCGAAAATAAAATAAACAAAATAAAGAAAGCAAAATGGACAGGACAAATTTACCCCGTGATATTGTGTGTTGATATTGTGTTTGATATTGTGTTGTTATACAGGTTTCAACCTCTCAGAAGAAAAGTGGCAGTAATCCTGCCAGCTGCAGCTACTCCACCGACCCTCCCAACCACCTGCTTCACAGTCACATCTGTCCCGCCAATTCAAAAATGAACTATATCATATCAATCTTAAGTCCACCGCTTTGCAATAAATACAGTTGGAAACTGCACACTGTGTATGCATCAGCAGAATAGGAACGGGATACATACTGAAACTGAGGGAAAACAGATTTGGATAATGTAAAAGGTTGTAAATGAAATATACGTGGAATTTTGTAACAGTGCATAGCTGATGTAAGAAACAGGTAACAAACAGGCAATACATACAACTGGTGCGATATTTAGAGTAGTAATTGCATTTCTTATAGAGTCGGTCATTGCTATCTACCTGTTGTCCTTCTCTTACAGGCTTGCTTAAACTATCTATGTCTATAAATACACCCCTGCATTTTTAAGTTTACATCCTGCACCATCTCCATCGGATTGTTATAGCCAGCGCTTGCAACACCCTCTCGCCTCATATATGCCACAGTTCAGAGATATAACAGGTTTGCAAATTATTTTTTTGTTGCTATGCCATTGTGGCCTTTCTATATACCTCTCACTCTTCAATACCAGTATAAGAACAATCTCATCGAGTTGAGTTCAGTACGTGCTCTGTAATTTTTGCATGAGTAGGTGGTACTAACAGCTACTGTTGTGTTTTTCATCAGCACAATCACAACTTACAACATAAAATGCTATGCGGCTAGGAGACTATAGAATGCGCAGTTGAAATATCATCATCCTGCTTATACATTCGATGGCAATCTCGTTCGAAATCTTATCATCAGCTGCAAACCATTCTGATTTAGGATCAATCTCATCGAGTTCAGTCTACATGTACTCTGTAATTTTTGCATGAGTAGGTGGTACTAACAGCTACTGCTGTGTTTTTCATCAGTACAATCACAACTTACAACATAAAACGTTGTGCAGCTACGAGACTATAGAATGTGCAGTCGAAATATCATCATCCTGCTTCTACATTTGATGGCATTCATCCAATGATGGCCAAATCTCATCCGAAATATTGGCTCATCATCAGCTGCAAACCATTCTGATCGAGTTCAGTCTACATGTGGTTGTAATTGTATATGTATGTCATTTAAATGTTGTATACATATAGGACACCACTAAATTAGAATGTTTTTATTGTTGGGAGGTTAGTAGTTAGTGGTGGTTATTGTCATTTCTGATTGATAAGTTGATCTTTCTTGTAAGATATTAATTTCTAATCTATAGACATTTAAATGAATGAATGAATATATTATTCGATTTAGGTATCTCTTTAGTCTGTAATGATGCATTCTTAAATAATTTTGTGTAATTTTCATTATTTCTCCCTATTTATAAATAAAATTATGCTTATTTACTATGTATTCTTATGTGTATCTCATTCTCTACAGTAACAAGGGATATGGCCAACTTATAAAACTTTGGGCGAGTGTACATGGGACATCTTTTTTTCGTTTGTAGCCTAAATGCATATTTTTATTTATTATGTTTTGAGTCAGCATTATGTGTGCTACTGTTGTGTTTTTCTTCTACTTACCTTATTTCATTGCTTATGACTTTGTTCTTCTGTGCTCTATTTTCCAGAACTGTTGTCTTCTCCTTTGGCAAATGCTCTATTCTTCTCAAATTCTTCTGCTGCTACTTCAGCTTTGTGCTATTTTTTAAATTGCACAACACGAAAATATTGAAGCCAAAGTACTTAACTAACTTTTAGCTTCAATGTCTTTTAAACAATACCCAAAATCAAATGAAACTACTGAGGCCAGAGTACTTGACTGATAGGAACTCGAAAGAAGTAATCTTCAAATTTTGCATACACAATCTTTCCACGTATTTCCTGCAGAGGATATATTGAGCTCTCTTTAATCTTCTCCATATCTTTGCGACTATGATCTAACAGCTACTGTTGTGTTTTTCTTCTACTTATCTTATTTCATTGCTTATGACTTTGTTCTTTTGTGCTCTATTTTCCAGAACTGTTGTCTTCTCCTTTGGCAAATGCTCTATTCTTCTCAAATTCTTCTACTGCTGCTTCAGCTTTGTGCTATTTTTTAAATTGCACAACACGAAAATATTGAAGCCAAAGTACTTAACTAACTTTTAGCTTCAATGTCTTTTAAACAATACCCAAAATCAAATGAAACTACTGAGGCCAGAGTACTTGACTGATAGGAACTCGAAAGAAGTAATCTTCAAATTTTGCATGCACAATCTTTCCACGTATTTCCTGCAGAGGATATATTGAGCTCTCTTTAATCTTCTCTTTAATCATTAAATAAGATAAATTCTTTCTCAGGGAATGTATTAACTAAAATACCAATCCACAGGTTAGGTTACAAATGATCATTGATAATCTTTATGTAAGATCTGCTGAAAACTACAATGAGCATGTCTGACATTTCCATAGTTGCATACAGAGAATTATGGATGAAATATATGATATATGAATTATGGATGTAGTTGCAATTTCAGTTTCAGCACGAGCCAATGTTTTTTGCAATGTTTAGAATTCTTCAGCAGTTCTCTAACTGAAAGGAATGAAAAGATCATTTTTCCTTTTGAAATGTTGTTTTAACTACATCTCCATCTCAATTGCATGACATTCACTAAATATCATGGTTCTGTCTTTGGCCTAACCATTATCCGTGACATATATATGTATATGTATTTTTGTACTTGTCAGTAGAAGCAAAATTTATACTAAACAAAGTTGGTTGCTTTTTTCAGGTATTATGGCCACTCCAAATGGAAGTCCATCCATTATCACAATATCTGATGATACCTCTGGTGCCATTGTCGGGAGCCCTCCTATTGAACTGGTAGCTTCAAATGGGTCCCCTCAGTCATATGCAACCCAGGAAGCCACCAACGAAAGCTCAATACAAAGTGTCCAACCACCGCTTGCAACTTCTGTCCATTCTTTGGCTACTTCTGTTGCAACTACATGCTCAACCATTTTTGGTAGGATATCAGAGTCTCTCATCCCATCAACAATGATTCTCGATAGTGATTTAACCACTGTCTTAGACATGATGCACAAGGTAGATGCAACGTACCTTAGGCTTGACGCATTGTACACTTTCCTTCGTTCGCTAAGCTATGACTAGTACTACTCTGGCGGCGAGGAACACTCCATTAGAGCTGCATTCAAAGCTTATCTTGCGTCCCTATAATTTTAGCCCCTACCTCACCCCTACTATGACTTTGCACTGCTCATACATATGCCCACCTCTTTTATTCTACCCCACAGTAACCTCTTTTTGAAGGACTGACTCGATAAACCTATACTTGCATAAATATGTTGTACTTGTTCCATTTTGAAACCGTCATCAGAAGTTTTGTATATTTCCTATCACGATATATACATTATAGTTTGTTGTACATATGTTTCGTACTTTACTTTGAATGAGCATGGAAACTGTTGTGTTATATGAACATCTTCCCCACTGTACATATCTTTATGTGCTTATTCTCTAAAAAAACACTTTACGTGGACCATAACTTGGTTTCCCCACTTTATGGTTTAGCGCATGCTCCCTCGTACTTTACGTTACCCCCATTTGCTAATTCATTTCCATTTTATTTTATTGTTTAGGAACCACCAGCATCACAGACTCCATTGCCCCAACGTTGTGCCTCCCCAATTGGCTGTACACATGCCAACATCCTGCATAGATACTTTGGCGCCAACTACTCATGAAGGCCATCCTGTAGACTGCATGCAACTCACGCCAATAAAATCGTTAAATCCTTACCAAAGCCTTTGGACTATTGAAGGCAGGGTCATCAAAAAAGGCTACCTAAACAACTATAGCATGGACAAACGCACAGGGCAGGTTTTCAGCTTCGACATTATCGACAAAAGCAGTTCAGATATAGTGGTGACTTCTTTTGACCTAGCTGCAACTTCTTACTACAACCAAATACAACTAGGTAAAACATACACAATCAAAGGAGGCACCTTGCGGACTGCAAAAAAAGATTACAACAACTCCATAACTCCTTGGGACATCATCCTAGACTTGGACTCCTCTATAAAGCTTAGTACAAATCAGTCCGTAAACATACCGCAATATCTTTTCCGTTTCAAAACAATAGAAGAAATCAACTCCTCCCCCACCAAATCCACCATTGACCTACTAGCTATTGCACTATCCATTACTGCCCCCTCCACTATAAGGAAAAGTGATAGTACTTTCAACCACAAACACACAGTCCTACTTAGTGATAACTCGGCACTATGTATTGAGGCAACGTTATGGGGTGCTTTTAGTGACAATGAGGGCAAACTTCTAAGTGAACTATGTGCTACACAGACATCAATCAGACCAGTTCTTGCAATTAAGAGAGCAAAAACTACAACTTTCAAAGGAACAACATTAGCCACGGGCCCTAATACACAAATCTTCATAGATCCTGATATAACTGAGGCTCATGCACTGCGTGCATGGTTTACTTTGCTCGCCTCTACAACTGCATACCCTTCAGTGAGTATTGGAAAAATTGAGGAAACCGATATCGCAGGCATAAAATCCTCCTCGCAGCTAGGTAAACCACTCACCTTCTCCACCGCAACAACAATTATACACATTAATATGTCCTCATTTAGCTATCCAGCATGCACATCAATTATTAACAACCAGTAATGCAAGAAAAAACTTGATCTAACTACAAACTCCTCTTGGTATTGCCAAAAATGCAAGCATGATGTCTCTCATTGTGACTACAAATATGCATTACACTTCATCATTGAGGATGGCACATCAACAACATGGGTAACTACTTTTGATGAGGTTGCTACATCAATCATGGGTATATCAGCACAAGAGCTACAACTTCTTGCACCAACACCCGACAAGTTTTGGCCTGTTGTTAAGCCAATTCTGTTCCACCGCTACATGTTCACAATATCCGCGAAGCTAGAGGTCTACAGGTCAGAAGAGAAAGCCCAGTGCACTGTTGTCGCTGTAGTTAAGGACATGACTTCCAACATGCAGGAATCCCCACTAGATGCATTCCTCGCATCCCCTTAACTATGTATTGATGAAAAAGATCCTGCACTATCTCAGAAAACATATTATACTGTACCCACACAATGTTAGGAACTTACAAATACATACTTACCATACCACCTACTCCACATATAGGTTTTTGCATTCATAAGTTATATAACCTTTAATATTAATGCATGTTGTGCTCAAGTTTTCCTATATTTATATATCACTCTTGGTTCTTAATATGTCTTTATAATACACATATTCGGGTGCAATAAAAGTCACTTTATACTAGCAATGCAAACACTGTTGACATTATTAAACCAAAAAATGATGTTTAGACATACATTGTTACACTTCACGCCAATCAAACAAAAGAACTTCTACTTTTTGCATGCATTAACTACGTTCTATACCTAATTATTGTTACCTTTTTAACTCATTTTGTGCAGGCCTAACACGGACTGAGAAAAATGCAAAGGCTCGGTTGAGGTATGCAGCCAACAAAAACAACCTAAATGAGCATCGTCGCCATATAGCTTGCATGAAACGACAAAAGCTGAACACACAGGCGCCAGTCTATATAGCCAACCATGTCAACCTACTCGAAGATCACACACCAAATACGCATTCACTCCAAGATACACAACGCCAATTCCGCCAAAGATTAGATCACCTCCCACCTCCAAACACATGTTCATGTTGTAATGAATTATATGTTGGGCTATGTACAAGGGTTTACAAAGGTGCCAATACCTGTCACAGATGCATTGTTGAAAAGGATGATCGCCGCTTCTCAAGTTGGAATAACATGGACCCAGGCCCGCAACCTAAGGTTTTATCTTCACTTACACAAGTTGAGGAAATGTTGATAGCAAGGGTCAACCCAATATTGCAGGTGACTCACGCTGTAGGTGGTCAATACAAATATAGGGGCCACACCATATGCTTCCCCCAAGATGTTTCATCCATAACTAAACACTTGCCTCGGCGCGTCGAAGACTTGGACATCTTAATCATCCGAAGAATCAGAGCAACAAATAAAGCTTACGACTGCTTTGTAAGTAGATCTCGTGTTTTGGCTGCATTGCAATTCAAAATAGCTCATGACCCTTACTACAAGGATGTTGTCCTAGACCACCCTGCATTGCATTCCCTACCACCTCACAGTACTGATATATCTACTTCCCTACCACACTTCAATTCAACTATCCCAGACAATGCTGAAGCAAAATCAGAAGCAGACCTTCCCCCAAGTTCCCCACCAAATACCCATGAGTAGCAACCATCATCTTTTGTGTCCTCCCTCCCTCCAGCCACTTCAGAAGTTGACCAAATAACAAATTTCATCGAAGGCAGAAAACAAACTCCGCTACAGTCAATTGAGTGGCCACACATTGGTTCATCCGCAGTCAACGAATACAACACTGAGGGTTTGTTGTCTATGGCTTTTCCAACATTGTTCCCTACAGGGATTGCATTGTTCCACCAAGCATGGATCAAAAGGGTTCACATGCATGAATACGCATTGCACCTACTACGTTACCATGATAACAGATTTGGAAGCCATCCGCGCTTTCGTTACTTCATTCTCAACATTATGTTGCGCCACAGAAGCCAATCAACATCTGTTGTTTTCACAAAAAAAATATAGGTGACAACTTTCCTACCACGGTTTCGATGTTACGCCAGCAACTTGCACACTACCCAGATGCCCACATTGCAGAGCAACTAATGCGCTTTGGGTCCAATTTGCGAGGAACTAAATCATTTTGGTGCAAGCGCAGACATGAACTCACAGATATGATAACCCAACTAGAAAGCCCTACACTTTTCTTCACTTTAAGTGCAGCAGATACTAAATGGCCAGATTTACACAAAGCAATGCCAGGAACCCCCACGCCACCCACAAGAACTAGCCAGCAATGGAGAAATGCGAACTTGAACATGCACCCCCATATCGTCTCTGCATACATGGAAAAAAGATTTACAATATTTTGCGAGGAGGTGCTTCAAAAAAAACTGCATTGCACTGACTACTGGTATAGGTGAGCTCACTACCACTTAGATTTTAATACAATACCACCCCTACCCCATTTACCAAGTTGGATCCTCTTTGTGCAAAATACAGGTACGAATGGCAACACTGAGGCTCGGCTCATATCCATAGGATTTATATGGCTTCCAAATGCACCAAACATGGAGGTCCTAAACTGGGACAACCCCCGTGAACTTGATGCGGCAAAGACTTACTTCGACCAATTAGTAACTGCATGGAATCCAAGGGGCCCTGAGAGTGGAAAACCTGGGATACATCGTTGCAGGAAGATGACCCATGCTTGTTAGACACATACGGGATACTTACAGACAACCCAGTAGCTGACTATGAAAACTTGTTGAACCGCGTGCAACGCCACACAAAATGTAGTGAGGCAACCTGCTTGCAGAAAAAAAAATGGGACACTTCAATGTAGATATAAAGCCCCTTGGCCACTCCAAGAGTATTCGAGTTTGGGCTTAGATGAAACAGGTAAAAAAAAGTACACCCCTGCACGCAATGACGCACGGGTCAACATACACAACTCAGACATGCTAGCACTATGGCGAGCCAATGTTGACTGTTAGCCCATTGTGTCACGACATGCGGTCTTACAATACATTGCAAAATATGCAGCCAAGGCAGAGAAGAAATCAGAAAGCTACCATCACATGTTGACAAGGATATCTAATGAAGTTAGCGTCGATCACCCTGCAAAGGCGGCCTACAGCAAATTCCTCTCTGAAACTATTGTTGACCGGGACATTGGTGCACAAGAAACATGCCACATGTTACAAAAACTCCCCCTCTCCAGTTGTAGTCGAACATTTATTACCCTATCCGTCGGTAAGCAGGTATTCAAACGTGTCCTCACAGACCTAGGAAACACATTCCAATTCCCTTCATTCATAGATGCATACATAAAACGCCCTTCACAATTAGAGAACACCTCCCTCTTTGAAGCTGCTCGTTCCTGGTCCTACAATAGCCAAAGGAAAGTTACTCAATGGCTACAAAGAAGAACCCCTGCTGTCGTCCGCGTATTCCCCCGATACAGTGATGTCCCCACCCCAGATGCGATACACTATGAGGATTTTTGCTGGACAGAGCTTCTGCTTTATAAACCCTTTCGACATATCCAAACAGACATTGGCATCTCTACATCTGAAATAACTAACCAATGGGAAAAATTGAAAAACTCGTACGTCCCTTTACATGTTAATAGAGCCACTACTCTAGAAGAAACTGCAACTGGGACAAGTAGTGACGACAATAACTCGCAGGGATCTAATCCGCTGCATGCAAAACTATTTGAATGGGAGCATATATCACGCATGCACCCAACACTCAATACAACAATTGATGATGTAGACATGATAGGCCTTCGTGACTTTGACATTAACCACGATTGGAAGGTTCATTCAATCCCTGTTGCCTTACAAAAAAGTGCACCTAAATTCATAGACCTTGCCCGCACTGAAAATTCACCACCACTTGTTACTCCACCTACCCAATTAGACGCTCTGCAGCTATCATCAAAACAACACCTTGCATACTCAATTGTACTTTCCCATGCAACTCAACAAGGGAAACACCCACCATTGAAGATGATCATTCAGGGAACCGCTGGTACAGGAAAATCATACCTCATACAATGCATAAGAAATGGGCTTGAAAATATGACTGGCAAATTTAAATCTTCCCTCCTTGTACTAGCCCCAACAGGTATTGTTGCATTCAATATAAAATCATCTACTATACATTCTTCCCTCCGAATACCCATATCCGACATGAAACCTCTTGAAGGCCAAGCCCTAGCAATCTTTCAAGAGCGTATGAGTGTCGTACATTACATACTCATAGATGAAATGAGCTTTATAGGTCCTACAATGTTACACAACATCAACAAAAGACTTCGTGAGGCATTCCCCCAACATAGTAACCATGCATTCGGTAACTGTTCAATGATTTTGGTGGGTGACTTAGGCCAGCTCCCTCCGGTCAACGATGTACCATTATATGCAGGCAACAAAGTAGGAAGCTCCCTTTGGCATGCTTTTGATACCGTGATCACCTTGGACACAAACTTTAGGCAACAAGGATTAAACTCGACACAACTTGAATTCAGAGAAATGTTGACCAACATCAGAAATGTAGAAGCAACCGTTAAGGATTGGTCTCTTCTCATGTCACGTACAAAGTCATGCATGTCTACCTCAGAGCAATCCATGTTCATGACTGAGAAGCACCTATTTGCAACAAAGGACCTAGCAAGCAAGCACAATAAACAAATGCTAAAATCCTTACACGTACCAATTGCAATGAGCATCGCAGAACAAAGTAAACATAACTTTGACTCAAACATCAACGACACTCAACTAGACCCAGTAGTTTTCCTATGCACTGGACAAGAGGTCATGTTGACATCTAACTTATGGGTTAGCTCAGGATTGGTTAATGGTGCACTCGGGCAAGTGACAGATGTCGTGTACAACCCAGAAACACAACCACTAGACTTGTCATCCTTTGTTGTTGTCAACTTCAAACACTACCAAGGGCCCCCATGGGACATACTCAACCCAACCCACTTGCCCCTACCTCCTGTCACACGTGGAAATCGTCGCCAAATCCCACTAAAAATGTCTTGGGGCCTCACCATCCACAAATCACAAGGCCTAACTCTTGACAAGGCCACAGTAGACATCGGAAATGTTGACCGTCAAGGACTAACATTCACAGCAATGTCAAGAGTTCGTGCCATCAAAGATCTACAAATCCTACCAGCTTTTACGTTTGAATGCTACGCAAGAATGAGATATACAAAGAACGTAAAAGCACGCAAGGAGGAGGAGAAAAGACTTTGCAACACAGAATTGGCACACAACGTACAAGGCATGTGCATACTCCATCCCCCATCATGCTCACAATAGTGTTCCAGGATCTAGGATCCAACCAGTTACTTAAATAAAAGTGTAATCAATGAACATTGCCAACAACCAAATCAAAATATTTGAATCAAAAGTCTGAAAAACTTTTGGTTTTTAATCCTTCTTCAACAATGTGGATAAAGTGCAAAGTTATGGTGTCAGTTTCAGTGTTGTACATATATATACGCAAACCCCACTTGTAATGCAATACAAATACAATTCACCTTCACTTTGTATCCAAACTATATTGTATACAAAAAACTCAATCCCTCTCCGGCGTAACTTGCAACTCATTTGCAATTGCTAGTTATAAACACATATTGCAACTCTATCAAAGATGTTGACATGTAATTACACTCATGCATTGCTTTACTCCCATACAAAGACTAACAAGAGCCATTGTTTGGTAGGTGTCCACTGTCCAGTCAAAGACATAAGCAACAACAATCCATCCACCGCCTCCAAATCCCTTCAATTTCGTTTCACTTTCAAATTTGGGTACCTTTCCTGACATCTTTTTCTCCTCTCTCACCACCTCCTTTGACTATTTTTATCTTCAAGTACAAACTATATTTAGCCATTTTTCATGCTTTTATTCATCAAAATCTTATACACATTTGGCCAATTTATTGCAAGACAAAAGTTGCAGCAACCTACAAGGATCTTGGGATTGTAAGGAAAATCTTCCAATTGGCCTTGCTTTGCACTAACAAACAGTCCTCTAATCGACACCCCTTATCAACATCAACTATAAAAGTAATTACTAACCTTCTAAATCAAATAACATATACCGTTTGGCATTCACATTGCATTGTGCACATGTGATTCCTAATTTTTAAAAAGGGTGGAAAAGATCACACCCCACAATCCAATCACATCTGATCAAGGAGGAGGTATGAGAAAAGGCCAACACACTTCAATAAGGGATTAAAAAATATTAATATTCAAAATCATTTTCAATTTTTTATTAGTCCGAAGGCATTTCACAATGGAGTTGAGGGGTCCGCGCTTTGACAGCATACGGGACATTGGCGGTTAGGATGAAAGTCGTACGTTGACGACATATTACTGTTTAATTTCATCGGATGGTTCATATCCTCCTGTCATGTAACATAAATTCTATGGAGAAATGTTGATACATAATACTTGACTAGGTATGAGCTCCACAGACGAAGTGATACATAGACTTTCAAGAAATGCTTGCCAGTGATCACCTATGAGGATCTGGAGCCTGACATTCATCATATTGCTAACGGGGATACGTTACCAAACCTTTCTGCTCATCCCGTTTCAGAGTTCCTTACTGGGTAATCAAATTGTATCCTCTTCATCTATAAACCCAAAATACTTTCCTTCTACATAGCTTTTCGATTCTATTTAAGGATGCATGAAGTTCAAATCTGTAGACTCAATTATCTTGATTCTGACGAGCATGGAGTTATGTAATTACATCTCAGGAACATATGCAGGTGAACGGAAGCTGATGCCCACAATTCAGGAGGAATTGGAGAGAAGAATGCTTCTTTACAACCTTCTAATGTCAGTCATGAACTAGTAAGTTAATTATTTTTAATGTCTAATCGTCTTAGTGAAAGAAGCAGCAATATTTTTCGTGTGGTCTTGACTCGTGAATCTACCGTATTTACAGATACGTGCAGGGAATGGACAAGGGGAAAGGAATGTATTTCCTTTTCATCAAATCAGAGGCACAAACTCCGGGAGGCCTGTTAGCCCGCTCGGTTACGAAGAACTATTACAGAAGCCGGTATTTCAAGGAAAATCCCTACGATCCCTACAACGTGTACTATGCCCTCGCGAGACAATCCTCTGCACAGATTCTTACTAGAGCATGTACTCTCAGTTGCTCTGCGGTCTGTTCCAGAACAACGAGGTGCTTCGTGTGGGTGCAGTCTTCACCTCTGGCTTCATTAGGGCCATACGTTTTCTTGAAGAGAACTGGCCGCGTGACATCCGCTTCAACATTAAAAACAGAACACTCAACGAAGAGATAACCGACCCTTCAGTCAGAGAGGCTATCATCAAATTTCTAGCTCCAAATTGGGATTTATCCGAGCTGATAATAAGCGAGTGTTCAAGCGGGTCCTGGCAAGGAATTATTACTCGCCTGTGGCCAAACACAATATCATGACCGGCCACATGGCCCAGTATATCCCTACTCTGAATTTATATAGGGGCGTCCTTCCCTTCTCGTGTGAACAGAGCAGATCCATTGCGGACAACACTTGAGACTGTCCCAAAGTGATTGGATCATCGATACAGAATCGTTGTGTGATGCTCTTGGAGATACCGAGGTATATTCTTCTCGTCAATTTACACTTTACTAGAGTATGGATGTAGAGGAAGCATTTGATGTTTAAATGTATCATGGTTATGTCATTAAATACCACATCTCACAAATATTTTGCATAAGTTGTAGAAAATAAAATGGATTAGCCTTCCCTACTCTACCTTTACCCTTGAAGCAGAGCAAATGGACATGACAAGAGTTCGTTTAGAGTTCTTGACGCATAATATTTTAATCGAACCACAAGAAGCATTCAAATCAATGTAAAATATACAAGAAGCTTTCCAAATCTAATATATGTTAATCTTGGGGACCGCAATCTACCCATAGATCTAAAAAAACTGAAGCACTCGTCACTTTTAAGTCACACTCATATTTCTGAGGATGATGTTTATGAGTGATCCGGAGGATTTTTCTAGTGTTGGAAGTTTCCTACACCTCCCTAAGTTGTGACCACACTGAATAGCATTCTGAGACCTTTCCGACAGTATCCAAAACTCCAAGAATGGAGTCTGGATGCATAAGTTATCGCAAGTCAAAGATTTGGTTTGAAAACGGTCCAAGCTGGTCAACTGACGAGTTACATGTTGACACATGGCATTTGGCAAATGGTGAAAAAGGTTAAATTTTGTGTTTTCGAGCCTCCGGTCGTCGACACACGAAAAATTTGGTGGGCCCCACTATTTTTCTCGTCGGGGACCCTCAGCCAGGGTTGGCACACTCTTTTGTAGGAGAGGTGTCTTTGCCACCTTTTATTCATATTGTTATTGTCGCAATTTCGATTATATATGCATTATATCTCTCTAACATTTCCAATGTGGGATTATTGTTTGGAAAGTTCAAATTTTGCATTGCAGGTCTATTATATCGCCTTAGACAGCTTGAGCAAGCTAATTCCTAGCTCTGTGAGGCGATCAACTCCCACCGAGTTGATCGCATTATATTTCAAGTTGTTCATACAGTTTAAACTATACGGTGGAGCCAATATACAAATCCGCAATATATACCTGCTGACATGGCCAAAGCCTATCTATCCAACCAATGACACGACCTTTATACTGGCAAATCCACACAGCTCGGGCTAGATAAACAAACAATGCATTCGTAACCATTCAGCACATAACCCAAGTGACTCGGTACACATAATTCGAGCATAAAAACAGTTATCTCGGCCCTATATTGGGTGGCTCAAACAATGACACGACATGGCGTCTAGAGGACTCGACCCCCAACCCGGGGTGATTTACATATGCACGCATCCACTTGGAACGTGGTGAGTTCAAATAGGGGTCATATCGGGCTATCCATAACTGAATGGGGTGGTAAAAAGCAACGTGTGGCCAAAGCCACGTTAAAATAGGAGACTCGGGCTCCATTTAAATGGCTATCCCACCAAACCCCCGGTAAATGTGGGATTTGCCCACTTTCAATGCAAAAGAGGTCGACAATAGAGAGGGAGGCGTGATTTGAACCCCCGACCTTGCGCATCCAAAACCATCGATCTCGTCGACTCGCCCCAAGAGCTCAACAGAGTATAAAATGAGCTCACAGGTAATTGAATTAGCCAGGAGCTGCAAGACTATGTCAAGATGCAGCGATGAACACTTTTAGAAAACCTTTAATTTGGAGAAACTAGAGGCTGAATTTGGCCATGGTGTAAAAAGGGAAGTTTCTCTAAATTCCATGAGAAATTCAAATATGTAATTTGTTTTCATGGAATTATTGTAAATCTCCATTTGTAGGTGCTTTTATAGTACAGTTGCAGGGGGGTCACATTTTGAAGACACTGTAGGGGCCACATTTGGACTTCAGTTTCGTTTCTGGTAAATTACAGAGTTTCATTAAGTCTGATATCAACCCATTTTTAGATTACAAAGGTCTATTGTCATTATGGAATGATAATTTGCTTATTTTGGACTTTAATAGATCGATTCACTTTATGTGAATCCAGAGACATAGCCTTCGGGTGAATTTCGTTATCACTTTCATTTTTGTGGATATTTGATTTCTATTTTGATGAAGCTTTTGATCAGATAAAATCAGCAATTGGATTTTTATTAAGTTGGATAAGGAATCATCTTTAAAACGAGAAAATGGACTTTAGAGCATTTCAATATCCATAATCCACTACGGAATAAGTGTGTGCACATTTCAACTTTGTGGTTAAAAATTAGTTTGAGGTGCATAAATAAATCAAGATTTAATCAATTTTGGAGTAATTGAAATCCGTAAAATTGATGTTGAGTTCCTAAATCCATGTGAACGGTTAAATTTTGAAAATTATAAATTGTGTTTTCGGATCAGTGAGAGAAGTAGTTAGGGGAGAAACACCAATAGTTGAGCAAGGTCCAATTGAGGAATAGTGTCTTTAATACACAACACCCAATAATTGTCATAAAAGTACGTGGTAATTAGTAATTTTTGACATGACAACACCCAATCACATCACCACTACTAGCTCCTCTCCCCTAAAAGCAACATTTTCTTTATGTGGAATTTTTGAAGTGGATTTAGTACATATTGAAAAATTCATTGTTTGTTTGTTTGTAGAGTTTCCAAGTTCCTTGTATCTTTTGAGACTCTCAGGTGTTTCAAATCCAGCTTCCTTGTTCGAAAACCTTGTTAATCTCTCGACATTGGAAGATTTTTTAATGGGGAGCCATGCATTGGAGAACCTTTTGTCACTCTAATGTATGGTTCATAGGTGTTTGCACTCTATCACCCATCTTCACCTATTATGCTTTTTAGGTATGTCATTTTCCTCTAGATTAACTAAACTCCCAGAAGATTTGAGCAGCCTACATGATTTGGCATATTTTTATCAATTGGCGAGTCTTCCCCCAAACTTTGGTGGGATTAATTCCCTAAAGTTATTATTTAGGGCTTGGTGTTCACATCTCATTACATTTCTCGATAGATTTGCAAATCTTTCTGCTTTACATAAACTCAATTTATCATTTTACGATGAATTAACCTCCCTTCCACACAATTTTGGCCAACTTAGTTCTTTAGTTTATTTATATTTGGGAAAAATTGATCTCACTATAATTCACGACATCTTCAAGGTAATTTAGGATCTTTAAAACGCCTAGATTTATCACAATGTTATCATTTGGTGAGCCTTCCCACAAGTTTTAGCCAACTTAAGTCTCTCTGCAATCTAGAAATGAGTTATAATTATAATTTTTCTAGATTTCTTGGTGCCTTTGGGAATCTTATTTCTTTGCAAACGTTAGATTTAAACCACTCATGTCAATTAGCGAGCCTTCCACAACCATTTAGTCAATTGATTCATTTGGAAACTTTGAATATGTTTAGATGTGAGAAGCTCTAAGCTCTTCCTTGTCAATTTTGAGAGCTTGAGTCTTTGACATTTCTCAACATAGGTAATTGCAAAGGCCTCTGCACACTTTCAGATTGTGATTTTGTAGGCTTGACTTCACTTGGTGCACTCAATGGACGTGTTGGTTTAAATTAAGAGTTTAATATTTTTATTTATTGATGGAATCCTAATGTTGATAGAGTTGTGGCAATGTGTGAGGGAAAAATACCCTTTGCTCATGCTAGAGGTGCTGGTATTACCCCCTCATTACATTTATCTGTCCATTATATTTGTGCAAGAGCTCAACAACTCTTTATTTTTACTAATTATGTTCCACTACTTGATGCAAAGTTCATTTTTTTGAGTTATTAGTAATTGGGACTAATTAGGGTTTTCTTGAAAGAAAAGAATTTTAAAACTTTATGGTTCTATGGTTTTTTCCAATGAAACTATTTTTGTGTGTGGTGTTTTTGTCATTGAAGTATAACATGGATACGAACATTCAAATCTTAATAACAAAACTTGTTTATTAATGTTTACCCTTCATATTGATTTGTGCTCATAGTGGATAGCTAGACTAATGTTTGTTGTGCTAAGTTGATATGATAATTGGTAATTGGACAAATGTCGGGAATAAATTTGATTAGTGCTCCATTAATGTTTGGGTGAATTATGTTTTGTAATATATTATGAGTTGTAATATTACAACTCGTAATATATTGTTGTATTGGGTATTTTGATATATTGTTATACCCTTGAATAGTATTCCGGGTTATTTTTTGTAACACCTTCCTATTTATTAAGAGGCGGTTTGGCTATGTAATTGGTTATATAATAGCCATGAATCGTGTAGTGTAAATAGTAAATAATATAGAGTTGCATCATAATAAAATTATGTTGTTTATTATTTCTATGTTTATCAATGTGTAAATCTAAGGCTCTGTTTAGGTTTGGTAGCAGAGCATGGTGGATCTAGCCATGAGAGTCTTTAGAGGAATCCATACTCTTCTTTGAGGTAGATCTAGCAAGAGTTAAGATTGGTGACTATTGTATGTTTTCCGTTGCGCATAAACGTGGATTCTGCATTGATAATTCTTGCCCAAGCATTGAATGCCAACCCTTTCAACTCAGGCACAACATATTTTATCCTTGTCTATAATCAATTTGTCACTTGGGCGTGAGATCAATAGATTGAGTTGTAATTTTTATAATGGGTGTATCGCTTCTACGGATTCATCAATCTGATAGTAGGTTGATTTGTTTTGAAGAATTTTACACATTGTTCAATGCATGAGGGGTGAGTTAGGTGATTGCATATTTTTACAAGCTGAGGGGTATTTAAAAACTAATTAAGCATCAACTATGTTATTTTTTAAGATTCAATTGCATTTTCCACTCTGCATTTGGCGCATTTCCTCCACGCTGCACTTGTATTGATAGCTGATGTCAATGATCTAAAGCCAGTGGTCGACTTAAACTTCAGTTAGGAAGATGATATTCTAAATCATGTGTCCAAATTGTTTTATTCATAATTACAACACACATATTTGGGAAAGTAGTACCTATTAGTTGTATCGATCTATCCAGCTGTATTTTGGTGATTTGGTTGCCTAAAGTTCTGATATATTTTCTTTATTAAAAGTCAAGTGTCTTTGGCAGTATAAAGGGTTTATTATTTTCACTATTATTTGGTTCAAGTTTGTCGATTTTGTGGAGTTTCAAAATGGAAAAGATAAATTTAATTGAAAGATTTGATGAGAAAGACTTCCACACATGGCATGTATAAACCCAACCACAATTGATCGACACAGACTTATGGGTCATTATTGATGGAAAACTTAAAAAACCGAATGATGCAGATGAAGCAGCAAAATGCGAGAGTAAGGATCGGAAAGTAATAACAATTATTGACCTTGGACTGGTTGATGCATATTTGAATCATATCGATCTAGCCAAGCTGTCTAATAACATTTGGCTGACATTGAGCAAATTATTTGGATCTTAAGGAGGTAGTGAAACAATGATGCTGAAACAAAAAGTCTTGGGGCTAAAGATGGAAGAAAACAACAATACGGTTCAACATATCAGTAAGTTTTGATCCAATTTTGAATCGATTAGCAGCAAGCAATCTTACTAAATAGCTTGCCAAAAGAGTATTCGAATATTGTTTTTACTCTTAGTAAGATCAATCCTAGTTTGGAAAACTTAATTTCCTCTTTGCTTGATGAAGAAGAAAAAATCAATTTTTTGTACCAGAAGAAGAAACTTTCATGGTTGAAAACAATAAATCATCATTCCAAAAAGGCAATAAAAGGTTTGTATCTTCGAAGAAACATATTTTGTGTCATTATTGCAAGCAGTCACGAAATCACTTTGTGAACTGTAAAAAGAGAGCCAAAGATCTCTTAGATGATAAGATAGATGAGCAAGGATTGGTTGCTAAAAATGATTGGGAAGATTTATCTTCTCATGAAAGTGAAAATGAGCCTATTAGCTACCCCAGTGATGAAGATTGTTTGTATTAATTAAATTCATTGGAGGATAAAGGCAACACAGGAAGGAGGACAAACAACATCCTCAAGTTTGTCACTACCTTAGAGGCTGCAAGCTGCTTTAATGACACCTTTTGTTGCGTGTAATGAATAAGAACATATGAGCATCCATGCTTCTATGTGTAGTACAATGTTTTTGTTTCCCCTGTGTTGATGATGATGTGGATATTTGCACCATTGATACTATAACGGGGAGTGTTCTAGAACATATTGACTTGATGGTTGATGTGAATTGGTTAATGGGTCCCAATTCATGTATTCACCTGGATAGGTTAATGGGTCCTTATTCATGGATGATGTAGTTCCCACATACAGTGTTGAGGATTGAGACCATGTGCAAGCTACGGAGCGACATGTTGCTTGGCTGAAGATGGTGTTTTTCCATTTTTCGCACTAAGGGGGGGAATGTTAGGAATATATTTGATTAGTGCTCCATTAGTGTTTGGGTGAATTATTTTTGTAATATATTATGAGTCGTAATATTACAACTCATAATATATTGTTGTATAGGGTATTTTGATATATTGTTATACCTATGAATAGTATTCCAACTTATTTTTTTCAACACCTTCCCCTATTTATTAGAAGATGGTTTGTCTATGTAATTGGCTATATAATAGCCATGAATTGTGTAGTGTAAATAATATAGAGTTGCATCATAATAATATTGTGTTGTTTATTATTCATGTGTTTATCATTGTGCAAATCTAAGGCTCTATTTAGAACAAAGATATAGATCATTGCTAATTTTATACATTTTTAAAAGCTATGCTGGTATACAAATTATTTCTTAGAAAATTATGTATAATCATATAATGAATTATATATATTGTTGTTCTTTTTAAAATAAAAGTAATGTCAACATATTCTTAATTAATTTTCATTCAAAGGTGCACTGTTTCCTGTTGTTATTGTAAAAAGCTCCCCATTGGTTTTGTTTTGTCCTAGAAGTAGGTTATATGTATCAACAAGACAAATTGATTTTAAAAAACCATGGAAAATTTAAAACACCCAAATAATCTTAATCTTCAGTATCTAGATGAATGTTAATTCAATTTTGAAAATGGTTGTTACATAAATTATACAAACCCTAAACTTCCTCAACTTCTCTCTAGCCCACTTTTCCCATCCATCTTTCTTATTTAACTCTCTATTTTTGGCGTTTACTAATTAATTGCTTTTTAAAATTAATTAATTAATTATCCCATTACTTAACAGATTATTGTTACTAATTAAATAAATCAATGTACTAATTAGTTAGTTAATTAAATATTACGCTTCTTATTAATAATAATAATAATAATAATAATAATAAGTAATTATTTGACCCTTATTCAAAAAAAATGTTGTCCATTTCCTTTTTGCATTTTTATATGGTGTTGCAATATTGCATCTTCCCCTTATTTAGCGTTTTTAAATTAAGATGTGCATAATTATACGCATATTACTAATTTGCACTTACTCCTTGGAATATTATTTTGCTTATATTTTTTTAGTTTTTTTAACTAAAGGATAAACATCCTAATTCCCTGAATAAATATAGTATTGATACTATCAAGTGTGTATGGAATAATCAATTTTATTAGGATAAGTGTTGAGGCTTAAGGGGTGTTTGTGCCAAGGATGCAATGAGATATTTAAATGTTTAGATCGTGTCCTAATGTCTACTCAATTATATTCCGTTTTCCATATTTTTTAGTTACTGATTGAGGATCACTCAAATATTTTCTTAATTGACCACCTTCCAATTTGTTTATGGTTAGTATGGATTTTTTGATGACACAAGGTTTACAAATAATACTTTTTTTCTACATAATACTCTTCTACATCATAGACCGACTTTTCATCACATCAGATGAGGGTCATGCTTACTTTCAATTCTATTTGGAAATTATGGTTGGATTTCATGGGGGTCAAATGCTATCACTCGCCTTATCTGATGCCGTAACACTTTAAAGTAGTAAGTTGTAAGAATATTTTGCACTCTTACTCTACCACATCTTTCAAGTTGAACCACTCCTTGCGGATGGTTGGATAGATGCTATATCATTAGCCTTTGTAATGACAAGTGTTGAAACCTAGGCAATGCCTTGAAATTGCATATAACTATCCTATTGAATAATTTAATAGAATGAGTGAATAAAATTATTTTAGTTTGTATATTCAGTTTATTGGTGGTTAATATTTTTGTGTGTTTAGTATATGAAAACTCATACGTACATCATGGAGTCCTGAATTAGACAAAGGTCAAATCATTTGTTTGAATATCCTTGTATATGACATCTATTATTTTGAGATTTCAAATGAATTAATTTTTTAAGGTTGTGTATCAGGTTATTATCAAAGTATTTATCAAATCTTCTTTTATAATATCCCTATATGCATTGATGGTCTATCTAATTTCATAATAGTCTTTCTTGGCCAAGTATATTTTTCTCATCCCTTGGCTTGGTTTTGCATTGATTCCCGTAACTCTTTACAAAGAAAGAATACTTCACGAGATATTATTTCATTCTTTGTTGCCTCAAATCAATATGCTTTGAACTCAATTTCTTCTTATCTATCTTCCATATGTTAACAAAGTGTCTTCCTCTTTGTCTGGATCATATTGTGTCACATTCAGAGTATTGATGCCATGTTCAAAATTTTCTATGGATTTTTCCAAAGGCATTATTCTTTGTATCAAAATCGCCCACTTTCCCGACTTTCATCATGTTTTACAATAATAAGTTTCAGTTTTGTTTGATACAAGGTTTTAAAGAGGTTCGATTTATGGTGAATAGTGCCTAGTGTTACTAGAATTCTGACAAACATCTACTATACAATCTTGGTTACATATTACCAATGTTAATTAAATCTTCTAAATGGAACTTATTACATATGTGCTAGAAGTACAACAGACGGCTTCCACAAAATGGTTCCATCCGATATTATCCTCTTCCGATTGCTTCTCTTCCCTCCAATCCCTTCTTTTGTAACCATTTTCCTCCTTTTATCTTTTGCTCCTTATAACCAACCTCAGTGTACACTACCCCTTCGGCATTAACATCACACAATGTGCGTGCAATTGCTAATTTTATAATTTGTATCTTTCATAATAAATTTCATTTATTAATGATGTTAAAAATATTTTTTTTTTAAAAAAAAAAAAACCTCAAATAATGAATGCCAACTTATTTATTGATTAAGATTTTTAATTGAAATTTATATTTTTATTAATAAAAATATATATAGTACATCGTTACTCATTTTAAAAAAAGGTGGAAGAGATCACACACCGCAATCCAATCACATCTAATCAAAGAGGTATGAGAAAAGGCTAACACACCTCAAAAAGAGATTAAAAAAATATTTATTATTTCTATCTTTCAACATAATTGGTGAATGGTGAGGAATCTTTATAATATTATCTGTACTATTAAACTACACCCCATTTAATTATTTTATTAATTTATTTTAGATTATATAATTTAATAAAAATAATATTTTAATTAAAATGATAGCGATAAATTGAAAATATTTCATATTCTAATTTTTCTTATAAGAGAATGAAATTCAGTTTCTTACCTTCTCAGCCGAAGTCCAGAGAAACGTGGGAGGGCATCTAACAAATGTGTGCAATGGTGTGTCGCCTCGATTGTCACTCTGGTTAATTAGAAAAGAAGCTTCCACATCGTTCCGGAGCAGACATCTTAAAGCCAGGACATATTGGCGACTTTGTACAGCAAAGTGTAAAGCATTCTTTTTATCCTTACTTAACAGCTGTATACAATCTGGTGCGCTCCCAAGCAAACAACTTGCTATTTCCTCAGGACGCAAACTACTTGCTCTGTTCACGTAAACCATCTGCGCTGCTATGTGTATTGCTGCCATTCCTTCTTCATTCAACCGGAAACACATGTCTGAATTAGCTTTTACTAACTTTTTCACTACCTTCAAATTCCCATATTGTGTTGCTAGATGCAGTGGAGAGTTTCCTAAATTGTCTACCTTTTCCACTAGGTGAGTTCTTTTACTGATCAACAGCAAAGCCAAACTCTCCCATTCCGCTATTTTCTGTCTCATTTTCACTGCTTCGCCTCTGTGAAATACCCGCCTGTAACCATGAGACGACATTATTCTATACAAAGGGTTAGTTAAAAGAATAGCAGCATGCAGACAGGAACGGCCGTCCGTCCTTGAATCCGAAATATTAGCAGAAGGATCTTGCTGCAGAATCTTCTCCACTACACTCAGATGGCCTTGTTTACAAGCTGAATAGAGTGGAGATTCGCCGGCATCATTACAAATTAGCGCAATACCCTGCACCTTCTGCATCAGGAGTTCAGCAATCTCTGCAAATCCTTTTCTTGCAGCACTATGCAACGCTGTCTCCTTCTCGGCGTTCGCACACAACCAAATTGAGTGGTTATCAACGGGATGAGTGATGGCTTCTACATCACACTTACATTCCAATTGACTCGGAAGACTCAGCAAAAAACTCTACCATTTCCAGGTTTCCAGCAGCTGCAGCTCTGTGGTAGGCACTATCTCCCTCCACGTTTCTGCTTTTTAACATGCACGGTTTGTGCGAAATCAATACCTTCACAATCTCAATGTCGCCTGCACTCGCGGCCAAATGGAGAGCTGTATCTCCTTGAGGTGTGAGCGTTGTAAGAGCCTGGGGACTATCTTTTGCTATTTTCTCGACCTCTTCAGCAGACCTCATCTTCATTACAGCCTTATACAGGCCTATGTTCATTCTCTGGATTCCGTTCTCACCCATCCCTGAATTTTTCCTTAAAAAACACTTCCCTTTTTTAAAATTATTATCAAATTAAGGGCCACGTTAATGGCAAGCGCATATGTGTGTATATATAATGATTTTCAGAACCAGTTTTATTCAGTCATACGCTCCTTGCTTTGCCCTTTCTTTGTTCCTTCCTTGCACTTTCTTTCCACTTTCCTTGCAATTTCGTTTCCGTAATCAATACGTTTTGGTTTTCTTTCACTTTCCAAAAACATGGACCCATTCACATGCGATTTTGCCTTCCGGGTCGAAGATGAGCATTATTTGCCACGTCTCCATCGAAAATCATGACAGGCCAATTATTAGTTCCTGCCTTGGCAGGATAATATACACATTTTTCTTTTTTTTTAAGCCAAAATATTATAAATGGCCAAGTGGCCTAGCATTTATTAACCCCTGCCAATCTATCAATTCATCGATTTGATTGTAGATAACTTACATTAAAACTGATTTGATTGAATACTTGACAATGCCAACTAATCACCAATTACAATCTGACAACATTATATAGAGAAGGTGAATCTAAATAAATTTGGTATGGACTATTCTTAATCAAGATCACAGCTCCTTTATCATTAAAGTCAAATTAGTTGGTGAGCCATCAGTCATTAAGGTGCAAGGCACTGCCTCTAGTGTAACTGTCGCCTGTGGGCTCAATAGTCATGTATTACGAGGAGACATTGATACTTATTCTACAGATTTTGCACTTATGATGAGTTCATTCCTGCATTAATCCACCCATTTCTGTGATTGTGAGCTGCACAGAGGATGAAGGAAATGTCCTCGCACAGAATGTGGGTGATGCACAAGAAACGACCATTCAAAGTTTTCAGGAGCAGATATTAATCACCACTAGTGTTGAACGTGTTCTGGAAATCAAAGCTTTGTCAGTGCAAGGACAATGGGAAGTGTTCAAATTCTATGTATTAAGAAACACTTACTACCAAGATTTCTATGTACATCAATGACATTAAAACAGATCTCGGGAGCCATTTGCCATTGTTGCGACTTCTTAAAATTGTATGCTGTGAATCGTTGATAGGAGTTGCCTTCTAATTTTGGAAGAGCCGACGTATGATTTCCTACATTGCGGTCATTTTCACTGGTCAGGTTGAAGATAAGTTCCTTGAAAATTGAAAAGGGGCAATGCCTAAGATTAGACATATGGCTCTGAAGAATTGTAATAACATAGAGAGCTTGATAGTTGAGATGGAGTGTATGGAGGATCTTCAAACATTGGACATAACTGGTTCGGATCGGCTCATTCGGAACATGAGCTCCCCTTCAAATCTTTGGGGTCTTCCGTTAGGTATTCATGTCATCCCGTCCTTTTAGAAAGCTACAGTATACATCCTTTCTTATATCAAGTAGACAACCAGAAAAAGATATCAAAGGGACATCAAGTCAACATTAGTTATACAGTTGCATCCTGACTAGGACATTTGATTTACTTTCACAATGGTGTGTAGCCTTCTTACTGTGTAGGATTATGCATTCATCAATTTATGTCTGAAGCTAATTTCTTGGGGCTATCGTTAGGAAGTGTGGTGACTAATAATTTATAAATAATTGATCGTCTATCATTGTTGCATTCAGTGTAGATCTGTAGGACTGGCTGAAATGCTTTATGAAAACTCCTTAGTTTCACTAGTTTCTTATTCTTCTTAAGCACGCAATCCCTTTAGCAAAAATTACTAAATAGGGGAACAAACTTCAAGCTATTTTCATGCAGTTTAATGTTTTTACGTTGGCTTAAATTATCCTTTTAACTTGTTTTGGTATCATGTTATTTCCTTCTAAGGTGTTACAAAGACAACTTTTTCAGTAGTTTAAATTGTATTGCTCGACTGCATCACTGATGTGTTCTTGTTCTTTTTCTATCTCTCTATACATAGAAATCAAGATGGGCCAAATTAGATTTATGGATGTTCTAAACAAACGGCACTGGAAAAGTATGAAATATAGAAGAGTGTAGAAATTATTTTCCTTTTTATATATTTACACATATAAGCAAAACCATTCTTGGCCCTACCCTCGTCTTGCCACTTTGCTAGAATGTATTGAAACTTAATATGAGAGAATATCTTTAGCATGCCAATTTAATTGACCTTGTTGAACTTTATGACTTATATCACTTTCTTTTGGTCAAAATGCAAGAACTTCTTATGCAAGGACTGCTTTTGAAATGTGGTTCAAGAGATAAAAAGACAATGAAAAGCAAGGCTTTCATTCATCGAAATATTTGAAGTATTGGTTCCTTTATGACATTTTGGTTCAAGTATTGGGATACGAATATCTCTTATCATCGATGATTTTGGCCATATATTGTGAGATAGTCAATTCTTTGGTTCTTTTTTGTTCACTTTGAGATGTTCTTTAGATGTGTAGCTCATATTCTATTGTAAAGTCTATTTTGTTACAAATTATAGGGCCATTTCAAAATCTATTGTCTAAGAATTTGCACAAAAAATATCTATAAGAATGGCTTACATTATGGCCACCATACATTGTTTCACTCAAATGCACACATATACTCTAATGAGTTATGTGTAGAGAGTCATTGCAAATCTTTTGGATGAATCTCATAATACTCCATAGTCATTACTACCCTTCCCTCTCCATCGTATATTACCATTCTCTCCTAACCAGCAACTAATGTCCACCCAATGCTATTTACTGCCACTCCATAAACTAGATTTGGTAATGTTGTTTGCACTTGACACCATTCATTTGTTTCGTACCTCAACTCCCACATACACCAAATGGTCCGATAACACTATTTTTCCATCAGTTCTAGTAAAATGAATTTTCTGTAGAAATTTTTGCGAAAACTATATTTGTACTTGCTTCGATATTTTCAGTACGTTGGATAAGGCATTTACTTAAATCCAATCCAGTAACATAGACCTAAAACACTGCAGTGAACAGGGAATGACACTACTTACATAATGTGAATCTGGCTTAAGTTTTGTACCTAACTAGTTGGAAATGTATATCTATCTATTGAAATTGACACAACATGAAAGAAGGCATTTGAGTACCTTTTGGTGCCATTTTCGAACAAAGCTGCTTATTGTACATTGTATGTGCTTCTCTTCATGTTTCCTAATAGAGCACATAAAGCAACATGTTATTTTCAGAGATAGTTATGTTTAAGGGATATGTAGGCATATGCTTAGTTATGTTTGGACTATACAAAATTTTCCTCAGTGTGTTTAGACAAACCACATTCTTGCCTATAACAATCCGCTCACCTTTACATCTTCGATTATTACAATCTACAATTACAATTCAAAGGCAGGAACTGGCTGCTTTGCGGCTCTTGTTTTTCTACCTGTGGTTTTGTGGAGTATTCAAAATTTGTCGTAATGACTAACAATCTTACGTGAACTGTACAATTTGAATGCCCAAAGGAATACATCCAAGGCGGGAAATGAAATGACATAAAAAGAATATGATCAACGAAGAAGGCTTTGAGGGAGGTGAGGATGAAGCACACTAGACATGATTGACGAAAATAAAGGGAAACTCCTTTTTTGACAACCGCGTCTCATTTTTCTCAATCACAAGGAAGTGAAAAAGGGTTATGATTTGCAAGACAACATATTTTGGAGATATTATTGAAGGTGGGGAGTAGATGAATATTGCCCATGTGAGTAGCTATTTATAATTTCACTTCTTTTGTGTTTTGGGTAATAAAATGATTATCATGGTAAATTCCGAGTAATTTGTGCTCCACATTATCATCTCCATGTCACATGCAATTTGCGCAAGAGTGTGATTTTCAGTTGAAGGGGTTAAAATAAAAAATGGAGAAATTCCAACAAGAACCGGGTTTGAAATCCAATCTTAATTTAGATATAAAGAGGGGTCGTACATCAAATGCCGTTAATTTGTTTGTAAATTAAAGGTGCTAACAATTGACCCTTACAAAACACAAAGAAATGGAAGATTTATAGAAAAATGGAGAAAAAGGGCTTTCATTTCTTTAATTTTTTTAACGATGTCAACATTTTCAATTGGATGCCATTAAATTTGTTATATGAGACGAAGACCTGAAAGGAAAGTAGGAAAGAAAATGGGGGACATCAAGGTGGGAATTTAATATGTACATGTCCCACACCTATTACATGGCTCAAATTATACGTAGCCAAATGATATCTTCTATTTGTGTATTGGCTCGACCTTGTTAACATTATTAACATGAGTGCAATTTGAGCTAAAAGGGAAAAAAAGAAAAAATTCAATAGGTTTGAGGTTTGAAACCCAACCACAACATTGGCTTCTAGAAGCACTATGTAGCAGTCCTTTTCACTTTTAAGCTAGATTAATTACAGAAAAACAAGAGATGTGTGAACAATCAAGGATAATTGAACCCATACAACATGTACGAGTAAGACGCTAATTAAATTTTAGATGTCAATCGTAAGTATAAACTTAGATTCCATATCATTTCTTCCATTATTTCGTGTAAATTGCTTGTCAATTTGCAATTGAGTGGCTTTGAATAATATAACCCTCACACTATAAAGTACTATATATGTCTTGCAAGTTTAAGAAAGAGAGGTGGGTAAAACTTGTACTATTTTTTTTGGCTCGGGAAAAATCAACATACCAACATTTTACGATCTAGTAAAAGAAACAAATCGAATTTCTTCGCTAGGGAGAAAGGCTTGAGAGACATGGGCACGACAAAGTAAGGACCATCCACATGACATTTTGATGTGTAGCTGTAAGGCAATAAGAGATAAAATATGTGGAATAATCCCTTACAGAATCGCAACAGTAGAAACTAATATGCAGAAAATATTACAGATATCAAATAAAAGTGTAGAATAAATAACACAACATAGAGAAACAAGATTTAACGTGGTTCACCCAATTTGGGCTACGTCCACCAAGAATCACTTGCTTCGATTTTATTACAAGCCTCCACTCTCTCAATACAATACCCAGATCCGTTTGGAGCTATGCTCAACAAACTCTACAGAATTCACAGCCGAATTCAAAGCACATCTGCAATGTTTTTCACACATCTATCATATGCATAAAGACCATATAAATAGACAACTACTTAAGCAGTTTTACAAAATCGTGGGTATCAAACAATGGGAAAAAAACAAAACCGTCCCATAAACCTATGGGTAGCCGAAGAGGCGGTTCTACAAAACAATGGGTACCGAAAAACCATGGGCCCAAAAACAGCCCATAACGGTTACCCATTACCCTTGGGTTAATAAACCGCCCATGAAAATAGGCTCCACATAGAAGGTGTACCACACTCTAACATAGAAGGTGTACCACACTCTAACATGAAAATAGGCTCCACAAACATAACAATCTCCCACTTGGAGACTGATTTCCACTGAGCAAGCTTCTCAACCCTTCACTGTCGTCCGCGAAGGCCAACCAAAGCTGAACATAGCTTTAGTTTATCCCTTGTGACCACTTTGGTCATCATGTCTGCAAGATTCTGACTGGTATGAATCTTCTCCAACTTCAACTTATCTTCCTCCAGAGCTATCATGATGAAGTGATAAATCAACTTTATATGCTTCGTCTTGGAGTGGAAAGCAGAGTTCTTAGCTAGGTGTATAGCACTCTGACTATCACTATGCAGCTTACATTCCTCCTGCTTATGCCCCAACTCCTCAATCAATTGTTGTAACCAAATCATTTCTTTGCTTGCCTCTGTGGCAGCAACATACTCAGCCTCCATGGTTGACAAAGCCACCAACTTCTGTAATCATGAAATCCAGCTCACTGTTGTCCCTCCTACAGTGTAAATATAACTTTTCATGCTCCTCCTGCTATCTACATCTCTAGACATGTCTAAATCTACATAACCACGTAAAGTGGTGCCTGATCCACTGTAGCACAAAACTGTCCCCATGGTCCCTCTCAAATACCGAAGGATCCACTTTACTGCTTGCCAATGCTCTTTACCTGGATCACTCATAAATATACTCACAGCTCCCACTGCATGGGAAATATCAGGCCTAGTACACACCATAGCATACATCAAACTGCCAACTGCTGATGAGTAAGGTACATTGGACATCTGGTTTCTTTCTTGCTCTGTCTTGGGACACTGCTCCTTTGATAACTTAAAATGGCCTGCTAAAGGAGTCCCAACCAGTTTAGCATCCTGCATGTTAAACCTATCTAATACCTTCTTAATGTACTCTTCCTGAGATAAAGTTAGCTTCCGTTCCTTCATATCCTGCGTTATCCTTGTACCAAGGATTTGTCTGGCTGCCCCCAAATCCTTCATATCAAAGGACTCACTTAGCTGTTTCTTGAGTACTTTTATTTCCTGCACGTTTTTACCTGCAACCAACATGTCATCAACATACAAACACAGAATAATATAACTTCCATCCTCAAATTTCCTTGTATACACGCAATGGTCAAAATGACATCTAATATAACCTTGCTTCATCATGAAGCTATCAAACTTCTTATACCATTGACGTGGAGCTTGTTTCAAGCCATACAATCTCTTCTTCAATTTACACACCATCTCCTCTTTACCTTTGACCTCATAGCCCTCTGGTTGTTGCATATATAGTTCCTCCTCCAAATCACCATGGAGAAATGCAATCTTTACATCTAACTGTTCTAAGTGCAAGTCTTCTGCTGCCACTATTCCAAGAACAGTTCTAATAGAAGTCATTTTTACTATAGGAGAAAATATCTCATCAAAATCTATACCTTGTTTCTGTGCAAAACCCTTGACCACCAACTGGGCCTTATATCTTTTCTTTCCTCCTTCGTCTTTAACTCTGTACACCCACTTGTTCTGCAATGATCTTTTGCCTTCCGGTAGCTTCACCAAATCCCAAGTTTGGTTCTCCATGAGAGACTTATGATCCTCATCCATGGCTTGCTCCCACTTCTTCCTAGCATCTACCTGCATTGCTTCATCAAAGCTCTATGGCTCTCCACTATCAGTGAGTAATAAATAATAAAGAGAAGGAGAAAAACGTTCAGGTTCTCTTCTTACCCTAGAAGACCTCCTCAATATAGGAGTTTGGGGGTTCCTGTTGAGTCAGTTCCTGAACTGATTCATGGTTCACTCTCCCATCCAAAAGATCCTCTACCACTACATATTCTTTCTTGGATTCTTCCTTGTTTTCCTGCAACAGTTGCTTATACATGACTTTCTCATTAAAGACCACATCCCTAGACCAAATGATTTTCTTGTCCTTAATACTCCAACATTTAAATCCAAAGTCATCACCACCATAACCAATGAAAGTACATTTTTCTGATTTAGCCTCTAGCTTGGTCCTATCATCCTTGTATATATGAACAAACACCTCACATCCAAAAACTCTAAGAAATTAATAATCAACTTTCTTACCATACCAAGCCTCCTCAGGTATGCCTCTATCCAAGGCACTTGAGGGTCCTCTGTTTATCAAGTACACAGTTGTGCTCACCGCTTCTGCCCAAAAAGAAAGAGGCAGTCCTGCATGTAATCTCATTCTTCTAGCACATTCCATTATTGTTCTGTTCATCCTTTCTGATACCCCATTTTGCTGCGGAGTTCCTGGAACTATCTTTTGCCTGTAGATTCCATTCTTAGAACAGTAATCATTAAATTCATTGCTGCAATACTCCCCTCCATTATCTGACCTGAGACATTTTAGGTTAAGACCTGTTTCATTCTCCACCAAGGCTTTCCATTTAACAAAAGTGTCAAATACATCAGATTTGTTTCTAATACAATAAACCTAAACTTTCCTTGTTGCATCATCAATAAAAGTAACATAATAACTTTAACCCCCAAGAGACGATACCTGAGATGGCCCCCACACATTAGAATGCACCAACTCTAACTTACTCTCTTTCTTTGTAGGTCCAACCTTGAGAAACCTTACTCGCTTTTGTTTCCCATATATGCAGTTCTCACAGAAATCCAAACCTGTTTCTGTATATCCAGGAAAATTCTTCTTTATGATGTTCATGCCCTTATGGCTCATATGACCGATCCTATAGTGCCATAATGTTGTATCTGCATCTGAAGCCACAAGATTACAATCATTAGTACTATCAGTGGATAAATACAAGGTTCCAACCTTTTTACCTCTTGCCACCACAAGAGCACCCTTGGTAACCTTCCAAGAGTCAGCTGTAAATATCACAGTACAACCATCACTTCCCAATTACCCTACCGATATCAAATTTCTCCTTAATGTAAGCACATGTCTGACATCCTTCAATAGCCATGTATTCCCATTCTGCATCTTAACCTGAATAGAACCTTTTCCAACTATACTGCAAGGCTCATCATCACCAAGAAAAACATGCCCAAAATCCCCTTGAACATAATCAACAAAATAATGCCTATGTGGAGTAGCATGAAAAGAAGCCCCTGAATCTAAAACCCAAGATTTAGTAATATTATGCAAAGAAAGAATCAAAGCATCCTGACATACATTACCCAATGCCACATTTTCCTCCTTGTTTTCTTCCTATTGTTTCTTCTTTTCCTGAAGCTCCCAACAATCCTTCTTTGCATGCCCAGACTTTCCACAGTTCTAACATACAATCTTGCTCTTGGATTTTGACCTTGCCCCGATCTTTTGATTTTCCACGGTTTCCTCTATTCTTCTGTCTCCCTCTAGTTTCCACTGTCAAAGCATTCCCTGAAGTAGAAGATTCCCCGAAGCTTTTTCTTCACATTTCCTCGCTTAGAATCACCCCTACAACATCCTGAAACTTCAACTTCGAGTTAACTGGAACCGAGTTGCTTACCGCCATTAACAGGCTATTCCAACTTTCAGGTAAAGAGCACAGAATTAATAAAGCCCTAACTTCTTCATCAAATTCTATTGTAACCGAAGCTAGCATATTCACAACCGTATTGAAATCATTTAAATGATCTGCTACTGAACTATTCTCAGACATCTTCATATTAAACAACTTTTTCATTAAAAATATCTTGTTAGAGGCAGAGGGTTTTTCATACAACTTCCCTAATGCATCCATTAGATCTTTTGTAGTCTTTTCCTTTGAAACATTAAATAATACCGAAGATGCAAGACACAGTCGGATCGTTCCAAGTGCCTTCCGATCCAACAAATCCCATTCTGCATATGTCATACTCGAGGGTTTGTTCACCTTCTTAGATAGCGGAGTATAAAGATCCTTCTGATAAAGGTAATCTTCCATCTGCATCTTCCAAAGACTGAAATTCTACCCGTTGAATTTATCAACCCTAGATCTTCCATCATCTGCCATAGCTCCCACTCAAGCTAAAAAATTTCCCTACGATTCAACACTTCAGCAAACCAAACCAGGCTCTGATACTAATTGTAAGGCAATAAGAGATAAAATATGCAAAATAATCCCTTACAGAATCGCAACCGTAGAAACTAATATGCCGAAAATATTACAGATCTCAAATAAAAGTGCAAAATAAATAACACAACACAGAGAGACAAGATTTAACGTGGTTCACCCAATTTGGGCTACGTCCATCAAGAATCACTTGCTCAGATTTTATTACAAGCCTCCACTCTCTCAATACAATACCCAAATCCATTTGGAGCTATGCTCAACAATCTCTACAGAATTCACAGTCGAATTCAAAGAACATCTCCAATGTTTTTCACATATCTATCATATGCATAAAACCATATAAATAGACAACTGCTTAAGCAATTTTACAAAACCGTGGGTATCAAACAATGGGAAAAAAACAAAACCGTCCCATAAACCTATGTGTAGCTGAAGAGGTGGTTTTACAAAACAATGGGTACCAAAAAACTATGGGCCTAAAAACAGCCCATAACGGTTACCCATTACCCATGGGTTAATAAACCACCCATGAAAATAGGCTCCACATAGAAGGTGTACGACACTCTAACATGAAAATAGGCTCCATAAACATAACAGTAGCATGGTATGGGTAGGGTAGGGCGGTGGTCGGTAGAGAATATGTGATGGATTCTATACATTATCTGATGCCGAAACTACCTCCTGATAACACACATTCTATAGTGTGGTAATACTTGTTGATGTTGTGTTGCTTGTTCATGACTCATACTCACGCACTATTATTTTTCTGTCAAAATGAAAAAAAACCATATTATGGTTTTGGTCATGCAGCTTTGTGAGAAAGACAAGCATTTACCTCCCATAGTGTACTTTGTATTCTATTACTTGTGATAATGAAGTCTCATGGAGTTAAATTACTCATGATAAATAGAAACGTCAAAATTCATATGTCATTATATTGCAAGTTTATTTTATAAACACTTCTTGGAAAGGATTTTTACTGAATTTGGGGTTATTTTAGTAGATGTTTGGGACTGTCAATGTGCAATGGTTTAGATTTATCGTACTAGTGGCTATTACAAATGGTGGAATATTTGGGGGCAACTTTGTGACACTCTTACATCAATATTTGATGCCCGTAGAACATGAGCTTACATGGAGAAAATATTGCTAAATTTGTAGGTAATGAATGATCACAGCCATGCAAATGGAAATCATCCTTGAATTTGGGAATACCTGGGAATTTGAAAGCATAGGTCACCATATGATATAAGTAAGGATGAATTAGATGAAAGGATGCTTTGATGCATACTTGGCATTGAAAGGTTATATAGAAATACAAACATGTTACAGGTTTTCACCAAGAGCGTGTTTGCAATGACTTCAGAACAAACGCACATAGAACGTGTTTATAGAAATGTTGGTAAACATGTATGAATTTATCTGAGTTTACATGTACATATGCGCAAAAAGGAAGGGTGAGTATGGAAATATGAATATACAACAAAAATAAAATAATAGTATGAAAATGATACAGGTGTTGAACAAGTCATCAGAATTGACAAGCTTGGGTCTATTATATCTTGGAATACACCTTCATCATAATTATGTAACATTGGAAATATAATGGAAACGCAAAAGAGGATACATATAAGAACTCAAACAGGTGGAAGTGAAATCCCAAGAGAGAAAGAGGGGAAAAGAAGGAGTTTATGAGTGTAAGGGAAAGGAAAGGCTTTATGTTTTTCAGGCAGGTAGAACACACATAAATGTAAGGTGAATTTGCAAGCATGTTTTATGGGACATTTTAAAGACATGTAGATGTGGAGTAGACCCGACATCATATGGTAGAGATTACATGCACATGTGAAATAAGGGTTTTCGTTTAGATATCAGGGTAACAATCAAGGCCCCCCATTAAAAATCTTAACAATGTAGTCTGCCATGCATCATGGAGCTCAATTTAGAGGGACTAATTTTGTATAAGAGAAAGAGGCGCGAAGAAGAAGGGCTTTGAGGGAGGGGAAGTGCAAGGGTGGGGAAATTTCTTGTGTTTATTTGGGAAGCTAGAACACACAAATGCAAGGTGAATTCTATTTTAAATTCAGCTTGGTAAATCGTGTTCACCCTCCTCACGCATGACACTACCTAAATATATTTATATCATTATATGAATGGATGTGGATTAATTTATATAGTTCAATGAATTATAATAGGGAAAAAAAAACCTACAGGTTGTAAAGAAAGGGGAAGGGTAGTGCCTCCTCAGTACTTGTGCCCGATGCCCACTATTTGGTTTCAAAGAAGCTTGTTTTAAATTTGATAGAGATCATACCTTACTATATTTGGTTTATCCAAGCCTAAAATAATTAATATATAAAATATTTTCTTATATTACATAGTTTACACATTATAGATTATTACAATATATTATTAATAAAATGTAATATAATAAAATATGTATTATAATGTATATATTACATAAAATATTTTAATATTATAAACTACATTTATTATATATTTTATTGATAATAATACATATAAAATAATATGTTATATAATATTTTATTTAAATTATGTACATTGAGAAATATAT
This sequence comes from Taxus chinensis, assembly GCA_019776745.2. Taxonomy (NCBI): domain Eukaryota; kingdom Viridiplantae; phylum Streptophyta; class Pinopsida; order Cupressales; family Taxaceae; genus Taxus; species Taxus chinensis. The sequence continues at coordinate 775,544,591 of CM034152.1, forward strand.
ATTATAGTGTATATAATATAATTGTGCAAGTTAAATACTATTAATATAGTATAAAAAAACATTATTAATAAACAACATAAACATTATATAATTATATTATACTTGTTATATATTATTTAAAATAATATGTATAATTGACTAATTAGATAGTGGTTAGGAAAGCATTAAAAAGCTTTATATTTATCTCCTCCCACGTATGTGATTGTCTTCCTGTGTTTTTTAGGGGCAAAATTCACTAGGAAACAAGACAACCATACCACAATGTTAAAAAATTCAAATCCATACCTTCCCAAGACACCCACAGGGCAACATATTCCTTGTACTAACCCTATCCTTTCATTTCAATAGTTTGAAAATTGTTGTCATCCATTACCTAGGTTATTTAGGAATCAAAAATCATTCAAAGTGCTTTTGGAGCAGTTTCTCTCAAAGAGGAGTTTTGAGCAATCTTAGGAGGGGCTATCATCAGCCTTCCTATGACTAGTGCACCATCTTCAGAGTGGATCAAAAGGCTAAAATTCATCATAGAAGAGCATTTAAGAGATAAAAACATCATGGTACTAATTTTGGAATATGTTGGAAATTTTTGGAGGTTTTGGAGGCAATTCACTAAAAGTGGGTTTTTGGGCTTGAAGGACCTTGCTCCACAAAAGGGGACCTGAGCTTCAAAGAGTGATTCTGGGAGATTCAGAATGATTTGTGAGCCCAAAAAGATATAATTAGAAATAATTTTAAACCCTCTATATTTTGGAAAAAATTAGATCATCTTCAAACCCTATGAATTTTTCATGGCAGATCATTCTTTCCATGCACAACAGACAATCATGAGAAAAAAGGAGGTGTTTTAATCCAAATCAAGCTATGGGATCCCTACCATTCTTAAAAAAGGTAATTTTAATGTAAAATAATATAAATAAGTGTCCAAAAATCCATTCGGGAGCTCAAGATATGGCCTTTCCAAGTCACCCGCCAAGGTATGTTATTCGATACTTAGTCTAACTTACCAAGGGACACGTGTCAATCTGAGGCTAAGGCACATTTTTTTACACTCATTTCACCAAAACAAAGGTTCAAATGGTTAAAAAGAGTTCACCTTCCCCCCTTTAGACCCTTTGGTCACTCATATGACCCCATTAACTCATTTTAGCCTCTCTGACCAATTTTTTAAGTTCCCCTCTCATTACACGCATGCTCGTCACTTGTCCAGAGAAGGATAAGGCACAATTTTTTGCACCCATTTCACCAAACCAAAGGTGAAAATGGTGCAAAAAAAATTTCCCCTCCCCCTCTTTCTGAAATCCAAAGCTATAAATCCAAACACTTAGCCATTTTTTGCTCATTTCTCCCCGCATCCTTCCTCCAACATTTTTAGTTTCTTTCTCACTCCATTTCTTCCATCCCTCCATGATCTAAATAAGCAAACCACATATGAAAATTCAGATTCGAGAAGAACAAAAAAGATATGTTTTGCCTGAAGATACTTCAAAACCCTCAAATTCATATCTAACAAACCGACGAACGAATCGATGTGTCATTTTTTGTAATCTTCTAGTTTTTCAGATGCCTTGAGAATCCAAGAATAATTTTTTGCATGCATGCTCTATATTTTTCACAGCGAAGAAACACCAGTTTCCCCATGAAAAAAATTTGAAAATTAAAATCTTCGTTTCTAGACATCGGGTAGACTTGAAACTTTATAGGTGGACTAAAGAGAAAAAACCCATATCATAAAAGTTTGTCTTGTCAAAAATTGAGGTCCATAACCCTAATTTTCAAAAATAGTAAGCCTCCTACATAGGTACTTGCTATTTTTGGCAACTCTACACAGAAAGTAGTTTTGATAGAAGAGGTGTGCACAAAGGTGATCTAGAAGGACAATCTCAGTGTTCGGAGCTGAAAAAGGTGAAAATTTCCACTTACTAAAAATAGTAAGTTTCCTACACAAGCACTTGAGATTATTAGTAAGTCATCTCAGATAGTGGTTTCGGCAGAAGGAGTATAAACATGAGAAATCGAAAAAGCTAACTTCACTAGTTGAAGTCAAAAAGGGTGAAATTTGACACTTACTAAATATAGTAAGTCCCCTTCTCAAGAGTAGAGAAGTGTTTTAGAAGCCTTGGAATTCAAGTTCATAGAAGGGGTTTTCTTCACTGTCAAAAATGGTGTACTCATCAATGTTTATGGCTTGCTTTCTTGGTGTATATGGGAGATCTTAACATTTTCTTTCAACACTCATCCTACTGTCCATAGTGTCTAAAAATTATGTGTGAAGAGGAGTTTGTAATCATCATCATCAAAATGTTCAAGTTATGCTCCATTGGAACTTTCAAATCAGCATAGAATTGTTGCAAAAGGTCATTTCTGGGGTCAGTTTTCATTCTCAGCTTCTTCGAAGTGGTCCTCCATGAGTGACACTCGTGGTCACCAAAGGAATCATTCAATAGTGTTTCTAAACACTTAGTTCGGGTGTCTGTGCATCGTCCAAAGAAGTTTTCTCGTGGTGTGAAGCATTCAAGGATTCAAAGCTCGTTATATTGGAGTGTTTCATTGGATCATTCAGAAAGGACCAATGAACTCCATCAGAGGTAGATTCTTCATCAACATTCTTTCTTGATTCTCTCTCCTCCTCTCTCTTCTCTTCCCCCCACTTTCTCTCTTCTCCATGTTATAATTCTTCATTGGGGTTGAACTTTTTCACAATGTCTTATTTTTGTTATAAAAAGTATATTTAGGATTATATTGTGATAAGTCACCTTTATTTCATAAAAAGGGAATTAATTCTTTCATAAGCATTCAAAAATTCACAAGTAATGTGAAGGCATATGAAAGGTCATTTGGGGGGTAGACGAAGAGTCATTTTCAAGATCTATAAATTGTAAAGAAAATATCTTTCCAAGTTGTCATTTTTGTGAGCTCGTGAGAGAGTGATTCTTGTGAAGAAAACAAAGAGATATCAATTTCTTCAACTTCTCATTTTCTAGATTCTTCCACTCTTGCCATGTATAGTCTTTCTCAAGCATCAATACAAGAAGAAGGAGTTTCTAGCCTTTTTTTACTACCTGAGGTTTATTGATACTTTTTGCTCATTAAATCTTAACTTGTCTTATTTCCGTCTGTTTAATTGTTTCTTCTAAAATTACATTTTTTGAAATTTCTGATTAATGAGTGTGGGACTTTGATTTTCTTCCTAGAACATTAATCCCTCTCCCTTTTTCTCACTCCCTTTCCCGATCTCTTGTAATGTCCTCTCTAGAAAGCAATTGTTAGCTTTTTTTGCAGGATCAGTGGAGTGTCCCTGTTGGATCCCTGATCACAAGGCCACCACAAAAACCACTTTTCACATGTGCATGTAAACACAAAACTACACCATTTAAGTAGAGGGACTTAGATTCCCAAAGCGTTGGTAAGAAATCCACTAATTTTTCTAATTGAAAATTTTCTCACCAACAATTTTTGACACCTATCATGGGGAATACTTAACAACATCTACACCTAAAATATGATCACAAGATTAAAAAATACAAAAAAATTAAATATCCCAAAAATACAAAAAAAATCAAAAAATTGAAAAAACCAAAAAAGAGTTGAATGAAACCCATTTCTGAAAGACACACTATCAATTCATGTAAGTGAAATTTTGTATTCCTATTGCAATATTCTCCAAAAGCTAGTTGAAAGGAGATACACTAGTTTGAATAGATTGAAAGGAGTTGTTTACCCACTTTTGAGGCTTTACAAAATCAACAATAACAAATCATAGGCAATCCCTATTTATTCTCCCAAGTCTCATCTCCATTTGAATCTTTGAGTGGTACCCATGGAAATCCTAGTCAAAGCCCTATTGATACTCCTATAAATTCTCCCATTTTCCAACAACCATTAAACATTGAATTCCCTGGTGAGTGTTATCACCAAATTACAGCGCCCCCTGAATGAGACAGTTCGATGGACTGGGGCATTTGGTATAATTTATTTAACATTGGGTTATCTCTCAAGTTGTGGGACTTGCGGGCTTGAGATAACCATCCAGAGAAATTTGGTTCTTGCTTCTAATCCTACCTACCACAAATTACTCCTAATGCAGGAAAGAAAACTACCTAATCCTATTCTACCCTTCCAAGGAGATAGGGAGATCGATTGCATGAAAATAAACCTACACTAAGAGTGGTGATGCACCAGAAAAAGGAGGTTGTTAATCACTATCTAACTACCTGAAATGGAGAGAGGTGAGCAATGGAGAGGGTGGAAAAAATGCACTACAAACCAGAGATGAGTTCACACAGAACACCATTTGTTTCCCCAAATAAACACAACTCCTACAAACTGCAATAAATATCAAGATATGCACATTATACCCTGAAATGAAGAGAGGTAAGTAAAGACAACAAAACATGCAAATGATGGACAAAATGCATCACAAAACACAGTCTATTGCTCCATTAAAGTTTGCATAGTACAACATTAGTGGGTAGGAGGCAAGAAAATTCCATTACAAAGCTTGTAGAGGAGGCTTAAAGCTTCACATTCAACCCAACAGAGAACAAAGACAGAGGGGGCAGAATAAAAAAATGACCAATTCCCCTTACAAATGAACCCCATGTTACAATTTATAGTATTGAGAAGAGAGACATAATGTAATCCCTAAATCCACCTTCCAACCACTTGTAAGTGATAATAAATGAATGCAATTGCTCAGTTTGATTTTAAATCTCTATTCCATGTGATATTCTAATCATTTTTCTTCTCCTTTATATTGTAATGATCAAGCAAATTATGACCATATAATACCTAAAATCCATTGTGGAGGTTTTAGTATAGACGACATCTACGTCATCAAATAAATTCAGTCATGGTAATTTGTCAATAAGAACATTGATATTTCTTTTTAAACTATAAATATGGTGTGATTTATATTATTGTCCCCCTTATTTTCTACCATTGACAAGCTTAATGTGATGAAGCTTGAAGTTTGCAGTTTCTATTTGGCTTTGAAGGCTTAACAAGGCTTGAAATCCCCATTTTGAACTCAAGCTTAATTTCTTTCTATGGTGTCTGTACGCACCCAAATTTGGACATGATACATTGTCGAAAAATGGTTACAAAAGGTCCTCAATGATGATTCATGTCTTTTCCAAAGGTATGGGACATCCGAGCTCCTAAACCTCCTTGCAGCTTATATTTGTAACCTAGTTTGCTTGGGACTTAACCACTTCTTCCTTTTCTGTAACTTCCCGCTTCATTTCTCCTTAGTTTTGGCCTTTAGCTGTAAAACCACCACTCTGCACAAGGTGGGGGTCATATGCACTTTTTCCAAAATCTTCACTTGAGAATTGACCCGATGACTGCTTCACTTAATTTCACTTTTTGAGAACGTTTCTTACCTATTTTAGTTGATTTCAACCTTGAGTGACTTGTGGAAATTTCCTCTTCTACTTGTGATTTTTGATTGACTTGTTAACTACCTCTTCATGTGTTGATGTGGAACCCCATGGATGCCAAGTGTGTTAGTGCATAGCCCAACCAACCTTCTATAAAATCATCTCTTGTTCTCAAGAAAATGGCTAGAGATCATTTTGTGTATTCTTGTATTGTTGAGCTGCCACATTCTTCTTGAAAATTACATAGTCAAGATTTGTTCACTTGTGTTATCTATCTTCCACTCGCATTGTTATCCGACTGCTATCAAGCTTTCATTGCTATATCACCTTCCACTGCTGCTTTTACTGCATTCTCGATCGCTTGGACTCAAGTGAATACATGAGATTGAAAAGACAAGTTGTGGGGACAAAATATAACACAACTAGATTTACCACTGCTCTATATTTCGAGGTTGGATTTGATGTTAGTTTTCTTCATTTTTTCATATTATTATTTTGAATTGTACTCATATATGTATCAAATAGAATAGAGAAAGCATTTCCATTGTTGCAATCATTCAAAAGTTACAATAGCTCATTTATTTTAAAACAAATCTTTCTTACGAAAGGTAGCTTCTTTTGCCTATCTCTGTAGATTTACAAAGAAGTGATTCTGGAAGAAAGCTTCTATGGTAATTTAGAAATCAACAAGAGCATTATCTCATATAGAAAATCCTTAATAGAAATCTTCTTTACTTTTGTCAAGGAAGTTGCAGGGAAGAAAAGCTTCTGAGAAGCTCTGATTTCTTCCCATGCTTCTGAGGCAAAACAGAGGGTTAGATTTGCATCCATAGTTTAGTGAAACTTTCATTATTTAAAATATAATAGATTTCTTCTGCACATGTAAACAACTACATCTGGTTGTTTATTTTTTTAGGATTTATTAATTAAAGTAGAAGCTTTTATTTCCCCATTTCTTCTTTAAATTCCAGAAAATAAAAACATGTATTTTATTAGAGTAGTTGATTTGTATTGTTTTATCTCATTTATATCTTGAAAACACCAAAAACATAGAATAGTTTCAATTCAATTAGATTAGTTTTTATTTAAATTAAGATATATGCAATACATGTGTAGACACTTAAAATTGGTTACTCAATTTAGTGTCCCTCTCATCCATTTACTTGCTTAGGTAACCTGGGGCACGTTTACGTCACCAACTATCCCCTTGGGATATTATCCAATTTGTGATTAATCACTTACTCTAAATTTAATTCACCCCATCATATCTTACCCATGAGTGATTAAATATTAAATATTTAATTACACTTCTTCCCATGCATCTTAATCACTTATCTACCCCAAATTTATTCTATCTATGTATCACATCTATTTTTCCTCTTCCCTAAGCGGGATATTTCCCGTATTCAGGGTAAGTCTTATCTTTCTTGAAATCGCTCATTTTGGCCATCTCGGGAGTCTATTCCGCGATCGGCGCCGACCCATATGGTCGGCGCCGATTTTCTAGGAGCGGCGCCGATTATAAAAGCAAGTCCAGAACTCAGTTCTAAGGACCGAAGAGAGAGCGAAAAAGCGAACAGATGAAAAAAGGAAGCACTTACGCATGAACAGAGAGCGAGAGAGACACAGGCTGTAAGAAAGAGAGATCTTTTAGCATCAAGGGTGTCGAGTAAGGGCAGATCCTGTCCGAATCAATCCCTGAGAGGAGCACCGTTACTCTGCCCACATCACGTCAACATCGCACACAACCATCTATCATCTGGTGACTCTGTTCCAGTATCTCGCCAACTTCGGCACATCCAGCAGACCACATTCACCTTCTAATTCCCGAATCTTATCGCACAGTCCCTGATTGATCGATCTACCTTTAGTCGACGCCGATCTCACCCAGTCGACGCCGATTCGTCTCAATCGACGCCGACCACATCAGTCGACGCCGATTCTGCCCAGTCGACGCCGATTTCCCTGCAGACAGGTAAAAGGACACAGGTAACACAAATCCAGCATTATTTCATAGTTCCCTGTTTTCTGTACTTTCTGTCTGCTGTTTAGATTCTGTCTTATTACTGCAATTAGAAAATATAGCTTTTTACTTACATCTTTTATCATGTATGCTTCTTTTCTTAATTAAAAACGTGGACTGACATCCGCCGAGGAAGCTTATCGCTTCCCGGACCCGCTTCTCGGGCAGTCCACCTAAATATCTTTTAACACCATCTTTTTCTGTCAAGCATCGGTGTTTTGCAGGTTACTTGGATCTATTGTGTGAATTGCTCGTGTGCGCCCGTCTTATCTACATCAACCTCCTTATCCGTCTACATCTTCATCAGGTATCAATTTCATTGGAGTTTTTCAGGGTTTTTGTGTTTAGTTTGGTGCATTAACTTGGACAGGTAACAAGCGCAAAATTCTTGATCTACATTCTGGCACGCCGGGTGGGAGCACTGGGAGAGATCGAGGTGCGCAGAGACCTCCAGCAGCAGGTGCATCGAGCTCGATAGGCGGCGGCCAGGAGAGACAGCCAAGTGCAGAGGAGGGTGGAGGAGATAGTGTCCTCCATGCATCGGACTTTACTATATAGAGATTGATAGATTTTGTATCTGTATAGTGATGTAGCCTCGATTGGAAGGCATTGTATAGATGGCTTGATTGAAAGCCACCCATTTTTGTACAGACACACATGTATACATAGATTCATCATGTTATTGTCATATAATTGTACTCATGCTTTTAATTTTGATATACATGGATAGATGGATATAGATATAGACTGATAGAGGATAAAATAGATGTGATTGGATAGATATAGACTGATAGATGATAGAAATAGATGTGATTAGATAGATTGATATGTGGATATAACTTTGATAGATGGATGTGATGTAACTTGGATGTACATGTGTTTGATGTATGGATTAGATATAGATAGATGTAATGTACCTTGGATGTACATATTTTTCGATATTTTGATGGATAGATAGATGGATGTGTTTGATGTATGGATTAGATATAGGTAGATGTAATGTACCTTGGATGTACATATTTTTCGATATTTTGATGGATAGATAGATAGATGTGTTTGATGTATGGATTAGATATAGGTAGATGTAATGTACCTTGGATGTACATATTTTTCGATATTTTGATGGATAGATAGATAGATGTGTTTGATGTATGGATGTAATTTTAATGAGAAATGAATACAGATAGATGTTTTTGATAGATAAGATGAATTTAGATAGAAGATAAATTTTGATTGAATTAACATGTGAAATGTCAATTTAACTGGATGCAAGACAAAGAAATGGCGAATACTCTTTGCAAGAGCCAAAGATGTAAATGGAAACAACCTTGACTTAGAAGAGAAGATACTCGGATAAGAAAAAAAAGATAAGTCAGACTTCCAACCGACCATAGATAAAATCCAAATAGGAAACCGAAAGACCAAGCATACAAGGCCCTATATAAGATTAAAATAAACCTGACACTAACTAGTCGCAAACCAGATCTAGGATAGAAACGGAAAGAAAAGTAAGTATCTTGTCGGAATTTACAAGGGACAGAATACATGTCCATAGTAGGAAAATAGGATTCTCCATATGATCGACAAAAGGTCTTAAATCTCAGCTTCATGATTTTGGCAGAAAAGCAAACTGATCAATGCGGGAAGTTTGCTTGATATGGAAAGACTGATCGATACGGGAAGTCTTTCAGTGATGCTAAAAAAGTGTATAAACTGATTAAAAGACTGATCAAGAAGCCTTGAATATTCTTTGAGGAACAGCCGTCCTTCAAGGGAGCGGTCTGTATTTTGAATTTTAATGATAGCCATCCTTCGAGGGTATGGTCTATATTTTAGAATTTTTGATAATAGCCATCCTTCAAGGGCATGATCTATTTTCTTTTTGATTCACTTGATAATGTATGGATAGCTGTCCTTTAAGGGATCAGTCTATCTTTTGGATAGCATCTTTTTTTTTTTTTTTTTGAAACTCTTCTTGGAAGAAGCTGAGTTTAGACCTAGATAGATCAGATGGAGGGGAAGAGAACATAGAAGAACATGCACTCATGCCCCGAGTAGATCCGATTAAGATAAGTACTTGGGACGGATGAAGTGGTGATTAAGGTATTCCTACCATGAGGAGGAACATATCCAAAAGAAACGTGCAACGAGTAGAGCCGCGATACTCATATTTAAGGTAAACGAGGCAATAGGCGGAGAAACCACACAATTTCGAATCACCACGAAAGTAGATGACTGGTTATTAGGACGGATGAAAGATCTGTGTTGCGACTAGATTTGTGTAAGATAGATTTTAACAGTAGAAGGGCCATAAATGCAAAGCATTAAGAGGTTCTGCTTCAGGTATACCATCCATGGAAGATAAACGATAAGCCCCAGACCCATATTTACGAGTGATAATGTACGGGCCCATCCAGTTGGGAGCAAACTTACCCCGCTGAATTCTTTCGAGTGTAGTGACATTTTGATTTTCCTTAAGAACAAGGTCACCAATTTTGAAGTCACGGTGTTGCAAGTGCTTGTTATAAGCATGCTTGACACATTCAAGATAGACCTGATGATGCTCAAGAGCGTTGAGATGCCGCTCATCTAATAATTCAAGTTGTGCTAGACGATTTTGACGATAATCCTCATCGGAGACAAATTCTCTGAGAGAAACACAGAGAGATGGGATTTGGACTTCCAAAGGAAGGAAAACCTCAAACCCATAGACGAGAGAAGGGAGTAGCACCAGTAGGGGTACGAATGCTAGTCCGATAAGCCTAGAGAGCAAAAGGGATATGTAAATTCCAATCCCTACCAGCTCGACTAGTTACCTTTGCGAGGATATTACGCAAAGTTTTATTGGACGCTTCGGCCTGACCATTAGCTTGAGGATAGTATGGAGAAGAAAAACTGAGCTTGATGTTGAAAGCGTTGCAGAGATTCTGCAAATCAGCGTTCTTGAAAGACTTACCATTATCTGTGATGAGCTTATGTGGAATGCCAAAGCGAAAAATGATGTGTTGATAGACGAAATCAACTATGGGTTTAGCCTTTGTTAAAGAAAGAGGGATAGCTTCTACCCACTTAGTAAAGTACTCAGTGGCAGTAATGATAGAATGATGATGCTGTGAAAAACGAGGATTGATGATACCAATAAGATCAAGACCCCACTGCGAAAAAGGCCACCAATCCGCCGCAGGTTGCAAAGCTTGACTAGGGATGTGTGTGAGATTGGAATGTTGCTGACACTTGACGCATTTCTTAGTGTATTCACAACAATCTCGATTAAGAGAAGGCCAATAATATCCCAAACGTAAAATGCGCTTGGCTACAGCTAAGCCACTAAAATGTCCACCACAGATACCGTCATGGACCTCCTGGATGGCTTTAGATGATTCACGGGTTTTGAGGCACCGAAAGTAAAATACCATCAAAGCCGCGTTTGTAAAGAAGGCCGCCTAGAATAGTATAAGCGATTGGCACGTTGGATAAAAGACCTTCTACCATTGGAAGTCAGATCTGGAGGAAGCACCGAATGAGATAGATAATCAACTATCTGTTGATACCACTCATCCTGAGTATGGGTTGTGACAAGCATTGATCGAAGTTAGTTGCTCAAGATGAGATGGTTGATCTAATCGTTGCCCAGTCACATAAAGACACGAGTCTTCGGTAAAAGGCGGGATAAGTGAGGCTAATGAGGCCATTGTATCTGCGAATCGATTTGCAGTGCGAGGAATAGCTTGGATAGTGAACTTATCAAAGATTGGAGTTGAATGAGAAACGATATCACGATATTTTTGAAGGATATCATTTTTGCATTGATAGACGCCCGTGACTTGATTAACGATGAGTTCAGAATCACCGAAGATGTCAATATGACGAGTTGCCGAGATTAATGGCATTTGAAGACCTAAGACAAGAGCTTCGTATTCAGCCATATTATTGGTGCACTCAAAGTTCAACTTGTGTGCGACTGGGATAGGCGTACCCCAAGGAGGAATCATCACAAAACCTGCACCTCCCCCTTGCTGGCATTTGGATCCATCAAAGAAGAGCTTTATTTTAAATGGAGATGGACCAAAATCAATTTGTTGATATTTTCATCGGGGAATTGAGCAGGGGGGTCTTGAGTGTCCGGAAGAGGAGCATCAGCTAATTGATCTGCAATAACCTGACCCTTGATAGACTTTTGCGGGATAAACTCGAGGTCAAATTCTGTCATGAGCAATAAGCCAACGAGTGATACGATCATTGTGATAAGGCTTTGCATGAATCGTCTTAAGTGGATTGACACTTGTGACAATGTAAGTTTTGTGATTAAGGAGGTAATGACGAAGCTTAGAAGTTGCGAAAGAAGAGAGCACAACATAGTTTTTTCAGCTTCGGAGTAACGTGTCTCATACTCATGGAGGGTAACGACTGATGTAATAGACAGCTTGTTCTTACCACAAGTGTCCCGATTGCGAAATCATGGCTCCCAGAGCATGGTCAGTCACAGAGATATAAAGATAGAAAGGATCCCCCTCGCGTGGAGGTGTAAGCACAGGTGGAGAAAGAAGATAAGCTTTGAGATCATCAAAGGCCTTTTGGCAATGCTCATCCCATTCAAAATGAAACATTCTTACGGAGGAGATGGTGAAAAGGTTGACAACGGTCCGACAATTGGGAGATAAAACGACGCACTGACTGAGACGTCCTTGGAGACTGCGGAGTTGCTTTAAAGGTTAGAAGGGGGGAGGCATCTCAAGGATAGCTTTTATTTTCGTGGGGGTCCACTTCAATACCCCTGATAGAAATGAATAAAACCTAAAAGTTTCCTAGTGAGAACGCCAACACGCACTTAGCTGGATTTAGACGAAGACAAAAGCGGATAAGCCTCTCAAAGAGAGGTGCAAGGATGAAAAGATGATCTTGACGACGTTTGGATTGACCGAGGAGATCGTCAACGTAATCCTCCACAGTTTTGTGTAAGAGATCATGGAAGATGTAGTTCATTGCTTGTTGATAGGTTGCTCCTGCGTTCTTAAGACCAAAAGGCATGACACGATAACAAAAGGTCCCCCCAAGGAGTTATGAAAGAAGTCTTAGGTTGGGTCTTCTGGTGCGATGAGAATTTGATTATATCTAAGAGAAACCATCCATAAGAGAAAGCATCTCATGACCTGCAGTTAAATCTATGAGTTGGTCGATATTAGGTAGAGGAAAATCATCTTTTTGGACAAGCAAGATTAAGATCCCGGAAGTCGGTACAAATTTGAATTTTCCCAGAGCCTTAGTTACTGGTACTAACATTGGAAACCCTTGCGGATAAATCGATGGTTGGATGAAGTTAGCCGAGAGCAAGCGTTGTAACTCTTCTTAACAGAAGGGCTACTCTAGGGTGCATTTTACATAATTTTTGCTTAACTGGTTTGATGTTGGGAAGAGTAACGATATTGTGGACCACAATATCGGGATCGAGTCCTGGCATAATCCTCGTATGACCAAGCAAAGGCTTGGCGATGTTTGGAAAGAAAGTGGTAAAATCTCCTAACTCCTGTGGATTAAGGGATTGGCCCGACCTTAATGATGCGATGGTCTTCAGAAGTCCCTATATTAAGGTCGATAGTGGCCTCGTTGAGAAGCGTAGACGAGTCAGAAGGAATAGTCTTGGGAAGATATGAATCCTCTGCCCCAGATAGGCGAGGACGGAATCGTCATCCACACAGTGGATAGTGTTGATAGTAGGAGAATCGTCTCCAACTATTTCAGGGAAGATTAATGGTATAGAAGCGGACCGATTTGTTGGTCTCATAGGCTAACGGCCCTAAGGAAATGGTATTGATAATAAAAAAAAAAGTTAGACGGGATGGAAATGTCGTCGTCCACATCAAGTGATGTTTCTGACTTAGCGGGAGAAGATGGTTCCTCAGTAGGAAGAGGCTCAGCAAGAATAGTGATGGTGGCTTTTGAAAGGGGTTTAAATCCTAAACCAAATTTTTGATGTGGCATAGAGTGGGAATGGATGTGAGGTCATGTATACCTTGTTCAGATTTTCCCAGGCCAAAGCCTTTCCACGCGCATCGATATAGATAAGTTTTTGCAAACGTGGGATTCTGTAGATAATCAAACCCTGTTAAGTAAGGTTTGGGGCCTAGGAGGAGAATCTGGGCGATAGTGATAGGCGTATCAAGACCACCGGAGATGAAATTAGTCTGTTGATTGGGTAGACCAATGGTGACGATGCGAACCGAGACCTGGTTGATATTCAGGTTGTTGTCTGGTCTACCATACTCATTAGGTTTGAGATGGGCATCAAAAGAAAAAGAGGAGGAAGCTCCTCCTAGTGAGAAACGCTGCAATGTCTCTTCTAGATTTGTAAATCCGGTAGTTTTGGTTGCAGGTATGGAAGAAGATGAGGCCACCGTCAGGAGAACGTGCATTTTCTTTTAAAGGGGCAAATCTTGTGGTCATGTCGCATTGTGCGGAAGGAAAAGGATCTCCTGGATGAGTATATATTTTTCCCTCATATTGATATTTTAAGCATCGATGGAGGGTGGATGGGACACAATGCATTGCGTGAATCCAGGAGCGTCCGAGGATCATATTATAGTGGAATTTTCCTTCGACATGTAGAAGAGTTCATGAAGCAGCTTCTTACCTACTCGAATGGGGTAAGACCACAGTTTCATAAAGTAACTGCTAGCTGATCGTTAAATGAATCGCAGGGCGAAAAGGCGGGGGTGACACTACATTCTTTGGTAATTTAAAGTTGCTCAAATGTGTGCGAGGAGATGACGTTGAGTGCAGCTCCACTGTCGATCATAACGCGTTTTAAACGTGGTGTTGTCGATTTGGACTGTGATAAAGAGGGGAGAGCCTCCAAATCTTCTGAAGAAAAGAGGAGGAATTCCGAATCTTTCAAAATAAATGGCGGTTGAGGGTCTATTCAATCCAACACCAACTCGTAGGGCTAGGGCTCATCTGAATTTTACTGCGATGCGACGCAGATTATCAATCAGAGCCTGTGATGTTGTGGAGAGGATTGGATGAAGGTCAAAAAGAGACATTTTGGGACCGAGCCTGGGTTGAGTTTGTTTCATTAACACTCTCCCTCGACTGAACGGGGCATTTTGACCCGATGTCAGCACGGAATAGAGTCTCGAGGTCGTGGGGTTAATGGAGGAAGGGGAATCTTCATGTTGCGTTGCAGAAACGATAACCCGTTGTCTATGATGTTTTAAGATGAAGATGTATTGATCATAGTGGTTGGGTCTAGTGGCGATATGGATTTGCGTCAATTTTGAGAAGGTGAAGATCAATTGGATGGTAATCACTATAGGTTCTGAGTGGATCTTTGGGACTCAGAATGGGGCTAAGATGACAGAGATATCGAGTTGTTCCGCCTCCTCCGAAAAAGGCCTTTCTTCCAAAAGGTTGTTGACAGACACAGCTTGAATGGCTTTACATTCCCTCAGTATCATACCCTGTACGGTGGTAAGCACAAATCAATCCTAGTTCAACCAGGTAGGCTTAACCTCCTTAGGGTTATAAGGTTTTAAATCGGAGGAAGGGGATATGGATGAAGATGGATATTGGCGAAGGATTTTGGTGTAGAACCCGTAGATGTAGTGAGGATAGAGGTGATGAGTTGCCTTCTTTTGCCGAACAGACTTGTCGAGGTAAAGAACCTGCATGTTAAGGTTGGAGCAGGTCTTTTTAGTGTTGATCAATTCTTATTCTTTTTTAGGACACTTGAGATGCCAAGCTTGGGGGGGCACCGAGTAGATGGAATGAAGTGAGACCTGAGTGGATTTTGGTGGAGGGGGAGCCCCTAAAAAATAGATATTGTTGATAATTGTATAAGTCTTATGGCGATTTGGTACAAGTTTTTGTGGTCTTACAGAATAACGGAGGTTGCTTGGTTGTGTCCGAATTTACTGATTATGTTTAATAGTGTCGATTTAGATGAGGAAGACGCTCCCGAAGTAGGTGTAAGTCGGGCGGGCACATAGGGTGCCCTGGCTTTTGGTATGAAGAGATGATCCTTATAGAAGAATGTGACGTCTTTTTAGTAGGTAAGTCTACGGTTTCGGGGTATTGGTGAAGAATGTGTTGTGAGAAGATGGATGGTTTGATAATGTGTTTGTAGATCGATATGTTTCTTTTTTTTTTTTCTTTGCCGGTTGTCGGGACTTAGTTTTCCATGGGCGTGGGTTTTTATGGTTGTGGATTGCGTGGTTGCTGAGGATTTCGGTTTTATTTTGTTGGAAAGCAGCATGAGTCTTTGATGGTTTACCTGCAAGTATAGGTGGGCTTTCGTGTGTTGTTTGTTGTCATTGGGGGATTTGTGTGGTGGGGGTTTGGGGACTGAACGGGGTGTTGATGCTTTGTGCCAACGGCAATTTCATGTGATTGTAACGTTTCGGGGGATAAAAGACCTTCTCCATTGGAGTCAATCTGAGGAAGCATACCGAATGAATAGATCCATAACTATCTGTTGATACCAGCTCATCCTGAGATGGTTGTGCGCAAGTGATGAAGTTAGTTTGCTCAAGATGAATGGTGATCTATCGTTGCACAGTCACATAAAGACACGAGTCTTCGTAAAGGCGGGATAATTGAGGCTAATGCGGCCATTGTATCGGCGAATCGATTTGCATTGCGATGAATAGCTGGATAGTGAACTAGCAAAAGATTGGAGTTGAATGGAACGATATCACGATATTTTTGAGGATATCATTTTTGCCATGATAGACGCCCGTGACTTGATAACGCTGAGTTAGAATACCGAAATGTCAATATGAAACGAGTGCCTGATATTAATGGCATTTTGAGACCTAAGACAAGAGCGTCGTATTCAGCCATATTATTGGTTGCACTCAAAGTTCAACTTGTGTGCGACTGGGATAGGCGTTCCCCCAAGGAGGAATCATCACAAAACCTGCACCTCCCCCTTGCTGGCATTTGGATCCATCAAAGAAGAGCTTTATTTTCAATGGAGATGGACCAAAATCAATTTGTTGGATATTTTCATCGGGAATTGAGCAGGGGGGTCTTGAGTGTCCGGAAGAGGAGCATCAAGCTATTGATCTGCAATAACCTGACCCTTGATAGACTTTTGCGGGATAAACTCGAGGTCAAATTCTGTCATGAGCATAAGCCAACGAGTGATACGATCATTGTGATAAGGCTTTGCATGAATCGTCTTAAGTGGATTGACACTTGTGACAATGTAAGTTTTGTGATTAAGGAGGTAATGACGAAGCTTAGAAGTTGGCGAAGAAGAGAGCACAACATAGTTTTTCAGCTTCGGAGTAACGTGTCTCATACTCATGGAGGGTACGACTGATGTAATAGACAGCTTGTTCTTTACCCAAAGTGTCCCGATGCGAAATCATGGCTCCCAGAGCATGGTCAGTCACAGAGATATAAAGATAGAAAGGATCCCCCTCGCGTGGAGGTGTAAGCACAGGTGGAGAGAAGAAGATAAGCTTTGAGATCATCAAAGGCCTTTTGGCAATGCTCATCCCATTCAAAATGAACATTCTTCCGGAGGAGATGGTGAAAAGGTTGACCAACGGTCCGACAATTGGGAGATTACAACGACGGCACTGAACTGAAGCCGTTCCTTGGAGCTGCGGAAGTTGCTTTAAGTTAGAAGGGGGGAGGGCATCTCAAGGATAGCTTTTATTTTCGTGGGGTCCACCTTCAATACCCCTGATAGAATGATAAACCTAAAGTTTCCTAGTGAGAACGCCAAACACGCCACTTAGGGATTTAGACGAAGGACAAAAGCGGAATAACGCCTCTCAAAGAGCAGGTGGCAAGGATGAAAAGATGATCTTGACGACCGTTTGGATTTACCGAGGAGGAGATCGTCAACGTAATCCTCCACCGTTTCTGTTGTAAGAGATCATGAAGATGTAGCTTTCATGCTTGTTGTGATAGGTTGCTCCTGCGTTCTTCAGGACCAAAAGGACATGACCTAACGATAACAAAAGGTTCCCCCATGCGTAGTATGAAAGAAAGTCTTTATGCTGGTCTTCTGGTGTCGCGTGCGTGTGCGATGAGAATTTGATTATATCTAGAGAAAACCATCCATAAGAGACAGCATCTCATGACCTGCAGTTCAATCTATGAGTTGGTCGATATTAGGTAGAGGAAAATCATCTTTGGACAAGCAAGATTAAGATCCCGGAAGTCGGTACAAATTTGAATTTTCCCAGTAGCCTTAGTTACTGGTACTACATTGAAACCCATTGCGGATAATCGATGGGTGGATGAAGTTAGCCGAGAGCAAGCGTTGTAACTCTTCTTTAACAAGAAGGGCTACTCTAGGGTGCATTTTACATAATTTTTGCTTAACTGGTTTGATGTTGGGAAGAGTAACGATATTGTGGACCACAATATCGGGATCGAGTCCTGGCATATCCTCGTATGACCAAGCAAAGGCTTGGCGATGTTTGGAAAGAAAAGTGGTAAAATCTCCTAACTCCTGTGGATTAAGGGATTGGCCGACCTTAATGATGCGAGGGTCTTCAGAAGTCCCTATATTAAGGTCGATAGTGGCCTCGTTGAGAAGCGTAGACGAGTCAGAAGGAATAGTCTTGGGAAGATATGAATCCTCTGCCCCAGATAGGCGAGGACGGAATCGTCATCCACACAGTGGATAGTGTTGATAGTAGGAGAATCGTCTCCAACTATTTCAGGGAAGATTAATGGTATAGAAGCGGACCGATTGTTGGTCTCATAGGCTAACGGCCCTAAGGAAATGGTATTGATAAAAAAAAAAAAGTTAGACGGGATGGAAATGTCGTCGTCCACATCAAGTGATGTTTCTGACTTAGCGGGAGAAGATGGTTCCCTCAGTAGGAAGAGGCTCATCAAGAATAGTGATGGTGGCTTTTGAAAGGGGTTTAAAATCCTAAACCAAATTTTTGATGTGGCATGAGAGTGGGAATGGATGTGAGGTCATGTATACCTTGTTCATATTTTCCCAGGCCAAAGCCTTTCCACGCGCATCGATATAGATAAGTTTTTGCAAACGTGGGATTCTGTAGATAATCAAACCCTGTTAAGTAAGGTTGGTCCTAGGAGGAGAATCTGGGCGATAGTGAGGCGTATCAAGACCACCGTAGATGAAATTAGTCTGTTGATTGGGTAGACCAATGGTGACGATGCGACCGAGACCTGGTTGATATTCAGGTTGTTTGTCTGGTCTACCATACTCATTAGGTTTGAGATGGGCATCAAAAGAAAGAGAGGAAGCTCTCCTAGTGAGAAACGCTGCAATGTCTCTTCTAGATTTTGTAATCCGGTAGTTTGGTTGCAGGTATGGAAGAAGATGAGGCCCCGTCAGGAGAACGTGCATTTTCTTTTAAAGGGGCAAATCTTGTGGTCATGTCGCATTGTGCGGAAGGAAAAGGATCTCCTGGATGAGTATATATTTTTCCCTCATATTGATATTTAAGCATCGATGGAGGGTGGATGGGACACAATGCATTGCGTGAATCCAGGAGCGTCCGAGGATCATATTATAGTGGAATTTTCCTTCGACAATGTAGAAGAGTTCATGAAGCAGCTTCTTACCTACTCGAATGGGTAAGACCACAGTTCATAAAGTAACTGCTAGCTGATCGTTAAATGATCGCAGGGCGAAAGGCGGGGGTGACACTACATTCTTTGGTAATTTAAGTTGCTCAAATGTGTGCGAGGAGATGACGTTGAGTGCAGCTCCACTGTCGATCATAACGCGTTTTAACGTGGTGTTGTCGATTTGGACTGTGATAAAGAGGGGAGCCTCCAAATCTTCTGAAGAAAGAGGAGGAATTTCCGAATCTTCAAAATAAATGGCGGTTGATGGTCTATTCAATCCAACAACCAACTCGTAGGGCTAGGGCTCATCTGAATTTACTGCGATGCGACGCAGATTATCAATCAGAGCCTGGTGATGTTGTGGAGAGGATTGGATGAGGTCAAAAAGAGACATTTTGACCGGAGCCTGGGTGAGTTGTTTCATAACACTCTCCTCGACTGACACGGGAATTTGAGCCCGAGGTGCAGCACGAATAGAGTCTCGAGGTCGTGGGGTTAATGAGGAAGGAGGAACTCCTTCAGGGGCTGCAGAAACGATAACCCGTGGTCGAGATGTTGTAGATGAAGATGGATTATCATAGTGTTGGGTTCTAGTGGCGATATGGATTGCGTCAATTTGAGAAGGTGGAAGATCAATTGGAGTGGAATCACTAGAGGTCTGAGTGGATCTTTGGGACTCAGATGGGGCTAAGATGACAGGAGATACTTGTTCCTCCTCCTCCAGCAAAAGGTCACTTTCTTCCAAAAGGTTGTTGACAACAGCTTGAAGGGCTTTACATCCCTCAGTATCATGACCCGGGGTACGGTGGTAAGCACAAATCAGATCAGAGTTAAACCAGGTAGGCTTAACTCCTTTAGGGTTATAAGGTTTAATCGGAGGAAGGGATATGGATGAAGATTGGATAAGTTGGCGAAGGATTTTGGTGTAGAACCCGGTAGATGAAGATGAGGATAGAGGTGATGAAGGTGCCTCTTTTGCCCTAACAGACTGTCGAGGTAAAAGAACCTGCATGTTAGGTTTGACAGTCTTTTTAGGGATCATCTTATTCTTTTGGACACTTGGAGATGCAGGCTTGGGCACCTGAGATGGAAGTAAGTGAGACATGATTGATTTTGGTGGAGGGGGAGCCCCTAAAATAGATTTTGAAGTTAATGGAGATGTGACAAGTGTTGTGGTCTTCAAAGATAAAGGAGGTTGCTTGGTCGAATTTACTGATGATTTAGATAGTGTCGATTTAGATGAGGAAGAAGCTCCCGAAGTAGGTGTAATCGGAGGCACATAGGGTGCCCTGGCTTTTGGTAATGAAGATGATGATCCTGATAGAAGAGGTGACGTCTTTTTAGTAGGTAAGTCTACTTTTCGGGGTATTGGTGAAGAATGTGTTGTAGAAGAAGATGATGGCTTTGATAAGTGTGTAGAAGAAGACGCCTTCTCAGCGGGATATTCCAATCGTTTATGAGGCGTAGAGAGAGATTTTTGTGGAAGAGCACCAAGAGTCTTGATGGTCCGAAATATGGGCTTTCCTTTTTCAGGGATGGTGACAACTTCAACGGCATAAGGTGATTGTAACCTTTTCGGGGGGAGCAAATGGGGAGATACTGATGGTGTAATGTTAGATTTTGGTTGTCTTGGTTTAAGTTCAGGAATCAAGCGTATAGGTGTTGGTGCTACTTCTTTTGATTTTCCTTTGATGGGCGAAGTAGCATTAGTAGTGGAAGAAGTGAGTGATGAAGAAGTAGTTTCTTGTGAAGGGACTACTTCTGGTGCAGTAATTATGGGTGGAACTACTGCAGGAAAAGAGACAGGAAGGGTCAAAATCGAAGACGCTTCCGTCGGAGTTGGCACAATTATAGGTACGTTCACCAGGGGCATAGTTGCAGCGAGAATGGGAGCAACAGAAGTAGATGTATCTGCAGTGGAAACTCGAAGGGATGTAATTGCCTTGAGCATTGAAAGAATGTTTGACGATGAGACAGATGAGGATGACACTGTCTCGGGTATGGATGGAAGGTGGGACAAAGGAACGGAGAGAGATGAACCCGTATCTAGCAATGTAGGAATATTCAAAGACAGGCTACCTGTAGATGGTGGAATTTCAGTGATTGGCAAAGTGGAAGGAGGTTCTGATTCGGTTGATGTGTTCGCAGATGGCTTGGTTTCAGAAGAAGATTCTTCAGTAGAGATGAAGTTGATAGTATGAGTGTTTGGTTTTTGAGACTCTGAAGCATTATGGTTCGGGGCATGATTGGGAAAAGGTTGTTTAAAAACATCGAGTGCCTGATTTGGGGGAGCATTTGGGTTATCCAGAATGAGCTCGCCTTTATCAATGAATTTCTGGACAAGATTTTTGAAAGTCTGACATCGTTCAATGTCATGACCTTTGGTTCTATGATAAGGACAGAAATCATTTTCCCTATACCAGAATGGGTGTTCTCGGCTTTCATCAATATTCCTAATGGGGGGAAGTTCGATCATGCGAACTTCCAACATTTTTTCTAAGATAGAGGCATATGATTCCCCCAATGGAGCGAAGGATCGAGATGATGAAGTCCCTTTTCGAGAAGATGAGGAGTCTCTTCGTGGTGTTTGATTAGGAGTGTTATCGGCTCGTGATGCTTTTAATACGATAGCGTTGGTGGATCCTTGATTTTTGTCTTTAGAAGGGGAAGAATTTGGTTTGGTAAACCGAGAAAAATCTGGTTTAGATTTAGAGCGAAGTTTTAGCTTGGTCGGTCGGCGCTGATTTTTTGGGTCGACGCCGTTTGTTTTAGTCGTCGCCGATTAATTTGGTCACCGCCGATTTTCCATATTTGTTTGCCATAGTGTTGATGCTTGGCTTACTTATCTATCTGATCATTGTTGTGTGCTGAATTTTGCCTTTTGGCACATCTTTTTGATATCACCATCTATTTCGGGTTTGTTCCCTTTGCATGGGACACTCGTACTTTTGACAACTTAGAGTTAAGCGGGTCTGTAGGCTCTAACGTCGTCTCATGAGGAGACCGTCTAGTTTGTCCTACCAATGTGAATTCCTTAGGTTGCTGCCTTTTTATTTGTTTTTATGCGTCATCAATGATCAGATCTACTCCAGACATCCGACTGGGGCATCCTGCATTTTTCATCTACCTTTTTCAAACTTGGGATCGTTTGTTCTATCACCCATCCCATCCCTAGTTTGAGGGGGATCACATCATCACACATTCTTCCCTTCTTCCATCCCTTTGTTTTGTCTCATAACCTTGCTTATCGCAAGTTACTTGACAAAAGGGGCAAAATGTAGACACTTAAAATTGGTTACTCAATTTAGTGTCCCTCTCATCCATTTACTTGCTTAGGTAACCTGGGGCACATTTACGTCACCAACTATCCCCTTGGGATATTATCCAATTTGTGATTTAATCACTTACTCTAAATTTAATTCACCCCATCATAACTTACCCATGAGTGATTAAATATTAAATATTTAATTACGCTTCTTCCCATGCATCTTAATCACTTATCTACCCAAATTTATTCTATCTATGTATCACATCTATTTTTCCTCTTCCCTAAGCGGGATATTTCCCGTATTCAGGGTAAGTCTTATCTTTCTTGAAATCACTCATTTTGGCCATCTCGAGAGTCTATTCCGCGATCGGCGCCGACCCATATGGTCGGCGCCAATTTTCTAGGAGCGGCGCCGATTATAAAAGCAAGTCTAGAACTCAGTTCTAAGGACCGAAGAGAGAGCGAAAAAGCGAACAGATGAAAAAAGGAAGCACTTACGCATGAACAGAGAGCGAGAGAGACACAGGCTGTAAGAAAGAGAGATCTTTTAGCATCAAGGGTGTCGAGTAAGGGCAGATCCTGTCTGAATCAATCCTTGAGAGGAGCACTGTTACTCTGCCCACATCACGTCAACATCGCACACAACCATCTATCATCTGGTGACTCTGTTCCAGTATCTCGCCAACTTCGGCACATCCAGCAGACCACATTCACCTTCTAATTCCTGAATCTTATCGCACAGTCCCTGATTGATCGATCTGCCTTTAGTCGACGCCGATCTCACCCAGTCGACGCCGATTCGTCTCAATCGACGCCGACCACATCGTCGACGCCGATTCTACCCAGTCGACGCCGATTTCCCTGCAGACAGGTAAAAGGACACAGGTAACACAAATCCAGCATTATTTCATAGTTCCCTGTTTTCTGTACTTTCTGTCTGCTGTTTAGATTCTGTCTTATTACTGCAATCAGAAAATCTAGCTTTTTACTTACATCTTTTATCATGTATGCTTCTTTTCTTAATTAAAAACGTGGACTGACATCCGCCGAGGAAGCTTATCGCTTCTCGGACCCGCTTCTCGGGCAGTCCACCTAAATATCTTTTAACGCCATCTTTTTCTGTCAAGCATCGGTGTTTTGTTGCAGGTTACTTGGATCTATTGTGCGAATTGCTCGTGTGCGCCCGTCTTATCTACATCAACCTCCTTATCCGTCTACATCTTCATCATGTATCAATTTCATTGGAGTTTTTCAGGGTTTTTGTGTTTAGTTTGGTGCATTAACTTGGACAGGTAACAAGCGCAAAATTCTTGATCTACAACATGACCATCAACGTTCCTCAACAAGAACACGCATACGAAAGTGATCCATGGGTACCATAACCGAATGGTCCTGAGTTAATTACGGACATAGATACAAGACTCTATCTTCTTATCCTCATAACACTAACACAATACGCTAAGAATATTCAACAATTAAACGTTTTGAATATCATGGACGATAAGGCCTACGAATACTGGACCGCCCCTAGCAATATATTTTAAATGTACATGACCATACAAGGACTACTGTTGCCAAGAGTTTACAGTTGTGATCTGCAGGTTCCTCAACCACAAGGACCCAAAGACTAGTTGGACCTTCACACATGGTTACTCTCATTAGTCTTTAGGTCATCCCCACTTCCACTAGAAATCATTCGAAAACTAAGCATTATGAACGAGGAAGCTCACCCAATCCTCACATTTTGGACCGCTCCAACCAATCAATCGTAGAACTATCATGATCCATGCCTCCCTTACATATTCAATGACCTTGTCCAGAAATCATTACAAGGTGCCTATTGGTTTTCCACGCATTCCGCAACCACTAGAAAGAATCTTCACAGAGCTTAATATCGACTGGTGTCTCCATGTAGCAATTATTTTTTATCCATCTATCAGACCCATTCAAGTTAGAGAGGCCTTCCTTTCCCTAGATGAGTAGATCTCGTTATTGTGTGTCGAGGACATTGTTTTTCCTTGACAACTTGTCCATCCCATTTACACACATTTTTGTCAACATACCACGTTTCACTATTCATAGCCATCCACATTTCCGCATTAGTTGTCTCAGCACGACCTGGGGGAGTCGAGTGCAGTTGAAGGTCATGTGTCAATTTTCATCCATACAGTGTCTCATTTATCAGTCTTCCTCTTAGAGAGCAATTAAGTCATATTGACCTCCCCAACCTTAAATGCCATGGTTATAGTCAACCTGAGTCTTTCATACATGTTATTTTGACCTATCTATAGGCCCAATTCACTTAGAAATGGATACACTCTCTTCCTAATCTTCCATCCCAAAGTTTTATATTAGAAAGCTACCCTTTTTAGTGACTGAGCTAAACTTCATGCTCATATTGTCTACATTTGAAAAAAAGAAAATAATTATATATTATTAGGAGTGTTTGTTTAAATCATATCCCATTATTCTCTATCTCCGTTTGTAACCTCTCCTTTCATTTTGGGGAGTATTGTTATTTCTCTTCCCTATATATTTGTACGTGCTTTTGATTAATATAAAAGAGAGATATCTAATCTCTATTTCTTCTCCACTTCTTGCTCCTCTCAATCTGGTATTAGAGCATTATTCTCTGAGACTGTGTAACGAGGCGAGAAAGCAACATTGTTTATTTTTAAAGTTTGGTGTGGACCAAATTAAATTGTTATCTGGAGCGATCTGAAAACATTTGAAATCCTCTTGAACTTGGCTCTTCTGCTAAAATTTCTAGCATAAGTTTCAAATTTCCTTTGGCATGTAACAAAATACAACAATTTTTTTTTGGATCCCATGTGGAATCTAAAGTAAATCGACCTACTCTCTGAAGAATTTTCAATTAGTAGTTTTGTGAAGTGTGACCTGGGAACTAATTTGTAAGTTGCACATGTGAGGGACATTAATTATTCACTGTTGTTCAAAATACTTGCGTGGACGACCAAGCATATTGCACATTGACCTGCTTTGTTTTTTCTCCTTGAACGTGGATGCCTGGACGTGGAGAAATAGAAACATTTCCATTCACGAAAAAGAAAATATTCATTTTTGCACACGTGGAGGGAGCTTCAATTGCATTTTCTGCTGCATTGAATAATCTGGAAAGGCATTTTTTTATTTTATTATTTTTGCCTAAACTTGCCCTGCAAAAGGAGCAGACGTTTGTGGAGGAGAAAAGACGCTTGCGTTCATACCGGCGATTTGGAAATTGCAGTTAAACCCATCTTGAGGAATCGATTTACAAGAAAGCTGTACGTGTGGAGAGAAAACAAAAGAAGTTTCATGTTGTGATCAACTAGCATTGGAATTTGGTGTTGCATTCAAAACATGTAGACATTTTTTCTTTGCTGCAGAATTTGCTGCAACATGGAGAATTTGTTGCCCTAATAAACAAATCTCAGACATAATCAACACCATCTTTTCCAGTTTTAGCCTGATTTTTCAAGGAAATTATTTTCCAAGGTCGTCAAAATCTGCAGGAGGTTTACTGAAAAAACCTAGATGTGGGAGAAGTGTCCCACAATACCAACGCCAAATGTCAAGCGTGAATGAAACAATTGGGACTGCTGAAATCCATAACGACTCGCAAGCCGTAGAACACCATCCAGAAGCTCAAGAAAGCTACTGGGTTCTATTTTGCATTGCTTAACAAGCTTCTTAACACCGACAACCTTGTATTCGATGAACTGGTTCGAAGAGGACTTCTAGAGTATTTTATTTTCAACGTCAGCTTCCAAGCGAAGAGAGTTCGACAAAGAGCTAGAATTCAGTTATGACACAAACTGTGAAGACAAAGAAGAACGCCCTAAGAAGCGTTCATCGTCTCTCAGCATGAGAATATCAAGAACATCTCAGAGGCTGATTCTCTCAACAGTGAGTGAAGACTTGTAATAATTCTCTGAAATTAATAAAGTGTTTTCAAATTTTTATTACAATGTCTACACCAAAACTGCTTCTATCCAATGCTTAATTACTTAAAGGGCGAAATTATGCTGTCCTGGAAAACAAATATGCAGACTATCCTTCAGTTTGAGGGATTATGGGGCATTGTCACAGGGTCAGTGATAGTTCCCACTACCCCTGATGAACTCATAAAATATGAGATGGCTAGTTGCAAAGCACTGATGTTGATTATGTTGAGTATCACCGATGATGTGCAACCACATGTTTGGGATGCAGAGAAACTACAGGAAGCATGGGATAAGTTAGCAACCATCTTTGAGGAAAAGAATCAGACTAATATTCTCCATCTTCAGTCGAAATTACACACCCTCTCTATGGGGTCCAATGAGAAAGTTGAAGAGTTCTTATGTCGAGTGGCTGAGCTACGAATGGAGTTATTAGCTCTCAGTGAGAAGTAGAAGACAACAATTCTGGTTCTGATCACCTTGAGGGAACTCCCTTCTCAGTTCTGGAGTGTTGTTATGACACTGAATGTATCCAAATGGAAAGTGACGTTCGAAGAACTCATGAACTTATTGCAGTAGGAAGAGGCCATCAATTCAGTCCAAGATGAGGCCCAAGGAAAAAGCAATTTTCTCAAAGCCCCATCATGGCCAGAAGAATAGAAAGGTCCCCTAGAAAGCAAACACAAGCACATCAAAATCAACAGCAACAAAGCTCAAAATTCAAAGAGGTGGTGTCAAATCTGCAAAACCAACACTCACGACACTGATCACTACTAGTACAATGGCTTGAAACAAGGGTCTTCGAGTCAATCAATCCCATCCTAAGCATGATGATTTTCAAAATTCAAAATGAATTCCCTGCCAAAGAAAGCAGAAGGGACATCTCACAGCTCAACAAGATGATGACTCTGATGAGGAGACACTAGAAGGAGCCAATTGTGGTAAAGAACCTTGTACTAGTCTCTCAGACTTTGCATCCCACCAAGAGATTCTGGTTGATAGACTCGGGTGTAAGTAAGCATATGTCAGGTGACAAGAATTTGTTTGATACACTGATAGATCAACCCATTGGAGATCTAATCAGAATAGTAGATGACAAAGAGTACATTGCAAAAGGAATAGGCCAAGGTACCATTCCTCTGGGACACAAGAAAATGTACATTTACAAAGGTACTGTATGTTCCTAGATTAACTACCAACCTCTTTGTCAGTTAGTCAGCTCCTAAATCATCATCTAAAGGTAGAATTTCTTGTTCAAAATGGCATCAAATCATACTTGATCTCAAGACAAGGTACGATTATTGCTAGATATTTTCTAAAAGATAAGTTATTTTCTTTAGATATTGTTTCATCTTCTGCAGTAGCTTTATCTACCTCAATAGTAGAATCTACTACCCTATGGCATTACTGATATGGTCACTTGTCTATTGGATCTTTGCATCAGTTGAGTTCAAAATAAATGGTACATGGACTTCCCAAATTGTCCAGTTCCTTTCCTATTTTCCCTAGCTGTCTTGCAAGAAAACAACACAGGGATCCATTTAAGGTGATCACCTTCCATGCCAAGAAACATCTAGAGGTAGTTCATACCAATCTGAATGGACCCTTACCTACTTCCTTTTCAAGATACAAGTACTTCCAATTGTTTTTGGATGACTACTCTCGAAAGATGTGGGTGTTTTTCTTGAAAAAAAAGAGTGAGGATCTTCACCATTTCCATATCTTCTATCAATGTGTTGTGAAAGATACCAGACAACATCTTCTTCTACTCCACTCAGATTGAGGGGGGAATTCACATCAAAGAAGTTCTTGGAATTCCTGAACCAACAAGGCATTAAGCAGAACCTGACTGCTCCCTACACACCCTAGCAAAATGACATTGTAGAGTGACGTAATCACACAATGATGGAGATGGCTCGTGCTGCATGCTATCAACATAAAGTTGGAGGATTGATATTGGGCCGAAGTGATACAAACAATTGTTTATCTTCTCAACAGGGCACTGAAAAATATTCTACAAAATAAAATGTCCTAGAAGAGGTATGGAGTGGTAAAATCCATCAATTTCTCATTTACGAGTATTTGGTTGCACAACATATATGCATGTCCCATCTCAGAAGAGAAAGAAATTCAATTCGAAAACACTCCATGCATCCTACTAGGCTATAGCACTACCTCAAAGGCATACTATCTCATGGATCCTGAGACAAAAAAATATATGAGAGTCGAGATGTGGTTTGTGATGAGTCATCCTTTGACTCAGCAGTGCCAACAGAAGAACCATTACCAACCACCTCTCACCGACTAGTCTCCGAATCAAATGATGAGCCAGAGGAGACTACTCAGAGAAAAGATGAGCTGCAAGGGGAGCTATATGTTGACCTTGGAGAACTAGATAATGTTACTCCACATCCATCCTCATGTCAACGAAATATTTCTTCACAAAAGTAATCTGATTTCTCATCCTGAAGTGGGTACAAAGCACCATCAAAGACTCTCATTTGCAAAAACTCCTAGATACTTCATTCAGAGTCAAAACAAGGAGTTATAACAAGAAATGAGGTAAATTTTACACTCATGAGTTCACTGATTAATAGCTCTAAGCCTGATAATGTTCATGAAGCACTCATATCAACCTCAGTGGAAAGAATCCATGGATGTAGAATATGACTCACTCATAAAAAAATTGGACATGGGAACTTTTCGATCTACCTACAGGAAAGAAACCCATAGGCTGCAAATGGGTTTTCAAGATGAAATATAAGGTAGATGGATCCATCAAAAAACATAAAGCACGACTTGTAGCAAAAGGATATGCTCAGAAAGAGGGCATCGACTATGAAGAAACCTTTGCACCCACTGCAAAGATCAAGACCATTAGAGTAGTTTGCACACTAGCAACACAGAAAGGATGGAGACTTCAGCAGATGGATGTCAAGAGTTATTTCCTAAATGGTGATCTGAAAGAAGAAGTGTACATGACCCAACTTGAAGGATTTTTTGATAAGAGCATCCTAAAAAGGTATGTCGTCTCATCAAATCACTGTATGGACTAAAACAAGCTTTAAGGGCATGGTATATCAAGATAGATGATCACCTTTTGCAACATGGGTTCACTCGTAGCCCCTCAGATTCAAATTTGTATATAAAGAAGGTAGGAAAAGAAATTATCATTCTTGTTGTGTATGTGGATGATATTTTGATCACTGGCAGTTCAGAAGATCAGGTTGATATTGTGAATAATGATCTCAAAAGAACCTTCGACATGAAAGATTTGGGGCTACTACATTACTGTCTTGCTTGGAGATATGGAAAAAGAAGCATCACATTTTTGTCTCCTAGATAAAGTACACCAAGACACTCCTGGAAAAGTATAAAATGTCCAACTGTAAACCTATATCCACTCCCATGGAAAAAGGATTACAACTTTCATGATTCCAGGACTCACCTCAAGTAGATGCTACTCATCTACAGAAAATTTGTTGGAGGGCTCATCTACTTGACATATACCAGACCAAATTTATGCTATGTTGTCAGCTATCTTTCTAGGTTCATGCAGGAGCGAAGAAATGTCATTGGACTACAAAAAAAGCATGTTTTGAGGTATATCTGAGGTACAATTGATTATGGTCTGGAATATAAGAAAAATGATCAATTCTTCTTATAGGGATATGTCAACTCAGACCACACCGGATCTATTGATGACAGGAAGTCAACTACAAGATACATTTTTCATCTCGGATCTGGACCTATCTCATGGATAAGAAAGAAGAAGAATGTTATTTCTATTTCATCCACAGAGGCAGAATATCACACCACATGAGGAGCTATGTTTGAAGAGATATGGTTACATCACATTTTGGATGACATGGGCATTCCTGAAAAATAGTCACCTATTCTCTATTGCGACAATCAGAGTGTGTTGAAGCTCGTGCAGAATCCTATTTTTCATGAATGAACAAAGCATATTGAGATTGATTGTCATTTCATTCAAGAGCACGTCTTGAACCATCACATTCAGCTCCAGTATTGTCCTACAGAAGCACAAGTAGCTGATATTCTCACCAAATCTCTTGGAAAAGTGAAATTTGAACTTTTTAGGGGTTACATTTGCAAGAATAATGTAATAAGGGGGGGAATGTTGGCATAGATTACGTAGAAAATAATTATATATTATTAGGAGTGTTTGTTTAAATCATACCCTCATTATTCTCTCTTTGTTTGTAACCTCTCCTTTCATTTTGGGGAGTATTGTTATTTCTCTTCCTTATATATTTGTACGTGCTTCTGTATAATAATATAAGAGAGATATCTTATCTCTGTGGAGGCACATTTGTGAATTTACGGGTTACTAATGTTGTCTTGGGGTGATGCCATCCCAAGTCACTTGCAGACACAGAAGAAGCAGAGAACAAAAGAGGTGAGCAAGGGTGTCGAATTCCACAAATGTTTCATTAGCCATGCAAAACTACTTCCACATTGTGTGTGTATATATATTGCCATGTGATTCATTGCCTCCTTTCAACTTGTGTTGCATCCCTTCCTTGGCGTGAGGAAGAAGTATGCATAATTTTGTTTTTCATAGCCCATAAGGTACAAGTATACATATTTATTTCAGCGTGAGTCAGAGGTGTTCGAAGATGGGGTGTGAGAAAGGATTCGTCGCCATGTGGATGTGTGGAGGCACCATGAAAATAAAGCCCACCAAAAAATGAAAAACAGAGGGATTATTTGGTTGTTGGAAGATGTATGGTACATCTGTGTGGTGTGAGGCAAAAGTTACCAACCATGTTCCATTTTTAAATGGAATAATCCCTAATATCTTGATATTAATCCATGGTTTGCAAAGCCTGGCTCAACTTCCTGCAAAGCATGTATAATACCACCCTTGGCTCAACTCTTTACTACAGATTCCAAATCTGAAAATTACAAATGGGTGTCCATCCTATCAACATTGCACCTACTCTTTACTAATCTATTTCCATCTTATTAGATGCGTGGTTTGAAAATACAACTAAGAAAACTCTGTCTTGGATTATCTATAACAACAATAGAGCGGTTACTACTATTGAAAAGGGGTCTATCTATTGATTTTCTCTCGGATTCTTAAATAAGGCTACAATGGAGCACACCTCACATATTCAAGACACTGGAAGGAACTGCATAAGCATATGTAGATACAGAGTATTGAGTATGAGCCCAGTTCCAAGTTGGAGATGGTAGGTACATGCTAGCTTGTAAGAGTCCAATCAATAAAAAAAATGTAAATTAGAAATGTTTTTTTTAGTGATTTTTCATGTCATAAAATTTTAGTTATTGTTAACATTGTAGAACCGTGTTTTAATATTCTAATTTTGATGGATTGGTTCAGTTTTATAAATAAAAAAAATCGAAAGATAATAAATTTGGGGAAAATATTTTGACATATATCTAGAAGGTTTGATCAACATGTTTTTCATATTGAGGAGAAAATGCAAGAAAAACTTTTGAGGGTGGATATGGTTAAAAGAAATAAGTATTGAGTAATATGAGTCCACTTAATCAATAATATTATGAAGTTTAAGAATAACATTGTAGTGCATCTCTTTTTAGTGAGATAAAGGGGTTGCTCATTCAATGATGTTAACTTGTCTGTCATTTTCTAAGGCATTGACAATTGAACTTGACCCTTATACAATTAGAAATTTTGAGAAAATATAGATCAAAAGGGCTCAACAATTTAAACTTTAAATTAAATGACATTTAATTTATTAGAAAAGGTGAAGACATGAATGGAAAGTTGGAAACAAAAAGGTGGGAATTAAATATCTACATGTCCTGCACCTTTTCCAGGGCTCAAATTGTTGTGCTTCACTTTATTGTCTCAATCTTGCTCACATTATTCATTCAAGTGTAATTTACGCTTAAACGGGCCAAAATAAGAAAATATGGGAAATTCAATAGATTCTAAGTTCCAAACACAACTACAATGCTTACATGTAGTACAAGTCATAGCCTAATTGTAGAAAAGAAGTATACCTGAATAATCAACGATAATTACATTAGAAGCCTATATGAATTTTTTTTATCAACATGTCATTTTGTTTTTTTTTAACAACAAATTGAAATAGCTGCATGTGCATAGTTGAAATGTGAAATGTTGTGAGCTTGGACATATTGTTTGTATTAACAAAACCTAAAACACATGAAAAAGGAGCATGTTACAAAGTACATAGAATAGATGTCAAATCCAACCACTTCACCTTTGAAATACCTATGTGAATGTAAGAGCTTTGCAACACGTTATAGGAATCCATCAAAGCACATCTTGCTAATTGGAGTGATACCTAATCCGACTTCCAAAATCTTGAAAATCTCTTCAAGAATAAGAGAACATGTTATAAAGTGCATTGAAAACCATGTGTTTTATGTACTGTCTAAATGCTCACACCTTTCAAAATGTTTCCCCCATATAGAAAATATTGATCTTATTGGCTGTAAATATAAAACCATAGATTTCCAACAAGGTCGAGGTGCATTTTTTACGATGTCCTTTGAGTCTACCATTGAATATTTCTTATCAAGATTCCACAACGACATATCTACTAGACCTTATATGCCATTTTCTGCCAATGCTTTGATGGAACTACGCCGCTACCAAAGAATGTTGTGCCACAATGCTTTTTAATGGAGTGGAAGCAAAGTATGTCTTCTATAGATACAAGAATCCATCGTTAAGCCGATTTGGTTGGTGGCCCCTCCTATATGCAATCCTCAGGAAGTGGTCCAGAATGTATTTGATTATATCTGTTTGACATTTAGACATTCAGAGAAGAGATCGGGGAGGTGTTTTTTACTTTTATTCATTGTGATTTGATTCACAAACCTTGTGTTAGCCAAATCACACGCCTTCCAATGATGTTCTATAATGGCCAAGAATGTGTGTTGTGCTTCCCACAAGGTCTCAGGATCGAATCTCTTTCACTTTACGAGAGATAGAAAGGGAAGAATTATTGTGTGCGATCAACTCTTTTGTGTCATTGATAACACCCTTCATTCCATAGAAGTGATTCTTATATATAACTAGTTTGTTTTCTCTAGCAAACAAAAATGTTGGAGTATCTCTGCAAGTTGTAAATACATTCTATGTTTGCAGAGAAAAGTAAGGCTTTTTCTTCACAGTTTTTAGTAGTAGTATAATGTTCATCACACCTAAATTCATATGGTAGACAATTTTATAATTTAAATATTGAAATTAAATTACAACACCAAACGCATGTTTTAGATTTCTTTATATGATTTTATTAACTAACTAATATTATTTCGGTGATTAAATGTCTTTTAATGTCTTTTAAAATATTATTTTAAAGATTTTCACGTTGCTCTTACAATAATAAGGCTAGCACGTCTGCATTCCCAATGTGATGTGATGGTTGGTGCATTTCCATGCGATGAATAAATTCCCCCATGTATATTGTAACCGAGTCTACTATGTGTATTTTTTATTAAATCAGGGCAAGGTTGTTGAATACATACGTGAAGTGTTTGCATATGATTGTAACTCAAATCTACTTATTTTTTATAGCAATTTCCTTATCTTTTAACTTTGAGATTTATGATATACATATTTCTCCATCTCATCACTATTTTTTTATGACCTTCATTAATTCCTACACTCCAATTTTTGTCACTTTTGTTCTACAATTGTGCCTTCGTGTTAACCCTTCCCCTCCATTGCTCAATGTGCCACAACTAATCCCTTCTCCTTCTTCTCCATGCACCTTATCTCTATTTCATGTATGCTTATCTCCTCCTTTCAATGCACATGTTTTCTTCTCGACCAACATGATGTTTTTGAATCTCTATTTTTCAACTCCTCCCTTGTGACATTAGAACATCCCCACCTTATCTCTTTCGATATCCTCATTGCACATTCCACGTGCGATTGCTAATAATAAAGTGGCTATCATCTCTTCTATGACTATAGAAATCCAAGCCCAGGGATAGAAAGTGGCACTGAAATACACACCTATAACAACTACTAGATCACTAGGGAAGTGCCCCTTACATTATGAATAGGGGTCCTTCAAAGGATGTTCGTGCCCTTGCACCAAAGCTTGCGTCACAATACAAAAGTCGCTCTTGCAGCCAACATTTGTCTCCTCTTCAGGGTCATCTTGCTCCGTCCACCTCTAGACCGGGCTAGAGTCTGCCACCTCAAAGAAAGGCTACGCCTAGCTCCTCCTATTAGAACTCTGCTCCCAAGGGAGCCAATTTTGGAGGCTCTTCGCCGCCTAGCTAGGGTATCGTGCCTCTAAATATTCAAATGCCACATCATGATGGGTTGGACAGTCGATCCTCTGTCTCAAGAGTTGGGGGATTCATCCTTGCAAAGAATGATCCTCCTCCATCTCCTAGTGGAACTGCGCTATGTGCCTAATTGTGTGCCCTTCTTATATTGTTCTATTTCGATTGTCTTATGACATTTTTTGCTTGCCATTGCGATGTTTTGTGATTTGTGGACCGTGAGTTTTCTCACCCCCCGCTCTTATAAAACTTTTGTATATTAGTAAATACTTGTTCCAATAATAATATTGCCCTTCAAATTCTACACGACCGATTGTGGTGTTATATAAATATTAGAAAAATCCTGAAATTTTAAGAGATTTCAAACATACATATGTAGATGTCAATATAACTTTTAAAACAGCTACATAAATTTGACGGTCAAATCCACCAGTTGAAGGGGACGGCGATCCCAAATTTTCCTTTAAATTTTACCGAGCATTTTTAATGTTTACAAAACGCCAAAAATATGTGAACGGTCGTCCAATTTAAAGCGCGATTCGTGGGGATTTATAAGCTATTTGTAACGATGATGTTACAGTCTGTCACAATCAATCGCCAACACCATTTTTTGTCACTTTACATTTCCTAACTTCAAGTTTCTGACTAACTTTAGAACATGAAATCACACAGCGTGCATGGCTTAACATGGTCTGCATTATATATTATTATGGCCTTAAAAACACAACTAAATACAGCAAACCATGGTGATGGGGGCTTTTAACAACTTAAAAACGGTGCCCATAACAACTATACAATGCCATCTACTTCTACAGTCACAGAAAAGAGAGATCTGGAATATATGCATCACATACAACTGGATTTCATAACATATTCATAAAAATAACCAATACAAAACCTGGCATAACTACATACGATATATCCAGAATCGCCAGATTAATGAGGACAGAAGGTAATAAGATAGTCAGCTGCAGAACAAGTAGAAAGGCTGGATGGATCATCATAAGCATAGCTGTAAGCTCTGGGGCATGCATTTTTAAACACTCTAGAATAACTTGTAGGCCTGCAGGTCTGTGGATTCCCATATGACCCTGTGCAACAGTACTGAGGCGTGCTGAAGGCAAAGCAGGCACTCTTGCAAGCCACAACCTGGCCCCTCTTGTTCTTCACCTGAAGAACGAAAAAAAAAAAAAAAAAAAACCAGATTAGTGGTGGTATACCTATCCAGGAGAAATAAATTTAAATCAATTTTTTCTTACCTGAAGATCAGGTGGACAGCTGATGTTGAGGTCGCTTATGCACCCGGCGTAAGTGCACTTGCCGGTTCCTCTCCTCGGGGCGACGGCCACGGGCAGGTTGTAGCCGTCGACGAGGCTGACATCGTAAAAATCCTGAGCGCCCAGAGTAAACTCGGCGAGAGTGGCGGGTGGAGCTCCACCCGCCCCATTGCAAAACAAGCCCGAGCCGCAGTCACCCGTGGCGCAGAATCCGTTGCCGGTTCGGTCGAAGGAGCACCCGTGACGTCCCCACACCCGACCCGACCACCCGGCGGGTGCAGTGATCGCCACGGCCCGGTGAGGCATCAGCCGGAAACCGCCGTTCGCCAGGACCGGTTTGCCGGCGCCGGGTTGTATTCCGGGCCATACCGGGTGCTTGCATTTGTTCACCACTGTAAATGTGGTTGCAGAAACACCATATCCACCTGTGAAACACCACAAGAAAATGAGGAATTTTCTATTCTAAACCAAGAAAAAACTACACCAAAACAACTCAGAAAGTTCTCTGACCAGAAATGGAGAGGAGAAATGCACAAAACAGAAGCGTTTCTGTGAAGTTGGTCCCCATTTAATTGCGAGACCGAGTGTTAAAAATGTGGTTCGGGTTGTTTCTTTTTAATAGAAAAACAGGGGAGGGATAAGCGCGTTTAAATTTTTAAAAACAATACTTACCCAAAATTACTTAGGGCAAGTTTAAAATTCAGATCTTTCTCGCCATGATTCGTTTCATTTGTAATCGTCACGCGTCACGAGGAAAACAACCTCGCACGGTCTTCACTGGTGCTGCGCGTATACAGAGGAAGTTGGCAGATTGCACTGCAGTCGATGAGCGGTGGAAGACAGGCGAGCTTGGCTAAATCCTGTAGAGAATAAAATGGGTGGTTTGTTGGGCCCAAGAAAATAGGGAGTAGCGAGAAAATGACAAAGGGTTGTGGTATACGGTTTAGTCATGTGAAGGGTTGCAGGCGTAGCAGAAGAGACAGTAAGTATAGATTTTTGTATTTGCTTTGTCTGTGCATGTTCAGAGTTTGATTCCGGTTTCCCGGAATGATTAAGAAAACATGAGTACTTAGGGCATAGGATTCTAAAAATGCTCCTTAGCTAGTTTTGGAGATTTTGAATTCTGCGGATGGTTTAAGTAACGTTTTCGTTTTTTCGCTGTTAATTTAAATTATTTAAAAAGATGGGACATGTGGGACTCCCGAGGATTTTTAAAATGTGTTTGTCTGTGATTGAGAAAGACAACATGATTTCATTTTTTGGGAGGCAAAATTTCGAGACTCCAAATGGAGGTGGTGGCGTGGCCACGGCTAAATTACTCATAGGGTAAGCATATGGAGGGCAAAAGCATGTTTGAAGTCTTGCATAGTTTGGTACCTAGTACAACATTTTGTTGTAAGACTTAGTGTAACCTAGTCTCGATTGATATTGGTACAAATTTTTAAAACTAGTAATCGTATGTGAAGTGTATGATGAAAAAGTTAAAGGGATCTATGGAAGAAGCCAAAGTGAAGGGAGAGAAATAATGGGAGAGGAAGGGAGGTGAAGAAGATGGGGTTTGATGTGGGAGAAGTGCAAGCGCTGGGAAAGTGGAATGGGGAAACAATTTGAAAGTGAGCCCTCCAAGAATGACATGGACCAATGCTTGCTTCGTGTAGAACTTTGCATGCTCCCTTTTTTAGTTTAAAGCTTAAGTAATTGCAAGGAAGGAGATGAATGAAAAATCATTGGTAATTGAGCTTGCCCAACAGATGGTCATATGAGAAAAGTTATTTGCCATTCAATTTGTTTTTCTAGCTTCAAGGTCGTCAAATGAATGACATTTAATTTGGTAGTTAAGGCGAAGATATGAATGGAATGGTGGAAATTAAATGATGGAGATTGCATATTTGCAAGCCCCGAGGGCTAAACCTATTCAAAAGCTCATATTGTTCTAGCCGCAAAGAGTATCTATTATCTG
Organism: Taxus chinensis; assembly: GCA_019776745.2. Lineage (NCBI taxonomy): Eukaryota > Viridiplantae > Streptophyta > Pinopsida > Cupressales > Taxaceae > Taxus > Taxus chinensis. The sequence goes on from CM034152.1 coordinate 775,582,289, forward strand.
CAATCCACTTCATAGTTTTGATCTTGTTCGCACTAGTCACATGAGTGTAACTGATGTGTAGAATTTATCTTCGTATCAAGCTTTGCTATTTTTTATTTCATGGCATCAAGGATTTCAATTGGAGATTTTTTATTTCGATAAATAAGACACATACATGAATGAAATGTTGAAAATCAAAAATGTTTGAATTAAATACCTGCATGTCACACACCTGTTCCATGGAATTCAAATTGTTCCTGCCCAAATAATATTTTCTATGTGTGCTCCATTTAAGCATTTCAATCTCACAAAGAGGATAAATAAGACACAAACATGAATGAAATGTTGGAAATCAAAAGGTCTGAATTAAATACCTACATGTCCCAAACCCATTCCATGGATCAAATTGTTCCTACCCAAATAATATCTACTATTTTCCGCTCCTTCTAATCATTTCAATCTCACAAAGAGGACAAAGTAAAAATTGGGAAACTATAAAAGGTTAAGGATTCGAAACCCAACGAAAGTTCTTGTGTCATGTACCAATTTGTAGAGCCTTTTTCACCCAGTTGCAAAGCTCAAGTAATTACACAAATGACCATCAATATGTGAAGCCCTTGAGCGAGTGGATATAATAGCGATAGGTAGATATTTTTTTAATTTTTTGGCGTTAAGGGTTTTCGATAGGGTGGTGTTTAATTTATTAGACAAGAAAAAGACATGAATGGAATTCTAGAAATATAAAGGTGGGAAAATAAGTACCCACCATATCCCACACCTACACCACATATTAGATTGTTCCTACCAAAATAATATATGTTATTTCATGCTCCACTTTATCGTCTCAATTTGTCTTGCATTATTCACACAAGTGTGATTGATGCTTTAAAGGGATGAAAAAAGAGGAAAATCCAAAAGATCGAAGGTACGAGACCTAACCCACACCGGCTTGCTTCATGTAGAACTTGGAAGGCCCCCTTTTTAGTTTTAAACTTGAGTAATTGCCAGGAAAAAGGAAGACGAGTGAATGATCATTGATAATTGAGCATGCACAAGAGATGGTCGTACGAAAGAAATAACTTGCCCACTTGTAGATTTTTTTTTCATCTTCAAGGTCGTCAATTGAATATCATTTAATTTGGTAGTTAAGGTTGAAGATATGAATGGAATGTCGGAAATTAAATTATTGAGATTGCATACTTGCATGCCTTCGTACCTATTCAAAAGCTCAGACTTTTCTAGCGCAAAGAGTAACTATTATATGCAACTATTATATGCACTCCACTCCATAATTTTGATCTTGTTTGTGAAGTAATTTAGTCAAATTATGAAACCTAAACTCTTGAATAATCAGACACAGTAATTCTGCAAAGTAGTAATACTCAATCTATATTCTTCGTCTCTCACATTGTTTACATTCACACATGAAATATATAGGAAACTAATTCCCTATAGTTAGAGGGTCCAAAAATCCACGATTCTCCTCCTAGAATCGGGTAGTTGTTTTACACGTTAATATAAACAATAATATATTACAAATATAGTTTGTAATATATTATACTAACAATATAACATAACCGTGAGTACTATTTTACCCACATGGTAAAACATTAATTACTGTGCACTAGAATGATTTCCTAACATTCCCCCCTTAGTGTGAACATGGGGAAAACCTATCTTTGTACTTGCACCTTCTTTCATGATTAGTTGATTTTTACTGTGGGATGATCACAAAACCGTTGTAAGGTTTTCAAACAGTTAACCGCAAACCGAAAATGCTGGTTTTCAACTAGAGTACCATAGACCAAAAATGAAGGTTTTCAAGTGGTTTACCTACAACCATGCTAAGAACTTTGCATATAATAAATCAATACATAGCAGAAGATAACACAACACAATAGATATGAGCAGGAAAAGATGCCCAAATATTTAATATATGCATAATAATACCCTTAAGGTATGGCAACACCATACAAAACTCCTTAAGTAAGGAATCACTCCACAGTATCCCAATATGGGAATTCCACTTCGAGGGGGACACCTCCAACATACCTCTACCAAGTAGAAGACTCAACTCATACATCCATGACCTTGATACTCACCTCCTTTATATAGACATACATTACTCTTAATAGATGGGTAACACTTAATCCCAATGTAGGCCGACTCATTACCCAATATAACTAATTCCTATGTGAACCTATATAACTAACTAAGGAGATGTGTGCCACATGTTGGCATCTCCATCAACCCATATACATTATAATAGATCATATCCCAAGGTACATAACATTGCCTCCTTCTTTGACATGTTTCATCCCTGAAACATAAGAAGAAGCCATATAACGAGTGTGCTTTAAATTATTGCACACTTGTCGCCATGCTCGATCATGCAACCACCCATATGAGATCCTAGTGGGTGATGTTGCTCCAAACTTGATTCCATATTCCATTAGACTCATCTTATTCTGTCCTTTTCCATATGTGATCCTCCTTGATATCCATGCATATCGATAATAATTATTCATGTGATTCAATGTCATATAATTGTAGCTCCATTGATTCTGTGTATAGCCCTGATTATTGCTCCTCAAATTCCCTGTATATCTATATAGATGGTTGCCCTTATGTGGCCTAACATAATGCTATGATTTTTCCCTCTCATGATGATGAGGGTGTCTATATGATGCAACCTTGGTATCCTCAACCTTATTTCTATTTCTTTTTTCTCTTGAGTAGATAAATTATTTTTTTCTTTTTCATATTTTTCTACAACATCTCCTTCTAAATAATCCTTATTCCCTTCTCCATCATCTTCAAATTCCTCTTCATGATCCTCATTTATATTAATTTTTTTCCTGCTAAGTGTGATATCTTGCAATGTAATTTTCTTTCGATATTACCACAATTTCATGAATTTCTTTTGCACATTACGATTAATTGTTGTTAGGTTAATTATTATTTACCAATAATAATTATGCATTGAATATTAATTAGTGTCTTTATTTATTGTTTATATGGTTATATTTAATCATAACCATCTTATTGTTTGTATTCAAACAATACGGGTGCTATTATATTGTTTTAACAATATAATTGTTTGATTGTATTTAATATTGGTTATGCTTCCCATATTACCTTTTTGGAAGCTTGTGTGAAATAGTTTGTTGTTGCACCTGTGCAACATTACCGTGTATTTATTCAGCTATACAATACCTATAAGTATTGCAGCTCATTCCAATGTAATCTGGTTGATTGAGATTAAGATAATTTATAAGGCTTCTGCCCTTGTTTCTCAATTTACATTTGGTACCAAAGCTGGTTGAAGCTCCTGGCAAGGTTAGAGAAAGTTTACTGAGTAGAGGAGAATTCGTGGAGAAGAAATCTGTAACAATGGAGAGCCAGTGTTGCCTCCAGCAGCTTCCCAGACCTCCCTGCAGACTCAAAACCTCCTGTGTGAAATCCAGGTAAACATAAAGCAATTTTTTTTTGCCTTGGTGCCCTCTACACCAAGAAAATTTGTTTCCTCGGACTTACAAAAACAATTTTCTCCCCATCAGGGGTTTTGTCTTTAAATTGTTTAGTTACAGATAAGTTATCTGTACTATCATATTTGGAGGAGGTATTGGTGTTTACACCAGGTCACTGGTTGTTCTTCATCTAAGACCAAGCTACGGTGAGCTCTTGTGTATTCAACGAGCTACAAGTTTTTTCAATGTTCGAGCCACAAAAGTCGAGCTCCTGCACACAAAAAAGTGGTGAGTTGAGGTCTCTATACAAGGCCGAGCATTGTTTTTTGGAAGGGCGAGCTGAGGTCTCTATGCAAGTATTGATCCTCAATCGATCAAAGAACCCTGCAATTCTTTAAACGGTTGATTTGGTGAATGAAATATCACCTCTATCACATATCCTGCAACCTACATGCCAACAACAAAGGAGTTTATCATAGACAAAGTCGTGGAAAACTTCAGTCGACCCCTGCAAAAAGAAATAAATGGTGAGAAAGCAATGAATTTCCACAAACCTGCATGATAAAAAATAATACGGTGGAGTCAATACAAAGAAAAAAAAATGGGCAAAACAAATTAAAAAAGGCAGCAAGTAAAAGGAAAAAACAGCAGTAGCATATACAAAGGCGTGAAGAAAGGAATTTTGATCCGTTTTTGGCATTCAAACCCTAATCCACATGCAAGCTTTCCTCCAAACTCGCGGTCCACCTGGAGCTCCACATTTGCCACGTCATTTTTAAGAGGTGAGTCATTTTCATTTTCTTCGAATATATATGCTTCACATTTTAGCTTAAGTGCTCATAGAGCCAAGGTGGATAGCAGGAACAACTTGAGGATAGAAGGTTTGGGGTTCAAACCCCACCCCCAACACAAAAAAATTGCATTTTGAAATTTAGAGGCCAAAACAGTGAAACCGCCAAACTTGGAGGAGGATTTAGCAGGAAAACCTCCACTAAACAGCTTAGTTACAACTAAACTAGCCTCTAAATTTTTTAGTGAGAAAAACCCTAATTTAGGGTAAAAAATTTCTCCTATTAAGCCTATTTTTTGATTTCGGGAAACATTTACAAAAGGAATATTGTCTAAAAACCTCATTTTGAGCTACTTTTTAACGGTTTTTGGCATAGAGGGTTGTATTGGGCTCTGGAGGCCACCAAGGCCCGCAAAAAAAAATAAAAATTGCCTGCCATTCAATTTTTTTTTTTCCAAAATTTTGAATTTAATTGCATGCTTCAGTATATTGTACTAATTTGCAAGTTGCCATAGTCAACCATAAATATTGTAACTGCTCAGAAACTGGGAGAGAGTTGTAATCAAAAATAGTGAAAATTGGTTCTAAAACACTCACGAGATCCTAGATCTCATTCGCAGTGTTCGGTATATACGGTGCCTCTAAGAAGCGCTTACGGGAAAAGCCATCGTGACTACTACTGAACTTAACGCCTAATATAGCTGCAACATTGTCGTTTGGGCATTGACCCTTTAAATCAACGAGGAGTAACAAGGTCACAGTGCACACACTATGAGCCATCCCATCCGTCCGTGAACGCTTGTAAGACATAAATCTGGACTGAGAAATTATCCAAGTATATAGCGAAGTTACGTGCACGTATGAGGATATTTCTTTGAGTCGGTGTTAATAATTACATAGACCCCTTTTAGTACTATCTTGGTACCACGTATCAAATTCTTTCACATACGTTAATGCCTCTTTCACGTATCATCGGGTATATAGAAAGGGAGAGCTTCTTCCACGTACTGCTGGGTATATCGGAAGGGTGCATATATAGAAAGGTTCGGTATATCAGATTGACGGTATATAGATTGGGAGACCTTATACCTGGAGTGATAAGAAGTCAAACCCTGTCAGTGATTTCTATAAAATGGGCACCAATGCCCCCAAATTTTTTCTTCCAGATTCACAACTACTCAAAGGAAACAACTATGCTGCATGGAAGACTAAAATCAAGACACAGCTTGAGTTTGAAGAGATCTGGACTGCTATGAATGGTACTCTGACTAGATCAACTACTGATACAACACAACAGTCGATAGTTTGATAAAGCAGATCAGAAGGCCAAACTCATCATCTTGTTTGGAGTGTCCGACGATGTGCAACCCCACATTCAAGATGTTAAAACAGCCAAAGAAGCATGGGATAAGTTGAGCACAGTATATGAGGCCAAAAACAAGAATGTCATACTAAATTTATAGAGTCAGTTACACACATTGAAGTTCAAGCAGAATGAGAAAATAGAAGCTTTCTTAAGAAGAGTTGTAGAGTTGAGGGCTTCACTTCTAGCCCTGGGAGAAGAGGTCATAGATGATGCTCTCATTCCCATTGTTCTGAGAGCACTCCCCTCTTCATACCGCATTTTTGTCACAACACTAAATATGTCAGATACGACAGTTAGTTTTGACAAGCTGGTAAACCTACTATAACAAGAGGAAGCCATGCACAATAAGGATGATGAAGAGGAGCATGAACTTTCTTCACATCAAAAATGGAAAGAAAAAGGTAAAGGAAAACCTAATTCCTATCAAAAGTCCCAAAATCAAAATCAATATCAAGGGGACAAACAACAAAAGAAGCAATGTCCAATTTACAAAAGAGGACATGACTTAAAATATTGTTGGTATAATACTTACAAGAAAGGTTCATCAAGTAAATCTGGACCTCAACACCAACAATCTCACAAAGGACATTCAAACTACAATCAAGGGCAGAAAAAGGGGAACTGGAAAAGAAGACCCCATCAGCAAGGAAATATTGTTGAGTAAGAAGAACATTCAGACAATGAAGACTTCTTGTACACTTCTCAATCAAGTGAACCATCCATGTCATCTAGTGATGTTTGGTATGTTGATTTGGGAGCCACTCGACACATGACCAGCCACAGAGACTGGTTTACTTCAATGAGGGACATGCCTTCAAAAAACCATGTTTTGTTGGGTGATGATTCTTCATATACAGTTCAGGGATTGGGAACATTTCTCTACCCCTTGGTTCACACAACTGTAGACTATCAGATGTCTTATATGTCCTTGGGTTGACAAAGAATCTACTTTCAGTTAGTCAACTCCTAGATCACAACCTAAAAATTGACTTTGATAGTCATTCCGGAAAGAAAACATGTTTGATTCGAGACAAATCATGAGGCTCGAAAATAGTTGCAAAAGCCTCCAATGTGGGACGCATGTTCCAGCTTGATTTTGTCCACAGAGATGATCAAGAACTTGTGGCTAAGAACTCTACCTCAGCACAAGTTGTGGCATCAGAGACTTGGTCATGTTAGTTTCAAGTATCTTGAAACACTTCACCGGCACAATATGGTACATGGGTTACCATCTCTTCAGAAGGATACAGACAAGTGTCCTCACTGCCTAGCAGGAAAACAACATAGAGCTTCATTCTAGAAGAGTACATATCAAGCTCATGGTAAGCTTGATCTGGTTCATACCGATATTTGCGTTCCGATGCAACCAAGTCATTCTGGATTTTAGTACTTCATGCTTTGTGTTGATGACTATTCAAGAAAAATGTGGATTTTTTGTCTTCGTAAGAAAAGTGAAGCTTTTGAAACCTTTCAAGAAGTTCAAAGTAGTAGTTGAGAATGAAATTGGTCATCACATCAGAACTCTCCACTCAGATCGAGGGGGGGAATTCACCAGTAATGAGTTCAAAGACTACCTACAAACTCATGGGATTCGTCAAAAAATGCCTCCTCCACACACACCACAACAGAATGATGTTGTTGAGAGAAGAAATTGTACTATCATAGAAATGGTGTGATGCATGATCGATGAATCTGGACTTGCAAAGACATTCTAGGTAGAAGTAACAAAGACATCAGTGTATTTGTTGAATAGAGTGCCCACAGTTGCTCTTGACAGAGTAACACCACAAGAAGCATGGTCAGAAACCATCTATTACACACCTTAGAGTATTTGGGTACAAAGAAAGTATGCACATACCCAAGAAAAACAGAAAGAAATTGGACATGAAGTCACAAAAACTCATCTTCATTGGGTACAGTGAAGAGACTCTTGGGTATAGATTGATGGATCCAAAGACCAGAAAAGTCTACACCAACAGAGATGTTGAGTTTTTTGAGAAGAAGGAAGCAGAGTCTCCTCCTCCTAGACTCACCTGATGTAGATTTTTCACCAGTTGTAAAAATTGAAGTTGATGTTCCCACAGATGATGAAAGTGATGATGGGGATGATGGTGTTGATCAGATAGAACCATGACCCATGGGAATAGTTCAGTCGTATGCCCAAATGGTGTACTAGCACATTACGAGATGCAAGAATGGATGCTCCACTAGATACATCCACCCCTGGACCACGGAACTCACAGTAAAGTAAGAGAATAAGTTAACTTTGATTTGATGAGTAGAGTTATTGAATCTGATGAGCCCTCTACAGTCCAGGAATCCCTACAGTCAAAATCTTGGAAAGATGCCATGGAATCTGAATATCAGTCAGTAATGAAAAACAACACTTGGAAGCTTGTCGATCTTCCACCAGGGAAGAAACCCATTGGATGTAGATGGATATTCAAAACAAAGTACAAAGTAGATGGGACAGTGGACAAGTACAAAGCAAGACTTGTAGCAAAGGGGTATGCACAAAAAGAAGGCATTGACTACGAGGAGACATTTTCTCCCACAACTAAGATCAAAATGATCAGGATGATCTTTTCTCTAGCTGCACAGTTTGGATGGAAAGTCCATCAGATGGATGTAAAAAGTGCCTTCCTGAACAAAGATTTACAAGAAGTCTACATGACTCAACCTGAGGGATATGTTGTACCTGAGTCAAGAAGCAAAGGTATGCAGACTCAGGAAATCTTTGTATGGCCTTAAACAGGCACCCCGGGCATGGTACATCAAAATTGATGAACATCTCGTACAACATGGATTTGTTAGAAATCCATATGATCCCAATCTCTACCTCAAAAAGCAAGGGGGGAGATTGTGATTTTTTTTGTCTATGTCGATGATCTAGTCATCACTCAAAGTTCAGTGAGGATGATCGATGCAACAAAGAAAGATCTTAATCGATCGTTTGACATGACGGATCTCGGGCTAATGCACTATTGTCTTGGATTGGAAGTATGACAGAAAGAGAATCACATCTTTGTTTCTCAGATGAAATATACCAAGACAACACTCGAGAAATTTAGGATGATGGATTGCACACCAATTGCTACACCTATGGAGAACAAATTGCACTTATCTCATTCAGATCCATCTCCTGAGGTAAGTGCCACTCTCTATCGGTAGTTGATTGGGAGTCTCATTTACCTGACCTACACTAGACCAGATATCAGCTTTGTAGTAAGCTATCTATCCAGGTTCATGCAAGAACCCAAAGTTTGTCATTGAAAGCAACAAGGCGCATCTTGAGATATCTCAAAGGATCAGGATCTTGGTCTAGAATACAAGAAGAATGACAACTTCTTCTTGACAGGATATTCAGATTCAGATCATGCAGGCAACATTGATGACAGAAAATCCACTTCAAGATTTGTATTCTTTATGGGTTCTGGACCAATATCATGGGGAAGAAAGAAATAACACTTTGTTTCTTGTTCTTCCACAGAAGCCGAGTATCATTCTGTAGGAGAAGTTGTCTGTGAAGTGATATGGCTACGTCACATACTAGAAGGACTTGAATACCACAGGACAAACTGACCACCATGTATGTTGACAATGAAGGTGTTCTCAAACTTGTTCACAATCTAGTGTTTCATGAAAGAACAAAACACATTGAGGTACATGTTCATTTCATACGTGAACATGTGTTGAAGCACAACATACAGCTTCATTTTTGTCCAACAACTGAACAACAGGTAGATATCTTCACAAAGTCACTTGCACGTGACAAGTTTGAGTTGTTCAGAGAGTTCCTCTCCTCATCCCTTGAGACAATGCAAAATTAAGGGGGGGAATGTTAGGTTAATTATTATTTACCAATATTAATTATGCATTGAATTTAATTAGTGTATTTATTTATTTTATATGGTTATATTTAATCATAACCATCTTATGTTTGTATTTGTTATATGGTTTTTTAAACCATATTGTTTTAACATATATAATTGTTTGATTGTATTTAATATTTATATGCTTCTTGGATGTATTTTTGGAAGCTATATGTGAAATATTTGTTGTTGCACCTATGCAACATATCTCTATTGTTTGTATGACTATACAATACCTATAAGTATTGCAGCCTCATTCCTATGTAATGTGGTTGATTACATGATTAATATAATTTATCAGGCTTCCATCCCTTGTTTCTCAATTTACAATTGTTCCCACTGTATCTAACCAAGGATTCCAAGAACAATATGTCATACCATCCATCATTTAAAATAAAAATCTGAATGTAAAATATATTTATCCATAAAGATACTTTAAATATTCAAGAACTGAGGAATACTCTTACTGTCTTGGTGTAGGTTATTATTTATCCTTTTATTTATTTATTAGAATAATTCTTTACTCTTGTGTTAGCCCTATACTTGTTGGGTTAGCTTGCTTAGGTGTACTAATTGTAATGGAGTTAGCTTACTAGTAGTGTTGAGTTAGCATTCTCAGTTATGTGGAGTTAGCATTACTAGTCTTTTGGAGTTAACTTAACTCATCAGTATCAGTTAGTGGGATTTCTTGACCACTGATGTTAGGTAGTAGTTGCACTTCCCTCCTCCTATATGTACATCTTTCTTATTGAGTAATTTAATTCATTGTATTGTAATGTATTGAGCATTATGGATTATGATGGATTTCCATATATGTGTATTTTAGCTCTTATGTTTTACAAATCTAATTGGTGTGCTATTATCATCTGAGATACGGCTTGGAACTAATCTTCTTATTGTTCATTTCATGCTATTAGAGTATAGCTAATGTAGATCATCCAATCTGTTGTCTTTAAGCCTGCCAAGTGAAGGGTCCTACTATATTATTTTGCATGGTATTTGAATAGGTGTTAGCACTTTTATGCTTTATAATAATCTTGATCAGTTTTCATGCAAACTAGTGTGCCACTATTTCCTAGGTACCCTAGCCCTTAAACACCGATCTGTAATACTGACCATGTTTGGAAACTCAAATCTAGACAGTAGCTAAAGGGATTTGGCACATTCCTAAAAAAATCCTACATTATGTCATACGAATCCATTCATTTGACTAAAGGGGATTATATCACTTTTTCCCAAAGTTGGGTATTTTGATGAACATGTACGGGTTTCTCTCATTTTTTCTACAGGTGCAAGAAAAATGCCATATTTGGAGTCCAACTATGTATGTAAAACTCTCAATTGTACTTTTTGGGTGCATTCTTTTATCCTCTGCTCTATAATGTTACCATTAAACTTGAGCCATGTCTTTTACCCTCAAATCTTTCAGTTTTAATGTAATCTTTTATCCACTGGACGCATACTCTGTACCCTACACGTGGGTGCATTCTTTTATCCATGGATATAGTGTGTACCTTCTGGATGTATTCTTTATAGAAATCTTGATCAATTTCAGTTTTGGAAGCAGATACTTTTATCATGTTGTGCAGATCTGTAACTCTGGGTTCCATCTTTTAGACCATGTTTGGATTATAAGTAGTGTACCTACAGCATGTTATCGAATTTGGCACAACACTCTGGATATTTCCTATTTAGAAAATCTTTTATCCACTATATTTAGACGCAGATCTGTACCCTCTGGGTGCATCCTTTTGCTTCCAATTGGATATTCCCTTTACCTTCCGGATGCATTCTTACCGTTACCCTCTGGATATTTCTTAGCTTGGATGCTGAATCATTTTTAATCTCACTGGAAACAGATTATCTTACCCTCTGGGTGCATTCTTTTATCCATTGGATATTCTCTCTTATGCACAACCCTTGAAGATGCAATGATGCCTTAAATCAACATTTTATGACTTTGGGCGCAGGCAATCGATTTATCCATCTGGCCACAATCCTGTATAATGTGGATGCAATATATTTACCCTTTGGATATTTAGTGTTACTTATTTCACCTAAAAAACATTTGCATTAAAATATTATTTTAATGGCAAAATGCTCACCTAGAGCTCATAAGCTTTTGATCCGTCAGTTGGATGTTTTAAGGTTAGCATTTAATTTTAAAATTGTGTTCATTCAATCATAAGATCTACGCATTTGTAATTAATTATACAAATATTTCCTAATGGAAATATGTACTGTTACTCACTTGTAATATAAGAACACATCTCCACATTATAAAGTGTCAAATTAGTTAGGGTGTTGTAACCACTTGTGGATTAATTTTGGTTGAGCCCGACATCCTAAACTTGATGGGTATAAACCATTCTTGTAACATGGGTGTCCATAGCCATTTATATCTCAATTTGTTGAGATATTTTGGCACTATAGCATCGACATTTTTTTGGCAATGTTACCACCTCTCTAGGTGTGCTATTCTGGTCAAGCCCATGTTAGTTTTTCAGATCAAGTAGTTGATTTTAAAACTCATACAATATGTGGTATCACTCTACTCATTCATAGTACTGGGAGGGTGTATAATTAATACTGCTTCTCTCACCCTTTAATGTCCTTGCATTATTACCTTGGTAATATTTCTTGAAATATCAATGATTTTCACTCTTATTTATTTGGATCACGTGTTATTGCCTATTTTTAGTTATTGTTCTTGGAAAATGGCTAAGTCCTCAAAATTGTAACAGTTGATCTTGCCTTCAGATTTTGCATGTATGTGCCTTGTTATCCTTCTTGTCTTAAATTGACCTCCTACTTTATTTGTTGATCTCAAGGTGATCCTTGCCTTGTTGCCTTGGTTTTTCTTGGTGTAGACACCAACAATTGGGTACACTCCCCTTGACCCCTCGTTAAATAATATTTGAACACACTTACCTAACTCATGGCCCCTTTTAGTGAACTAAGTATTAATTTAATTAAATTAATCCATGATTCACAATATTTATTATTTGAATTATCCTAATTAAGATAATTCCTACCCCACCACCTCACCTAGACACCTCACCTAGCTACCTCACCCCAAATCTATTCTTAGTATGTTGCCATAACTAACTAAGAGGAAAAAAAATTTGTGGTTCCTAAACCCTAAAGATCAAAGCCTACATCCCCTCTAACCAAATTCCTGCATAAAAAGGGTAAATTCTGCTCTTTGATGGAGGAATAGAAATTTTGGTGAACCTCATTTTGCCATGACAATCTTCCATTTTTAGCATGACCTAGTCAATAGTATCTAACAGATGTTAAGGTTAACCCTAAAATGAGCGTCGGTCAAGTTTGAATTTCCATCATTGGATACCTTTTATTCCCCATAGTCATCAGTAACCAAAGTGTGTTTCAAGGTCTAACAATTTGAGTGTAAGGAAAGGAGATTATGAGCTGCATGCAAGTGCTTCCCATGAGAACATCCTTTCACCTACATCCAACAATCATTTTAGAGGTTTCACTAGCATTAATCAGAGAGTCATTGATATTCACGAGAGCACTGGGAAAGCACCATTTTAAGACCATACATTTTTCCTTTGATCAAAGACCTCCACCACTAAGCCATTAGACCATAAAATTTCAGTAAGTATTAATCAGCATGATCTATTTCAGTCAAATAAGTAATCTCTGATTACTTAGAATGTTTATATGATTATTAGTTACAAACATGCTTATGTGACCATCACCCATTTTATTAAGAACCTAAAGATTTTCAGAAACGGTTACAAAGTCACCAAGTCACCTATGATCTTACATGTTGTACATTCTGAGTGTACTTAAGACCTTAGAAACCCCCCATTCACTCACCCAAACTTTATTGATCAGATCACCCAACATTTTACCTATTTCTTATTTCCTTTCACCCTTAGACCATATCGAAGGGTTACTGTATGATGGAAAAGTGACAAGCAAGCATGGGAATCTACAAGTAACTTTTCCTCACACCTGACCTCTCGAGGTCATGCCAAGACAGCCAGTGGGGATGGAATATGTGTGGGATGCAGAAAACTAGTTAGGCAATCTGGGATGTCTTCAACGCACACTAATGGAAATTTGAATCTAAGGCAAAGAAGGCCCTCCTAACCTGAACTGGTGTGATAGATCGATCAACAAGGATGACTGCTCGAAGGCTCCAATCAATATCGAGCTCTGGCATGATTCAGTCTATGGGTTGTGGGATACGTGGAAAATGACCTGGGATAGTTTCGTGTATGTTTCCAGATAAGGTCATAGGGTGGATGGTAAATATATCTGACTCTATGGGTGATTCTCTGGCCTAGTCCAGAAATCCTTAGCTTTGTTAGCTGCTATGTCTAACAAGGATAACTGTTCGATGATGATAGGTGGAAGTGGAGTAGATCTGAATACTAGTGTACGTAGTCCAGTATCTATGTCTGATTCACCTATGGATTCGTTGACACCCTGTGGGATTGGTGGGTCACAACCGTAGATTCTGGTTGTTGTGGACCTGCTATGGTCATGTGTGAAATCAATCCCTAATCCCTAGTATCTAATAATCATATGCTTTCTCAGCTTCTATATTTAACTAATTAATAACTGTGTGATCTTCTCAGAGTATCTCACAGGCGTTCATCTGCAACTTGAATTCTTAAGCTGGTATCTATATCTGTGAGAGTGTCTCCTGCGTCTGGCTGTGGGACCAAAGGATCACAACCAAAGGTATGCTCTCTTTCAAACCCTTCTACAGTCATGTGGATATGAATCTAGGGTAATCTGTAGTTTGGTTGATTTGACCAAAATGTGTGTGCTTGGTCGTCTTCTATGTTTAACCCGTGCAGTTGGAAACTGATTTGTTGTAAGTTTACCGTTGTTTGGAAGACTTGGATCCTAAGATTTTGATCTATATTAGTTATTGCTGTGATGAGATTGGGTTGGGGCATGATTGGCTTGAATACGTATTCTCTGGGCTCTCTAGGTCCCGTGATTGTCATACAAAAGAAAGTTATGTAAATCTAACTAATGACAGAATAAGCTAATTGTGAAAGATACGTCTATTTATATTCCTAAATCTGATATATCTATCTACTAAACAGAATGTAAAGAACAACTATCTAATATATCTAGAATTGATAATTAAAACAACAAATTAAAACAAACAGAATAACCGAGTGTAGCTATTTGTCTGTGCAACTGTGAACCTATTCTAAATAATGAAATAATTGATCTAATCTATTTGAAAGACTCTCGATCCTACCTCAGAAGTGAGGAAAGAATCATAGTCTCTCAGAAACTATCAATCCCCACAGCTTCCCTGGTAATATTGAAAGTAAAATTGACTGAAATAAAGTAATTAACTACTCTATTTGATATGATTCCAATTAGAACTTTGAAAGCTAGAACTTGGATTCTGCAGAACAATGGCGAATCCAATGGTGTGTGTGATCTTGTCCCCTCAGTGTGATCTCCTCGTTCCTTCGTGTTCACGTGGATCCAGAAAAGCGTGTAATGATAGCATCAACAGAAATAGATATTGGGACAAAGGTAGCTTAAGATACAGACTGAATACAATATGAGTAGGAGAGGGATAGTGCAAGAGTACAGAGCTTGGCGTATACATTTCCTAGCGGGATTTATTGCGAGTCATGCAACATAAAACGTCCAGAACCTGAAACTATCTTGTTTGAAGAACAAAACCTACAACTTTAATGGCTTCCTATTGAAAACAAACTATTCTACTCCAATGGATTGGATAAAATATCAACAGCACTTAGACAAGATGGATATGTGGCTTCCTAACAACAAAACAACACTAACTAAGCATGTAATGAAAGAAACTAAGAAATCTAAGTAAAATGAAAGACTAATCTATTGCAATGAGAAATTCAGAGGAAAATTTGAGGGGCCATTTGCTTGAGCACAAGCCATCTATTTATAGCAATTGCATTTACCCAAGGTAAAAACCAAATTGATCTCTTCAACTATAAACAATGGCAAAACACTATTCCAGGGAACCAGAATCATTAATGCAAGCTTATGGCGGTGATAAAAAGCTAGTAAACGTTGAAATTTACATGAGTCATGTTAAAAGAGCATTCTAGAAAATGCGTAAAGGACCACCGCCCTGAGCAGGGTGGTGGTTACAGGACCGCCGCCCTGGTCAGGATCGCCGTGGCAGTTTTGTAATTGAAGAGCAAAAGGCAAAGAAAATAGGAGAAAAGGGAAAAACAAAGCACGCAGGGGCTAAGTGGGGCATGTGGGATGATAATGCATACTTGGAGAGCTTTTCCAAATCCCAAACACCTTGTGAGGAAACCTGTATCATCATTGGGGCACGTGTTACATTGTTCTGGCAGCGCAAGTACCCTACAATTTTGGGTACGTACAGTTACCCATAACCGTCGTCGGTTCTACTAAAACTGGCATCGGTCATTTTCAGCTGACATTGGTATCTATGTTTTACACCTTAACCAAGACTAGACCCAACAACCACCTACCAGTTGACCTGTAATAACCCAGAGCCATTTACCTGACCTCCAGATCTGATCCTAACCTAGCCTGTTAGTTTAGATTTTTCTTATTGTGTTTATATGAGATGCCTAAATCATATTGACTACAGTAGGACAATATTTACCTTATTTCTCGCATTAATTTGTTTAAAATATTGGATTGACAACCTTCTAAGGAGTATCACACTTCCTGGATTTGACATACATTTAGGCAATCCACTGCATACGCTGTTTAATTTTTATCTTGTGGTCTTGTTGTATATTATATGTAGTTCCTCCTAACCAAAAGGAAGCTCTCACAATCAGCTATGGATTGTGAAGTCAAAGCGTGCGTAACAACCTTCAACCAGCTTTTAACAGGTATTCCTCCTTGACCTTTACCTTTATCTATTTTGGAATATTCCGAGAAATGCTCTAAGAATCAGGTGAAACATTTTGGCACGCCCGGTGGGAGCCATTCGGGGTTCCTTGCATTTCTTCATTCCTAGGTAAAATTTGCATGTTTGTTTCCTTTCCGAAAAGGTTCTCACACTAAATTTCTCCCCTGGAATCTACTCTTCTTTCTATTGTATCAAAGCAATTGTGTTTTGGTGCTATAAAAAGAACTCTTCTTCTCTTTCTTTTGTACTACATTAGTGAAAGATCATATTCTCTCTTGTTCATCTTTTGTGTCATCGAATTTAATATTTCAATTTGGGCTTAACATTAATGGCATTTCGTTCCTGTATGCTGCATTAGTGCACATTAAATGAGGGCGACCTATATGCTGGAAGCCATGCCCAACTGATGGTTGACAAAAGAATCATAGAAATCACATTCTCTCTCTCTCTCTCTCTCTGAGTCTTACCAAACTGCACAAATTCAAATTAGCACATCTTTCTTAAACAATATCTTATCCGAGAACACCTGTCAGTGATCACACGATCTGATTGGCAGGTACTCCCCATCTCATTGCCTCTGTCTTGTCATCATCTCAGAGGACGGCTCGCCCCCACCATAACATACCTGAAACCTCTCCTTTTAGATATCCTTCTTTGTAGAACACCTTCCCAACCAAAAAAAAAATTATGTTCTAAATACACACAGTCAGTCCTAAATAGCGTAAGCTGAACAAACATAATAGAAAGAGCACTTTTAGGATCATGTTTTTCTTAGTGTTTCTACTTGGCTTGTATTTTGAGGTGAGAGGACATGTTCTTCATCTTTTTATTTCTCCTTGCATGCTCCTCATCATAGTTGGTGTAGTCCAACTTCATTTAAGTGTACCTGGACCCCATTTTTATCATTCTCATAGTTATGGATTTGATTCCTCACTTGATTTTAAATCACAACCACATTTTCTTCATCTCGGTTTCAATTTCATAGTAACTGGTGTCGGTCCAGCGATCTATTTTGGTTACCCTCTAACCATTATTAGTTTTATCCAATCGACATTGGTTTACTATTTTTTTGGTTAACCTGCCCAAAAGGACACCTACTTCATCTTATTTGTTGTTCAGAGTCTCCGTAACTCTCAGTATCTTCTCTGTTCTAATAAAATCCATCCCATAACTTATCTGCCTGGTAAATTATCAGGCTTTTGCCTTGTTTGGAAAATTGTTCTTTTCTCGCAGTGACCAACCGTGGTTACCTCTGACCGACACCAGTTTACCCTAGCCGACGTCGGTTAGCCTGTGTTGTTTTCCATCTGACATATTGACACAATCTACCTACCACTACTTGTTTTCCTATTTCTACTGTGTTTTTGTGTCATTTACAGAAAGCAGTCCTACCAAATCATCACTTGTTCACAATGGTTCTAACTCGTAGCCAAACAAACACCCTCATATTCCACGCTAGTCGTCAACCACTCCCACCTAGTCCTTCAACACCTTCCATTCTATTTGCTCATGGATCCTACCGAACATATCACCATCGCCACAGGTGACGAGAAGTTCGCACGAATCCTTGATTAGAACCCTTCTGCCTTACAATCCTACCTTTCCCACTCATCCACTCGAGATGCCTTAGATCAATTGATATACGTCATGCCTGTATCTATCCCCCCAACACTCGCTCTTACTTCTGCGTCAGCCCCTTATAGCTCCGTGCTACCCGTACCTACCTTTCCCCTAGTCGTTTCGTATGGTAGGCCCTATACCTATTATGACTGCCACATCTGCCACATCTATTGCACCCATAGCATCCACTATACCTTCGTCAACCATCTAGAACATAGCCTCATCTGCGCCTATTGTCTCACATATACCCATAGCAACACAACCACCCCCGGGTGTCAGTAACCCCTACCCCATTTCAAAACATTGTCATTTCTATTCCATAGTCCTTAGCCCCATCACTACTAGAGTCACCTCGACCCTTCCACCTTCCATATACGTACTATCAACAACCTCTCATTTCATCTATCATTCATTCTAGGTACGTGCCCCATATCTCACTCCCTCATTCTAAACCTACATATTCAGCATCACCATATACTAGAATGCCACCTCCATCATATGTCCAACACTAACCCTCTTACACTACAGGAGGTTACCCATCCATCGACCACCTACCAATGACCTCATCAAGTTAATGATGGACAAGATGCAGACACTGGAGGCATCGGTTTATGGCTCACGCAACTCTCTCACCTACAATGAAATTTGTAATGAGCCCATCCACCCATCCATTCCCATTCATCCATATCCCGTACATTGGGAAATGCCTAAATTTAACCGCTTCAACAGCAAAGAGGACCCATAACAACATTTGTGGTCTTTCAAACATGGGTGTTATCTGATCACCCATGATGACGCTTTACTTCTGAGGATCTTTCCCATGTCTCTGACCAGGCCTGCATTAGACTGGTATAGTGGATTACCTAGGCATTCTATCTACTCATTTAATCAGGTAGCCCAAGCCTTCTTAGATCACTTCTCGATTAACATCGTTAAGAAGGTTACCATGACCGATCTCTACTCTACGTGTCAATATGATGACGAGTCTATCACAGATTTTGTCTGCTCTGTTAGCATAGCCTGATCAATCAACTCACATTCTCAATTACCACAAACTGAACTCATAGAGCTCTTCACTCGGGCTTGTGCTAGACATATTTCACCAACCCTATAGGTGCAAACTTTCTAAACCTTTGATGAGGCATTCACCATGGCACGAAAACTAGAGATTCGGGCCATCAAAGAAAAGAAAATCCAACTACAAAATAAGAACGTGACATTTAAGTCAAATGATACCTCTTCTTCTTCAAAACCAAAGAATAATTATTCCAAAGTTAAGGGAACCGCTAACGCGGTGGTACTCAAGGCCGGCCTAGCTCATCCATCAAATCAAGGCTAAGCCCTCATCTAATCTTTCCCCTGTCCAGACTTTTCAATTCAGACGAGAACAATGGAAATACACCCCAATTGGGGAGCCTTATTCTTTTGTTTTAGAAAAGATCATTAAAGTTGGGGCCATCACCCTTCCTCCTATAAAACCACACACTGGTTTTGATCCTGCTTGCCCCACACCTGCATGGTACAAAGAGCACGACTTCTGCAACTATCATCGGGTAAAAGGTCATAGTGATGGCAATTGCATCACTTTCAAGAACATTGTCCAAGAAATGCTCGAGAATGGCGAGTTAGTCCTGGATAATCCGAATGCACATGCGAACCAAAACCTACACATTTTCAAGAAACCATTTCCTAATCACACCCCTTCTTCTAACCAAACTGGGGAGACCTCAACTAATGATAGCAATACCTGCGAGGTCCATGCTATTTTCAGTGATGTGCCAGTTGTCTCTCAATTGCCTCATATTCCTTCCATAGATGAAATCTTAGCCCGCGCTCCCCTACCCATACCAGAACCTATTTCATCTACTCCTCTACCCACAGAGGAATCCCCTCCATCTTATCCTTCATCCATGAAAGAACCTATAATCAGGACACCACCTTCGACCCCTCAAAATTCTCGAGCCCACTTCACCAATGCAAGGAGAGCCCACTTCGGCTGGCTCATCTTCTCCTCTACCCAAGGAGGATACTATAGAAGTACCACCACCTGTAGGCAACTATTCACCATCATACCTTTAAGATCTTGTTGATCTTCTTTCATCTCTCTTACCCACAGAGTCTGAGGCTAGCCATTTCCCGATATCTCAAACACATTTTACGGGGATTTCCACTCGGTCCACGTCGGTTCCACTTACAACAGTACCATTCTCACGCTTGGTCGATCACCTGGACTATGTTGATAGAGCCTTAGTTTGGGGGTGTCTTCTACTTCCTGTCTCAACACAAATGCAGTTGTCACTCACTGCTGACACCTCCACTATCTATCCAAAAGTGTTTTGGCCGACCAAACCGAACACAACCACAACTATCGCAAAATCTCCCATGACACCACTCATGGCTCAACTTACGCCTCTACCCATAACCCAACCTGCATCTACACCCAAACCCATGCCTATATCATCTCCCTTGCCTAAACCTATCACTACCTTAGGGGTCATACCAACTACTAGCCTTACTCACCCACCCATCAAATTAGATTTGGCTACATCTTCCAAAACTAACACCAAACTTAACCCGACCCCTAAAACGAAGATCCAATCTCCTAGATCTCATGTCCCAACCTCACCAACCACACCCTTATCACCTTCACCCCTCCCGTCCATCCTAGGACCTCACCCTTCGACCCTGGCCAAGCCACCTCCATCTACTCAGTAAACCAAGAATGCAGGAACCCTGCTTCCTCATCACTAACTCTTAATATACCTAAGTGACCCACACAACCTCCCCCCTCATCCGTAACCTTCTTACCACCCATACCTCCAATACCATCAATAACTTCTTCACTACCCGCGACACTTCCTTCTCTTTCACTCACGTCCTCCTGCCCAACCCACACCACCTACCTCCACAACACCTCAGTTACCCCCATGGGTAACCCACCCTCTTCCACCATCTGATTTTCCCTCCACCTCTCGTGCTCCCACATCACCTTTACCCAAAAAGGTGCAATCTAAAGCTAAAAATCTGCTACCCTCCAATAGGGTAGTTAAACTAACCACACCTTCTATTTCCAGTTCATCTACCTTTCCCCTAGCCAAATAGACACGACCAACACCTAAGACAACATCACACACCAAACCAATAGCCCAACCTACTCCCCCTCATTGTCAAAGACTCTTCCTCCACAATCAGCCACACCTTTACCCAAACCCACATTCACTTCCCATTGTGATCCACTAGTAGGGTCCTATGCCAACATCTTGACCAACCTCCTAGAAACTTTTGTCATCACATTACCACCTCTTAGACCTTACGACCCACTCAAACCCAAACCAAAAGGGTTTGACGACACCAAAATTTGTGCTTACCATCATGTGCCAGGACACGATGTTGAAAACTGTAAGGCTTTGAAAGCATAGCCCTCATCCAATTATGTCCTTCTGAATTGAACCTTGATGATGATGACCTCCTTGATGAGGACCCTATCCAACCTCCACCCATTTCACTCACATATTTTCTCCTTGCACCTACACCACAACCTACATCTCCACCCCCACAACCTTTCTATCCACCCCCGAAATTTGAAATCAACATGGTTCGTATCAGAGAACTCGCCAAACCTCTACCCAAATGTCAGTGTGCCCAACTCATTTCACAAGGTTCCTTCCCACCTCTTGGCTTCTTCCCTTCCTATCGTTACACCTTTCATGGATCACCTACTTCATCTACCTCCCCGCCTCAAATCAACATGATCCATGATTGCTACCCCCACTCAGAAGGACAAAGGAAAGGAAAAGGCAACCGACCCACCAACCAACCCTATACCCAACATACCCTCTGCACCCACACCTAAAGTCACTATCCACGGCCCCACATACCCTATTTCTAATGGGGTTACACATCGCATGATGCTCAAACAATTACACCAATCCTCCCTCAAAATGTCCCTATATGACCTCATCCAAACCTCTGAGTCCCATCGCCAAGCTCTCATGGAGGTTCTTCAGTCTATTGAGGTTTTACCCAATGAC
Organism: Taxus chinensis; assembly: GCA_019776745.2. Lineage (NCBI taxonomy): Eukaryota > Viridiplantae > Streptophyta > Pinopsida > Cupressales > Taxaceae > Taxus > Taxus chinensis. The sequence continues at coordinate 775,604,303 of CM034152.1, forward strand.
CCTACACCCATAGCCTCCATTATTACACCTCATCATGTAGCCTCTCTCACCAAATTACACCTTCTTCTACATCTCCACCTACTCACCAAGTAGCCACCCTCAGCTTCTCAGATGAAGAGATCACACCACACCAAACCGATGACCTTGATCCTACCCTTTTCATCTCCGTCCATATCGATAATATACGTGTATGATGTGTTATGATAGATGGGGGTGCTAGCATTAACATCATATCCTCCCATGCATTTGACCAAATGCACATACCCAAAAATTACATGCATAAACATCCCATCATGTTGCATTCATTTAATGACGCTATCACTTCTACACTTGGCACTGTCATCCTCCATGTTTCCGTGGGCCCCCGTACTATTCTAGAGTTATTTTATGTCTTGGAAGGGGAGTTTCAATATAACATGTTGCTTGGTAGACCTTAGATTCATGTCATGGGTTGTGTTCCTTCCACTTTGCATTGTTGTGTAAAGTTTGAGCATGAAGGACACACCTATACCATTTCGGCCGACCCATCACCTTTCAAGACCTGCAACATGCTTTACCAACCCAATGACGTGCTTGTACCCATTAAGGTGTCTACCTCCATGACCACTTCCTCTTCACCCACACCTCCACTCACCAGTTACCGCCACTACCTCAACTACACCTAAATCCTCCATTCCTACCACTGCCACAACCTCCACGACTGACTCGTCAGCCTCCCAATCAGCTGGCTCCACCTCCAATCCAACCTCTAACACATCATCTATCCCAGCTACCCACATATCGACCACCGATCCCTTGGAAGGAATTTTTCAATGCCTCACTCTTGGGGAGTATCACCTATATAATGTCAACACATTCCTTACTCCACAAGAGTATGGAAGCCTTCGCCAACACCCTCACTATGATCACCGCATAGGAGAGTGTCTCCTTTATGGTCCTCCCCACCTTGCACCAATCTCACCTATGGGGGACTTGATACTTCCACTTATACACCTGAACCACCATCACAAACCCATCCCTTTTCTACCGACCTCCAGTCACTCACCAACCACCACTTCACCCACACCTTCCTGCACCGATGTGCATGGAAAGGTTTTGGTTTTGGATTTTATGAGCAAGGCCATCACACTATTATTCCATGTACTACCCGCAAACATAACGACCATAGTGGTATCGGCTTTGCTGAACTACCTACTAAGAAGGCTCGCATTGAACTCATTGAGGATATCGACCCTTCTCCACCTTCTTCACCTGCTCCACCTTCTTCACCACCTTCACCACCTTCGACAGAGTTGATGGATCCAGAATCCATTCCTCCTAACTTTTTTTTTTCATAAACACCATTTCCTTGGGGCCTCTGACTTATCAACGTGATGGCGAAGCTCCCTCTTCTCTCCCATTCCTGTATCCTGACATGATCGATGATGATACACCTTCAATTAACATCGTTCAATGTCAGGATGATGAATCTATACTCACCTACCTGGGTGTAGAAGACTCTTATATTCACCAGTCATTGCCATCTGAGACACAAACCATGTTGAATGAATCGACTATCAAAGTCAACATTCATACTCAGGATGACCCACATATTCTAAAGATCGGCCAATCTTTAGATACTGCTGAATAGGAAGCCATCACTTCTTTTCTCAAACATCATAACCATGCTTTCACTTGGTCTTACACTGACATTCTTGGTATTGACCCCACCATAGTGGTCCACAATATCGTAACCATTCCCGATGCCAAACCGTAAAACAAAAGCTGAGGAAAATGCACCCTCACATTGCTCTTCTAGTCAAAGAAGAACTTCAATGCCTTCTTTTCATTTCCTTCATATTACCCATTGATTATCCCCAATGGATTTCTAACATTGTCCCTATCACTAAGGTGACAGGGGGTCTTTGCATTTGCACAGAATTCCGTGACCTCAACCTAGCTTTCCCAAAAGACGACTTTCCTCTACCCGGTATAGACCAGCTGGTTGACCTTACTGCTGGTCATGAGATGCTATCACTCATGGATGGCTTCTCAGGTTATAACCAAATCTTGCTTGCCCTAGAGGATCAACACAAAACTGCATTCATCACCCCTTGGGGGATTTTATGCTATCAAGTCATGCCTTTTGGCCTTAAAAATGTTGGTGCCACATATCAGCGGGCTATGACTTACATCTTCCATGACATCATGCACCATATATTGGAAGATTATGTAGATGATCTCCTTGCCAAATCTAAACCGCTCTGAGCACCTCGCCATCCTAAAAACCATCTTTGACTGCCTCATTAAGTATTGTGTTCACCTTCAGCCCAAGAAGTGTGTCTTCGTGGTTCTCTCAGGAAAGCTCCTAGGATTTATCATTTCCTTACATGGTATAGAGGTTGACCCTGCTAAAGTCAAGGCCATTCTCAAAATTCCTCCACCCACTAATCTGTGGAAACTCCATAGCTTACAAGGTAAGTTACAGTCTATTCACGTCATTTCATTTCGCAACTTTCTGATCGATGTCAGCCATTTCATCATCTTCTCAAAAAATATGTCTCCTTCAAATGGGATGATGACTGCCATAAAGCTTTTGAGGCCTTAAAACAATACCTTCTCCAACCACCCATACTCATTCCACCTAAAGACGATCAACCCTTCTACCTATACATCTCTACTACCGATCACTCCTTAGGGGCCATGCTCACTCATCACGATGAACAACATAGGGAGCAGGTAGTTTATTACATAAGTTGTACTCTTCTGGACTATGAAACCTGATACACCCATGCCAAATTTTTTTTCTTAGCCTTAGTTTTTGTTGCCACCAAACTCCACCATTACCTACTCAACCAAAAACCTATGTTGTGACCAACACCAACCCCTTACACTTCATGTATGCCAAACCTTATCAAAACCAACGTGTTGCATGCTGGCTCATGCTTCTGGCTGATTTGGACCTCAAATTCATTCATCAGAAATCTATCAAGGGCCAGGCCATTGCTGACCAGCTTGTTGATGCACCTCTTTCCGGAAACCAACCCTCTAACTTTGATTTCCCTGATGAATCCATTGCCACCCTTTCCTTAGATGATACCATTTACCAGATGACCTTATTCTTTGATGGCTCTAAATTTCAGCATGGGGGAGGTGCAGGAGTTATCCTCATTCCCCTGGATGGTGAACCTATGCCGCTATCCTTCAAGCTTGATTTTGAGTGTACTAACAACATTACTGAATACGAAGCACTCGTATTAGGCCTTCAGACCACCCTTGCCTTAAATGTCAAATCGATTAACATCTTTGGTGACTCTCAACTGGTAGTAAACCAAGTTAATGGTATTTACCAATGCCGTAATGAAGAGCTTCAAAAGTATAAAAATCATGTTGACACCCTCTTGACCTCCTTTGACCAGTATGAACTACAAACCATTCCATGTTCCACTAACAAATTCATAGATACCATGGCCTGTCTTGCTTCCCAGATACCCGCTTCACCCTCCGATTCTAAAATATTTGTCACAGTACAAAGGTTGCAATTACCTTCCCATTCACACCATGATGTCAACTTTGTTGGCACTCTTGAACATAACCCACCTGACCTTTGGTATAAGCAGCTTGTGGATTACCTTTCCCTATCCATCTTACCTCCTGACCTCACTCGTAATGGACAACACGCGCCTTTCTCAAAAGGGCCTCTTGTTACATCATCATGGGTGGCCTCCTCTATAAGTGTGGCTTTGATGGTATTCTCTTACGGTGCCTTACGAGTTCTGAAATTCCCTATACCATTAAGGAAGTTCATGATGGCATATGTGGAGGTCACTTCAGTGGTCTCGCGGTTGCTAAGTGTATTCTTTTCCTAGGCTATTACTGGCTTGACCCTTAACCATGATTGTTGTGACTACGTTAAGCATTGTGTAAAATGCCAACAACATGCCAATCTTCATCATACACCCAGTCATGCCTTACAGGTCACCCGTGACCTTTGGCCCTTCTCTCAATGGGGTTTGGATCTTGTCAGAGAGATCAATCCCCATTCTTCCCAGAGACATCAATGGATCATCACCGCTACCGAATACTACACCAAATGGGTTGAATCCATACCTCTCATCTCCATGAAAGCTGAGAAAATATGTGAGTTCATCAATCATCACATTATCTTCCACTTGGTGCATTCCACATCACCTCATCACTGATAACGGAAAACAATTCAAAAATAAAACCTTGCAAAAACTTTGTGATGCCTTCGACATTCAGCTAAGTTTCTCATCACCTTATTACCCACAAACCAATGGCCAAGATGAATCCACTAATAAAACCCTGAACAAAATTCTCATGAAAGTAGTCGACGATACTGGGAAAGATTGGCATACCCACATTCCTTTCACCTTGTGGGCCTATCGCACTAGCATTCACACTTCAACTACTGCCACTCCCTTTTCTCTGGTCTACGGTACTGAGGTTGTCTTACCTCTCGAAGTCCAGATTCCATCTCTCTGACATTTCACTACAAGACATGCTCAACGACGATGACTTTCGTCAAGATCGTTTAGCACAACTGGAGTTATTAGATGAACGTCATCTTAATGCTCTTGACCATCTCCAAATCTACCAAAAAACGTATCAAACGTTGCCTATGACAAACGTGTTCATGAACAAACCTTCCAAGTTGGTGATCTCATCCTGAAGGAAAATCAACATGTAACCAAAGCAGAAAAAAGTAAACGGGGAAAATTTGCTCCTAATTGGCTTGGACCATACATCGTGACTCATACCTATGGATCAGGTGCTTATCGTTTATCGTCACTTGACGGTAAACCCGAACCTGAGCCCCTTAACGCCTTGCATCTTCGACCATTTTACTATTGACTTTCAGTCCTACCTCACCTTCTGCCTCTTTTCATGCTCGTCCCTTGAGTGCTATTCACTTCCCTCCTTCCACTATGCCATCCCAATGACTAAACAAGAATCATGTGCGTACCTGTCACTCTTTTACCTTCTCTTAAATATGTGTACCATGGCTCTGCACATGGCATGATTCTCATGGATACTTTTCATCTTCTTTCAGATGAGATCCCATGGTCATTTCACCTTGCTTTCTGAACAAGAATCCAATTCTTCACCTTAGTCTTGTCCATGACTTAAAATCCCTCAAATAATTTCCACATGGGATTCAACTCCTTGAGTCAAACTTCCAATAAAAAAGATGACTCCCTCAAAAAGGACATCTTTCTCTCTACATCACTGCTATAAATAGACTGCTCCCTCGAAAGACAACTATGTAAATCCCTGCTAAAATAAAAAAAATCTGAAGCTTCCCGCATTGATCAGCTTCACGAAGACCTCAAGGAGATAATTTCCTCATCCCATATAGACTTCCTGCATCGATCAGTCTATTTCAAATACAAGTCAAAAGAAAAAAATTTCATCATGGACTTGCTCATTGTGATCTTGGATCTCTTGCCAAAAGGCATGCTACCTCATACCATATAACCTAACCATTTTTCACCTCCTCACCCTTTGCTACCTTCATTTCCTACCGCCTCAAGGGACCTACTGAAACTGTGACATTTGGTGATCATGTGACTATTCTTCACCTTTAGAATAATCAATCATGTAATGTCTTTAGGGTCTTATGTTCACCAACCTACCTAAGGTATGGTCCACTTGTTATGATCCTCACCAATCAGGTGGCTCTCTTGCCTCCTCTTATCTTTTAACTTCTTCATTACGTATTGATCATCCTATACAGGACTAGACCCTTGACGCTTATCTCTGGGAAATTTTCCTCTTTCACCACAATCAACTTAAAATCACCCATACCTATTTGCCCACAATTCAACCATGCCTAAAAGGGACCTAGACTCAATCATGCCTATAACCTACCAACCCATTCTCCTACCTCCTCACATTTTTCCCTAGTTTATGGGAGAACTACATCGGCCTGAGGTCCCTTTTCACTGGGACTATGTAGGAAGCACTCCGAGGGCATGGGGCCCTTAGAGGTTAGCTCGGCCACTCTCTACCCTCACCAATTTCCCCCTATTTTCCTACTCACATTATACCTAATTTTTCCTTTTTGTATATCGACAACTGGAAGTAAGATCTCAACATACAATAACTAATACACATATCTACCATCCATGTTTCAAACATCATCATAACATTCACCAATTCATCATTTCATATTTCCACACACAACAAAGCCTTTTGGAAATCTACATCATCACGTATATCTACATTACCATTTGTTATCTGTATCACCAATTACTTGTAATCTAAACCAAAACCTGACTCAATCCATGCCTATAACTGACCTAACTCCATCCATGCCTTGACTCAATCCATGCCTAAACCATTGACCTAAATCAATCCATGCCTATGACCTGAATCCATCCATGCCTAAACCTGAACCTGACTCAATCCATGCCTAAATGACTTGACTCCATCCATGCCTAAACCAAAACCTACTACTTCCATCCATGCCTAAATTTCCATGAATAAATTGACCTAACTCAATCATACCTACATCAACCGTGACTCGATCCATGCCTATGACCTGGCTCTATCATGCCTATACTACTTGGTTTCCATCACATATACAAATCATAATAGAAAGTTACACACAACCATATATACATCATGTCATAACCACCATCATCTCTATAAATAAATCATCCAAACATATGTATCCATATACATGACTCTCAAATACCTTCAGTACACGCAAGCCGATGTATATAAAAAATATCAAATTAACTCTCATGTCATGCACACCCTCACTATCATATATATTTCAAACATATGATGTCAAAAATAAACTATACATGGAGCTCAATCTTCTCCCCATCTGATATCACTGAAGCCTGTTGGCTCTCCACCCAATCTCAATCACACTGCGCTAACCTCATCACCTGTCTACCTCACTATCTTCACTCATTCTGCAGGCTCACCAACTCAGCTCTATTATACCCATGGTCAACTTTCCTACCTCGATGTTCAAAAATAGTCTTAATCATACTATGTGGAACAATGATCTCCCCATTTCAAAAATATGAAATCTTGTTCATTATATCCTTCCCAATTTGATCGGCAATGGTCCTCACCTACCGACATCGTTGTTGAATCCTAGCATGACCATGTACCTTTCCTCTTGACCGTCCACAATTATCCTTTGACTGCTCATCATTTATCCTAACCTCATTACTACCCATTTGGTGACTCATTATTTTACCCATGCCTTAATCCTTACCTATACCGTGACCTATACACCTAGACTTAGAACACTATTCGTGACCTCTGACACCTACGTGACCTCATCATTTACTACCTAACATCTTCATCATACCTTGGTTTGACTCGTTAATGACCTTACCTGGCCTCTTGCCATGACCGTTTGCTATCTTGACCTAGAACCTTGGTGTCAACCTATAGAACTCATGTGCTTGTTATACCTTGCGACACTGTTACCCGTTTAGTTGGACCTAATGCACCTTTCCTCTTGTCTGACTATTTATCCTGACCCAACCTTTGGTGTATCAGACCATTTAAACATTCCTGCACCTTACCTGTGTCAACCATATCCTATACCTTGGATATCTAGAATCTCCTCAACCTTGTTTGGATAAACCTATCGGCCTTAGACAATGTAGAGTTTGCATGCTCTTTAACCTGGTACCGTGCTACAATTTTATATGTGTGCATACATTTGACTGTTACTACCTTTGACCCTGACCCATTACTTGGATTACCTCAATTGGACCTTTACCCCCTTACCCCAATGTTGTCCATCTTCCTCTTCATCACATTCACCTTTTATCAAACCACTCACTGATTCTGCCTTTATGCCTCATCCAGTTCCTAGTCTGAGGGGGATCACCTTCACCCACACATGGGGCAACCACATCTTATTTTTGCTAGTGCGTCACTTACCAATACAAGCTATGCAACAAAAAGGGGCAAAATGTAGACACCAAAATTGGGTCACACTCCCCTTGACCCCTCATCAAATAACCAACCTGAACACACTTACCTAGCCATGGCCCCTTTTACCCCACACTAAAATTAATTTAATTAATTTAATTAAATTAATCCATGATCTCACAATATTTATTATTTAATTATCCTAATTAAGATAATTCCCACCCCACCACCTCACTTAGCCACCTCACCCCAAATTTATTCTTAGTATGTTTCCATAACTAACTAAGACCTACCTAAACCCTAAAAATCAAAGCCTACATCCCCTCTAACGACATTCCTCACATAAAAAATGGTAACTCCCACTCTTTCCCAAAGGAATAGAAAGATCTGGTGAAAATCATTGCCATGATCTTCCATTTTTAGTAAACCTAGGAAATCCATCCCTAAATTGACACCGGTCACCCCTGAACCGACGTCGGTCAACCCGGAACCATCGTCGGTCACCTTTTATTCCCCTTTGGTAACCTTATTTCTCAAGGTTGGCACATTATGAAAAAAAAAAGATAGCAAGAAAAAAAAAGGAAGGAGACCAAAGCTGCATGTAAGTGAAATAAGCATCCTTTCACACATCCAACCATCCAGAGCCATCACCAACATCAATCAGAGAGCCATTGTATTCACGGGAGCACTCCAGGAAAGCACCACTACAAGACCATACATGTATCCTCTGATCAACCACCTCCACCACTTAGCCATCAAACCATCAACACAGTAAGTATGGCCCTAATCAGTATAGTTTAGTTCAGTTAAGTAATCTCTATTACTCTTATTATTAATCTATTCTTTGCATGCTTATCACCTCATCACCCACTTGCTTGTGAACCTAAAGATCCCTTCACTCACATCACCAAATCACCTATTCTCACCTACTGTATACTTCTGAGCATACCTAAGACCTCCACAGACCCCCCATTCACTCGCCCAAACTTTATTCGACCTCATATCACCCATACCATTTTACCTATTTTGAGTTTCTTTCACCCCGACCATACCGATCATTCGGTTACCCATAACCATCGTCGGTTCTACTAAAACTGACATCAGTCATCATTTCAGCTGACATAGGTCTCTATGTTTTACACCTTGACCAAGACCAGACCCAACAACCACCTACCAGTTGACCTGCAATAACCCAGAACCATTTACCTGACCTCCAGATCTGATCCTAACCTAGCTCTGTTAGATTAGATTTTGCTTATTGTGTTTATATGAGATGCCTAAATCATATTGACTACAGTAGGACAATATTTACCTTATTTCTCGCATTAATTTGTTTAAAACAGTGGATTGACAACCTTCTAGGGAGTATCACACTTCCTAGATCTGGCATACGCTAGGTAGTCCACTACATATACTATTTAACTTCTATCTTATGGTCTTGTTATCTATTACAGGTAGTTCCTCGTACCCAAAAGCAATCTCTCATGATCTCCTGTGGATCGAGAAGTCAATGTGCGTGAAACAACCTTCAACCAGCTTACAACAGGTATTCCTCCTTGACCTTTACCTTTATCTGTTTTGTCATATTTCGAGAAACGCTATAAGAATCAGGTGAAACACTTGGATTATGGCACACCAATTTGTAGCAGTTGATCAAATTATGTTTGGTATTTTTTTTACATTTTCGACATCACTCCATTGACAATATTTTTGCATGGAGCTATTCTAGTGAAAACGAGTGTCATTTTTTTTTAGTTCTATGATCTAGCAATTGATTTAGACCATAGTGCGCACCATACTTCTTTAGCATTGTATGATTTTTTGGAGCCAAGCTTCTAAGGATATCATATAGCGGGATTTTACTCTCTCTACTTTGTTATTACTGATTTTGGGTACCTTACGATGTCTAATTTTTTAAGTTATTGTACATGGGTACCTCATTAGGCCTTGTTATCGGGACCCGCCTTCTTTTTCTTCCACCTAAGCTATGCTTATGGGAGGGTTTTAGTGTAGGTTATTATTTATCCTTTTATTTATTTATTTATTAGGATAATTCTTACACTTGTGTTATCCTTACACTTGTTGGGTTAGCTTGCTTAGGTGTACTAGTTGTGTGGAGTTAGCTTACTAGTTGTGTTGAGTTAGCTTCTCAGTTATGTGGAGTTAGCTTACTAGTCTTTTGGAGTTAACTTAACTACTAGTATCAGTTAGTGGGAGTTCTTCACCACTGATTTAGGTAGTAGTTGCACTTCCCTCCTCCTATATGTACATCTTTCTTATTCAGTAATTTAAGTCATTGTATTGTAATGTATTGAGCATTATGGATTATGATGGATTTCATATATGGTATTTTAGCTCTTCTGTTTTACAAATCTAATGTGGTGTGCTATTATCATATGAGATCACGGATTGGAACAATCTTCTTATCATTCCTTTCACTTACCATCCACTTGAGCTTCCCTAATATGCTTTGTTTACACATGTAGATTTTGAGCTACATCCATATTGATGAAGTTATATTTGCTGCTAGGGTTTATGGAAACAATTAATTTTTTCTTTGAATACACCCTTCAAACTAAAATATTTAAGCTTCCTTCCTTGGAGATGTATTATCATGTGTAGCAACTTCATCATCAACATTTTCTTCTTATTCTTCTTTAACAAAATTCCCATCTAGCTAAGAAAATATCTTCTATTTCCTCTCAATCCCAATCCAATAGATCTATATCCAAATAAGAATACCAATGTCGTGCTTTCCCACCAAGATGAAGATAAAAATTAACCCATAATAAATATTTGCCAAAAATAAATTTATCTAAATTGTGTCCACCATTTATTTGCATCAATTTCTCCATTGCCATAGAAAATTGGTATATCCATGATGCACAAAAATTAGAGTTTCACAAACTTACTCCTTTGACCAATGTTTGACCTAATGATTTCATCTATAATTCAGCCTCTAATATGAAACCATAAAGAAGTAACATCTAAAATTTTGAGATATTTTCAAATATGTAAAAAAATCAAATAAATACGGAAAATTGCAACATAGAGGTTGATTTTATGAAAAAACTAAAAATTGCAATATCTTATTCATGTGGTCAGTGTAGCTTTGGCAGACCATGGACACATGGAGGGACCACGCCTGTTTGGGGACCAAAACCTAAATTTTATTTTGAATAAGTGCTAGGAGGACACTTAAAGGCTTCCGCTCACTCTGCCCTTGCTTGGACTTTTCAACAGCCAAGGAAACCTATCTTGGACCCTAGACACATGGCGCCTTCTGCTGGTCCCTCAACTTTTTTAGCAAACTCTACTAGACTGAGACACATGGTGAGCTTGCTCTTGCTTGGGATCTCTGATTTTGGGGACCATTTCAAAGTGTGCCATTGAGATATGTGGAGGCTTCCCCTAGCTCCTTTTTATACTGAGAGTTTTCAAAGGCCAAAAGATAATTTTCTTGGGCCCAAGGCACGTGGAAGGCCCGCGCTTGTTTGGAAACTTTCCTCTATACTTCTCCTTTGTAGTTGTGCCAAGGAAACACATGGACGGATATCCCAATATAGGAATTCGACTTCGAAGGGGTAGACACCTCCAATATACCTCTACCAAGTAGCATTACGTCAAATTTTTCATGCCATGACCTTTATACTCAGTACTCCCTGGAGATGTGAAGACATACATTGTTTTTCATCATTTTTTGATGAAATTCCTAATGTCATTTTTGTCTGCAAAGTTCTATTACCCATGGATCCAAAACTTAATTAACTAAGTGACCCAATGATTGTTAAGGTCGATGTGTGCCACAAGTTGGAATCTTCTTGAGCACTTGTAGAAATGTGAATTATCAGAGAAGATGGATGTGGGGTAGAGTTAGCAAACCACATCAAGATGAGGGAAGTAATGATTATCAACCCTGATGGAGGGTGGCACCTCAGGGAATAACAGATGAAAATATGTGTTGCCTCACAGATTAAAAACTAGGATTACCTAGTCAAATGGAACTAGTTGTATCATGAGCCTCCGGACCTCAATGATTAAAATGGGGACTTATCTCACACAGAAACAATGTCAACTAATGCACACTTAAAATCATATACTGTACACTATAAAGGTATGTGGCATGGCATCTGTTATGTGGCATTATCGTTGAGTGACTGATGAGAAGACGTTGATTAGTCCTACATCCTCCAATTGGTCCATGCTAGCTAGACTCATCTTGATCTGGTTTTGATGATTTGTTAAACGATTCACTTTCATAAGGTGCAAATCATGGTAACAAGCGAAAAGTCCCTCCAATTATTGAAAAGTGAGGTAACTTTCTTAGGGGGAAAATTTGGGATGACTTGAGCGAGTGACTCAATGTATAAATGCAATGAGAATACTCTTGTAAAAGGTCAGGGGTTGAGTTCTTAAGAGACACAAATGTTGAGAGAGCCTATCTTTCTGAGAGACCAATCTAAGACAACCTATTAATATCCTGTGTTTTAAATTTAAATCACATCAAGTTGGTATATAAAGTGTATTAACAATTGACAAGCTCTGAAACTATTCATTAGAAACTTATCCCCTACTGATGAATTTAATCAAACTTTCAAGCTTGACATCTATGTCAATTTATTGGAGTAATTTATGTCTTCTACGTGAACTATTCAGAATGTCTGCAAGTAGTCATTGTTCTTATTCACATAATAAGCAATCTCGTGTTAAAGTCCCTACTGAATGACATAAGATCTCATGACCTATGATAGTTTAGTGGAATTTGCAATTTCATTTCAAGGCAAGACTCCTAGTGTATGAACCTGCACTTGTAGATTTAAACAATTTAAAATCACTCTGCGACTGAATAGATTTGTATGATAAAGATTGTCTGTACAGCCTTTGAGCTTTGTATCTTAGGCATGAGGCTGCCACAGGGTCTTTGTATAGTTTTACTGAGAACTTTAGGACGTCGATCCAAGACATGTGTAAATTCTTGAAGATTGTGTTAAACACGTTGCAAATGGATGGAGTCGACTCCATTGATGCACATCTTCTGAGTTGAGAGGAATCGATTTTAGCTATATCCGAAGCTTTTTGTCAGTGTTGGATTTCAAAATTGTTGTGAAGTCTCTCAAATGCATATGGTATAATCAATTTTATCCTTCTTAATCTCCCACCAATATTTTTCAAAAACAATGAATCCATCCTGAACTACCCCTGCATCTTCCCTGTAGTGTCTCAAAAACATATAAATTCTATTGCCAAAATATGTACAGTGAACGCAATTAGGATTCCAGAAATGTAATTTGAGTAACCTTAGCCATGTCGTAGTTGAAATATCCACGCTATATCTTTATGCAAGTGACAACACCTTGGTCCCCTACCGCAACCCTATAATCATTTCCTCATCCTCAACACTTTAGCACCTACCTCCTGCACCCCACACATTTTAATTTAATTACTTTAATTAAATTAATGCCATTTATCTCCATACATATTAATTTAATTATTTTAATTAAGTTAATGACCTTTTACCCACACACATATTAATTTAATTATTTACATTAAATTAATTCACCACCCTCACACACCTATTTAATATAATTGCTTTTATTAAATACACCTCACCTAACCACCCCCATCATTTGACCCATTAACCTAAACCCTAAACCAATGTCCTAAATAAAACCTAACATTAGACCCATTCCCTCACCTCACATTAAAAGCCTCCTAAGGTCAGTTTTCACCCCGAGGAAAAGAAGAGACCCTTATCAAATGGTGGAACAACTTCCTAGGAAATTTTGAACAACCTGAGATATCTCACCCAAACCGATGTCGGTTCACCCTAAACCGATGTCGGTTCACCCTAAACCGATGCCGGTTATACCGGAATGGACCAAATGGCCTATTTAGACCCATTTACAGCTTTGTAATATGGGTTGGTTTTGTGAGAAAACTTCTGATCTCGGATTCGATCTCTTTAGACGTGACAACAGAATGAAGATTGATTTGTGATCAACAAAGGCAACCAAATACACTGGCACAACAGTGAGACTTTCTTCCCAGCATTCTCCAACACAACAACTTCTTCATTATTCTTCAGACCTGTACCTCACAGAAGAGTAAGTATCCTCCTTCCATCTGTTTCATTTTCTTATCATCAGCTGTAGTCTTTGTGGTAAAGGAACCTAGTCTTTTACTCTCTGTCCATTCCCTCTCTCCAATTGCAGCCACCTTCCATACCCAATCATCTTAATACTTGGCCCAATTTCCTATTTTGACCTCCTCAGTAATCTCAGACCTTCGCAACATATCTACACCCCCTCTGTGATCAATCCCTATCTTCTATCCACTCCACTTTTGCCCCAAAACTCCAAAAACCAGACTGTGTGATTCCACCAAGCCCCGACTTAACCGTCATCGGTTCTCTCTAACCGTCGCCGGTTACAGTAAAACCATCATCGGTTACAGTAAAACCATGGTCGGTCTCTGTGTCACCTGATTTCTGCCAGAATAACAACCTGTTTTTGACATATACCTACCTGAACACCTATTTGACCTTCAGATCTGTATCTAACCTAGCCTGTTAGCTCAGATTCACCTATAACCAACCTACTTGACCTCTGGATCTCCTTCTAGCCTAGCCTGTTAGATTAGATCTAGCCTATTGTGTTTTGTATGAGATGCCTAAATCATATTAAACTACAGTAGGACAATATTTACTTTATTTCAGCATTGAATTGTTTTAAACAGTGGACTGACAGCCATCTAGGAAGTATCACACTTCCAGGATCTAGCACATGCTAGGCAGTCCACTGCATATATCATTTAACTCTCTTTGGTGGTCTTGTTTTGGTTCTTATACAGGTAGTTCCTCCTAGCCAAAAGGAAGGTCTCACAATCACTTTGATTCAGAATTCAGATATGCACGTGCATACAACCTTCAACCATCTCAAACCAGGTATTCCTCTTACCACCTTTACCTTATCTGTTTCGTCAAGTACTTCTCAGAAAACTAAGAAATCAGGTGAAACATTTTGGCACGCCCGGTGGGACCCATTCGGGGTTCCTTGCATCTTTCTTCATTCCTAGGTGAAAAATTGTGTGTGTTTGTTTCCCTTCTAATAGCATTCACATTAATACCTTCTCCTTGGTAACATTCTCTTCTTTCTATTTGCTCGAAAGACACATTTCTTTTGGTGTATTTAAAAAGAACCTTCTTCCCCTTTGTTTTCTGCATTTTAGTGAAAGAGCATCCCTCTTCCTGTTCATCTATTGCTGTCATCGAATATCATACTTTCGATTTGGGTTTAAAACAAGTGCATTGCATTCTGATTTAACTCATTAGCTCACATTAATTGAGGGCAACCTATACGCTGGAAGTCATGACCAGCTGATGGTTGACAAATGAATCATAGAAAAGCACTTCTATCCTTTTCTCTTTCTCTGAGTCTTACCAAACCACACAAAAATTCAAAATACATACATTCTTAAACAACATCCTACCTGGAAGAAGTTGTAGGTGATCACACGATCACGGTACAGTGGGCACCCAACTCGCTGCTCTGTCGAGTCATACTTCAGAGTGAAGCCCGCCCCCACCATAACATTCCTGAAACCTCACCCTTTAGAATTCTTTCTTCGTAGGAAGCCTTCCTCACCAAGAAATTCTATTGTTCTTGTTCATAACAGTCAGTCCATACAAATAGCATAAGCTGAACAAATGTAATAGAATAGGCACTCTAGGAACGTTCTTTCTTAGTGTTCTGCTTGATTTGTGTTTTGAGGTGAGAGCTTTCGATCATCATTTTTGTCTTTCCTTGCACACTCCCAATCATAGTCGGTGTATTCTGACTTCGTCTGAGTGTGCCTGGACCACATCTACATCATTCTCAGACTTCTGGGTTTGATTCAACACCAGATTTTTAAATCACAACCATCTTTCTTATTCTCTGTTTCAATTTCACAGTAACTGGCTACGGTTACCTTTAACCGGCATCGGTTTAACCCAACCAGCGTGTCGGTCTGAAGTCTTCTTGGATACCTATCCAAAAGACACCTATTTCACTTTCTGAGCTGTAAAAGGCTCCTATCACCTTCCATATTGTCGTTACTTCAATCACAGTCACCTTACGTCTCATCCTGTGTAAAAATTGTCACTCTGGGACTATCATTTAACAGACTGTTGGTTTTTCACAGTGACCGGCACCGGTTAAGCCTAACCGGCATCAGTTTACCTGAACCGACGTTGGTCACCCTGTGTTGTTTTACAGCTCACCAACCAACCTAATTCATTCACTGTTGACTGTTTTCCTAGTTTTGTTGTGTTCTGTGCCATTCAAACATAATACAGTCTCACCAAATCAGTTCCTATCCACATGGTGCTAACCCGTAGTCAGGCAAGTGCCCTCATATTTCACACTAGTTGACTACCACTCCCACCTAGCCCTTCATCACCTAGTCCTTCGCCACCTTCCATCTCATCATCCATGGATCCTAATCAACCTATCACCATTCCTACAGGTGACATGGAGTTTGCACGACTCCTGGATCAGAATCCCGCTGCTTTGAGCCACTACCTCACCCATGCCTCCACTCGAGATGCCTCGGGTCAATTGATCTATGGCATGCCCGTATCCTTATCTCCATCCCTAATGATCGCTTCCACCTCGGCTCCACCTCCTACCATGGTGACCTCACCCGTTTTATCCCCAGTTGTGTCCCAACTAGGTCCCACACCAGCTTTGACCACCGCATCCACCACCTCTATTGCACCCGTAGTCTCCACCATACCTTCATCCACCACCCAAAACATAGCATCCTCCACACCTGTTGTCTCATATATACCAGTCGCAATGCTACCACCCTTGGTGTCGTTAACCTCTACCCCATTTCAAAATGTTGTCCTTTCTATTCCCCAATCTCTACCTCCCATCTCTACCAGGGTCACTACGAGTGTCCCACCCTCACATACCTACTACCAGCCACCTCCTGTTTCATCGGTCATTCAGTCCGGGTATATACCCTCGATGTCTGTCTCTCAATTCCCACCTCCTTATTCGACACCACCATATTCTGGAATGTCCTATTCTTCATATGTCCAACAACAACCTCCTTTTCACTCCGGGGGGTACCCAATCTTCACAACCTAACAATGACTTTATCAAGTTAATGATGGACAAGATGCAGACATTAGAAGCATCTATTTCTGGCTCCCACAATTCTCTCACCTATGACGAGATTTGTAATGAGCCTATTCACCCATCCATTCCCATTCACCCATATCCCGTACACTGGGAGATGCCTAAGTTTAACCACTTTAACAGTAAGGAAGACCCGCAACAACATTTGTGATCTTTCAAACATGGGTGTTACTTAATTTCCCATGATGATGCTTTGCTTTTGCGAACCTTTCCCATGTCCCTAATTGGTCCAACATTGGACTGGTATAGTGGATTACCTAGACATTCCATCTTCTCATTCAACCAAATAGCCCAAGCCTTCTTGGATCATTTTTCGATTAACGTCGTCAAGAAGGTTACCATGACTGATCTTTATTCCACGCGTCAATATGATGATGAATCTATCACAGATTTTGTCACTCGTTGGCGTAGCCTAATCAACCAACTCACTTTCCAATTACCACAAACTAGAACTCATAGAGCTCTTCACACGAGCCTGTGCTAGACATATCTCACCTACCTTACAGGTGCAAACCTTCTGCACATTCGATGAGGCTTTCACCATGGCACGTAAGCTTGAAATTTGTGCCATCGAAGAGAAGAAGATACAATTACGAAACAAGAACTCCTCGTTTAAATCACACGATACTTCCTCTTCCTCGAAACCTCAGATGAGTTATTCCAAAGCCAAGGGAACTGCCAACGCAGTGGTACTTAAGGCTGGCCCTGCTCATCCATCCAATCATGCTAAACCTTCATCCAATTTGTCACCAGTCCAAGCCTTCCAATTCAAACATGAACAAAAGAAATACACCTCAATTGGGGAACCATATTCATCTATTTTAGAAAAGCTTATTAAAGCTAATGCCATCACCCTTCCTCCTATCAAACCACATACTGGTTTTGACCCCTCTTGCCCCATACCAGGTTGGTACAAGGAAAATGACTATTGTAACTATCACCAGGTAAATGGTCACAGTGACAGCAATTGTATCACCTTTAAAAACATTGTTCAGGGAATGCTCGAGAGTGGCGAGTTAGTCCTGGATAACCCTAATGCACCTACCAATCAAGACCTTCATATATTCAAGAAACCATTCCCTAACCATTCCCCATCTAATGATCAAACTGGTGATGCCTCACACAATGAAAGTAATACACGATGAGGTACATGTTATCTTTACCGACTTACCACTTGATTCCCAAATATCTCCTATCCCCTCCATCGAGGAAATCCTAGCCCGAAATCCTCTACCCACACAGGAACCTACTTTATCTGTTCCTCTACCCATAGAGGAAAGCCCTTCACCTCCCCGTACACCTGCGGAGGAGTCTCTCATTAGCACCGATATCATTTCCCCTTCAACTTCCCTACCCAGTGAACCGCTACCAATTGTACCTCCTCCACCCACAGAGGAGTACCCATCGTCTTCTCCACCTATTCAGGATCTAATAGATTTTCCGTTACCACTCGGTGACCATTCTCCATCAGCTACCCAAGATCCTATGGACCTACTTTCGGCTCTCTTACCTATAGAGGATGAAGCCAAGTGAATTCCCTATTTCTCAGACACATTTTACGGGAATCACCACTCGCTCCACATCTACCTCATCTACCACAGTGTCGTTCTCACATTTGGCCGACTGCCTAGACTATGTTGATAGGGCTTCACTTTGGGGGCGTCTCTTACTCCCGGTCTCGACCCAAATGCAATCATCTTCCACTGACACTTCTACCATTTATCTGAAGATGTTTCAACAACCCAAACCACACATGAACATAACTCTCAATACATCTTCTATTGCATCATCCTCATCTATACCCGCCTCTCTACCTACTAGCCGACGTGTTCCAACACCATCTCTTGTATCTAAACCCACTAGTGTTCTAGGGGTCACACCCACATCAAACCTTGCACATCCTCCTGTCAGGATACACTTGACCACATCTTCCCATATACCTATTGAACCAATCCCTCAACCTAAACGGAAAACCCAACCTTCTAATCCGCATGCACCGACCTCACCAACTACACCTTTATCACCTTCACCCTTACCATCCATCTTGGGACCTCACCCCTCTACCTTAACAAAATCTACCCTCTCCAGGGGTAAACCTAAAATTCCCTTGACCCCTTTACCATAGCCTGTAGCTCTACCTAGGTGAACCTTACGTCCTTCATCACCATCTATAACTTCTTTGCCTCCTATACCACCATTACCTTCTATACCTCCTTCACTACCTATGACATTTTCTTCCACCTCACCTGTACCTCCCTCTCGACCTCGACCAACACCTACCTGTTGCACCTCAGTTGTCCCCTTGGGTCACTCGTCCTCTCCCACCATCTACCTTGCCATCTACATCACGTGCTCCCCCTACACCTCTACCTAAGAAAAAACACCAAAAATTGAAAAAACTGGTAATTTCCAAAGAGGGGGTTAAACCTACCCCTCTTTCTGTTGCTGCACCTACACCAAAGAAATTACAACCAAAATCCAAGACTGCATTACCTCAACTACCACCACAACCACCCAATCTTCCAACCAAACCTACTTTTACTTCGCATTGTGATCCACTGGTGGGATCATACGCCACCATCTTGGCTAACCTCCTAGAAAGCTTTGCTATCACCCTCCCTCCTCTTAGACCTTACGACCCTCTCAAACCTAAACCGGAAGGGTTTGATGATACTAAAATTTGTGCTTACCATCATGTGATAGGACATGATGTTGAGAACTGTAAGGGTCTAAAGGATGCCCTCATTCAATTATGTCCTTCAGACCCCAATTTTGATGACGATGACCTCCTAGATGATGAACCTATTTCACCCTCCCCACCTTCTTCATATCTTCCTCCTACACCTATACCACAACCTCCACCCTCACAGCTCCTAGAGCCACTCCCAAAATTTGAAATTAACATGGTTTGCATCAGAGAACTTGCCATGCCACCACCCAAATGTCGTTGCGCCCAACTAACCTCACAAGGATTTTCTCCTCCAGTAGGTTTTTGCCCGTCGTGTCATTATACCACTCACCCTACACCTTCTCCATTTGCCAACTCCCCTCAAATCAACATGGTACACGTCACTACACATGTGCGCAAAAGGGAAAAGAAAAGGTAGCTGACCCACCAACCAATCTTATACCCAGCATACCATCTGCACCCATACCTAAAATAACTATCCACGGCCCCGCATACCCTATTTCTAATGGCGTCACACATCACACCATGCTCAAACAACTACACCAATCTCCCCTCAAAATGTCCTTATACAACCTCATCCAAACCTCGGAGTCACATCGTCAAGATCTCATGGAGGTCCTTCAATCTATTGAGGTTTTACCCAATGACCCCACACCTATAGCATCTATTATCACACCTCATCATGTTGCTTCTCTTACCAAATTTCCATCTACCTCATCACCTCCACCTATTCACCAAGTTGCTATCCTTAGTTTCTTGAATGAAAAAATTGTCCCCCACTAAACCGATGACCCAGATCCTGCACTTTTCATCTCCATCCATATCAATGATGTATGCATCCGACGTGTTATGATCAATGGGGGCGCTAGCATTAACATCATCTCCTCTCACGCATTTGAACAAATGTGCATATCGAACAACTGCATGCATAAACATCTAGTCATATTACGTTCATTCAATGATGCTATCACCTCTACACTCGGCACTATCATCCTCCACATTCGTGTGGGTCCCCGTACTATTCTTGAGTTGTTCTACATTTTGGAAGGGGAGTTTCAATACAATTTTTTACTCGGCAGACCCTGGATTCGTGCCATGGGTTGTGTTCCTTCCACTTTACATTGATGTGTAAAGTTTGAACATGAAGGATGTTCCTATACCATTCCAGCTAACCCATCACCTTTCAAAACCTGCAACATGCTTTATCGGCCTAATGATGTCCTTGTACCTGTTAAGGCATTTACCTCCCTACCTACATCTTCTTCACACACGACCCCATCCACTAGTGTTGTTGCAACCTCACCTTCGCCCAAATCTTCTATTCCCACTGCTATTGTCGCTTCTACTAGTCACACATCAACTTCCCAACTAACTAACACCTCCACTGATCTAACTTCTAACACTTCCTCCATTCCAGCCACCAATATATCAACCACTGATCCCTTGGAAGGTGTTTTTCAATGCCTCACTATGGGGGAGTATCACCTGTACAATGTCAATACATTCCTTACTCCACAAGAGTATGGAAACCTTCACTAACATCCTCACTATGATCACCACATGGGTGAGCATCTCCTTTATGGTCCTCCCCACCTATGTACCCATCTTACCTATGGGGGACTTGACATTTCCACTTACACACCCAAACCACCATCACAAACCCGACCTTTTTCGACTGACCTTCAGTCGCTTACCAACCGCCGCTTTGCTCACACCTTCCTACACCGCTATGCCTGGAAGGGTTTTGACTTTGGCCTCTATGAGAAAGGTCGTCACACCATTATTTCATCTACCACACGTAAACACAATGATCGTAGTGGAATCAGTTTTACCAAACTACCTGCCAAAAAGCCCTGTATTGAACTCATTAAAGACATTGACCCCTCTCCACCTTCTTCACCTACCCCACCTTCACCACCTTCACCAATGGAGTCGATGGATCCTGAATCTATCCCTCTTACCTTTTTTTCCATAAATACCATTTCCTTGGGGCCTCTAACCTATCACCACGATGGCGAGGCTCTCTCCTCTCTTCCTTTCTTGTATCCTGACATGATAGGGGACGATACTCCTTCTATTAATGTCATTCAATGTCAGGATGATGAATCCATACTCACCTACCTTGGTGTTGAAGAATCTTATATTCACTGGTCATTACCTTCTGAGACGTAAACAATGTTGAATGAATCGACTATCGAAGTCAACATCCACACTCAGGATGACCCCCACATTCTCAAGATTGGCCAATCTCTGGATACTGCTGAACAGGAAGCCCTAACTTCTTTTCTTAAAAATCATAGCCACGCTTTCGCTTGGTCCTATGCTGACATGCCTGGCATCGATCCCACTATCATGGTCCACAATATTGTAACTGTTCCCGATGTTAAACCTGTAAAGCAAAAGTTGAGGAAAATGCACCCTCGCATTGCTCTTCTTGTCAAAGAAAAAATTCAACACCTTTTCTCAGTTTCCTTCATCTTACCCATCGATTACCCCCAATGGATTTCTAACATCGTCCCTGTCACTAAGGTGACAAGGGGACTTCACATTTGCACCAATTTCTGTGATCTCAACCTTGCTTGCCCAAAAGATGATTTTCCTCTGACCTGGTATTAAGCAGTTGGTTGACCTTACCGCTGGCCATGAGATGCTATCACTTATGGATGGTTTCTCAGGTTATAACCAAATCTTGCTTTCTCTAGAGGATCAACAAAAAACTGCATTCATTACCCCTCAAGGGACCTTCTTCTATTGAGTCATGCCTTTTTGCCTTAAAAATGATGGTGCCATGTATCAGCGTGATATGACCTACATCTTCCATGATATCATGCATCGCATATTGGAAGATTACATGGATGATCTCTTCGCCAAATCTAAACATCATGCTAAGCACCTCACCATCCTCGAAACCATCTTCGATCACCTCATTAAATATTGTGTCTGCCTCCAACCTAAAAAGTGCGTCTTTGCGGTTCTCACAGGAAAACTCTTGGGATTTATTGTTTCCCTCTGTGGTATAGAAGTCGACCCTGCTAAAGTCAAGGCCATTTTGGAAATGCCTCTGCCCACTAACCTTAAAGAACTCCGTAGCATGCAAGATAAATTGCAGTCCATTTGCCGTTTCATTTCACAATTATCTAACCGTTGTCAACCATTTCATCACCTTCTCAAAAAGGACATCTCTTTCAAATGGGATGACGACTGCCACAACGCTTTTGAGGCTTTAAAACAATACCTTCTCCAACCACCCATACTTATTCCACCTAAAGATGACCAACCCTTCTATCTATACATCTCAGCTACCAATCACTCTTTAGGGGCTATGCTCACTCATTGTGACGAAACAACATAGGGGGCAGGTGGTTTATTACATAAGCCGTACCATTCTGGACTACGAAACCTAATACACTCACCCTGAAAAAGTTTGCTTAGCCTTAGTTTTTGTTGCCACCAAACTTCACCATTACCTACTTAACCACAAAACCTATGTTGTGACCAACACTGACCCCTTACACTTCATGTATGCTAAACCCTACCAAAATCAACGTGCCGAATGTTGGCTCATGATTCTTACTGACCTAGACCTAGAATTCATCCACTAAAAATCTATCCAAGGGTTAGGCCATTGCTGACTAGCTCGCTGACGTGCCTCTTTCTGGGAATCAACCTTCAAATTTTGATTTCCTGTGACGAATCCATTGCTAACCTCTCTTTGGATGATGACCCTTACCAAATGACCTTATTCTTCGATGGTTCCAAATGTCAGCGTGGGGGTGGTGCAGGTATTATCCTCATTCCTCTTGATGGTGAACCCATGCCTTTATCATTTAAACTCGACTTCGAGTGCACTAACAATATTGCCGAATACGAAGCACTCATATTGGGTCTCATGACTGCCTATGCCTTAGAGGTTAAGTCCATTATTATCTTTGGTGATTCTCAATTGGTAGTAAACCAAGTCAATTGTGTTTATCAGTGTCATAATGAAATACTTCAAGAGTACAAACGTTACCTTGGCATCATGTTGACTACCTTTGACCACTATAAAATTCAAACCATTCCGTGATCCACCAATAAATTCACGGATACCATGGCCTTCCTCGCTTCCCAAATACCTGCTTCACCTGCCAATTTAGACATCTTTGTTACCATAAAACACATACCGAGACCTTCTTATAAATCTCGTTGTGTTAACCTCATTTGAACTGCCTCCCTAAACACACAAGACCTTTGGTATAAGTAGCTTGCGGACCACTTTTCCCTTTCTATATTGCCTCCTAATCTCACACGTAATGGACAACGTGCCTTTCTCAAAAAGGCCTCTCGTTATGTCATCATGGGTGGCCTTCTCTATAAATGAGGCTTTGACGGTATTCTCTTACGATGCCTCACCAGATCTGAAATCCCCTATACCATTAAAGAAGTTCACGATGGCATATGCGGAGGTCACTTCAGTGGCCTGGCTATTGCTAAACGCATTCTTCGCCTAGGATATTACTGGCCGACCCTCAATCATGATTGTTGTGACTACATTAAGTGTTGTGTAAAATGCCAACAACATGCCAATCTACATCACAAACCTAGTCATGCCTTACAAGTTGCTCGTGACCTTTGGCCCTTCTCTCAATGGGGTTTGGATCTTGTAGGAGAGATTAATCCTCACTCTTCCCTAAGACATCAATGGATCATCACCGCTACTGAATATTACACCAAATGGGTTGAAGCCGTACCCCTCATCTCTACTAAAGCTGAGAAAATATGTGAGTTCATCAATCATCACATTATTTGTCGCTTTGGTGTTCCACATCGCCTTATCACTGATAATGGAAAACAATTCAAAAACAAAACTCTACAGAAACTTTGCGATGCCTTTGGCATCCAGCTAAGCTTCTCCTCACCATATTACCCACAAACCAATGGCCAGGCCAAATCCACCAACAAAATCCTGAGCCAAATTCTCATGAAAGTGGTTAACGATACTGGGAAGGATTGGCATACGCACATTCCTTTCGCTCTTTGGGCATACTGTACTAGTATTCGTACTTCCACTACTACTACCCCATTTTCTCTGGTCTACGGTACCGAGGTTGTTTTGCCTCTCGAAGTCCAGATCCCGTCTCTTAGTATCTCTCTTCAATATATGCTTACTGATGATGACTTTTGCCAAGACCATTTAGCACACCTTGAGTTATTAGACAAACGTCGTCTTCATGCCCTTGACCATCTCCAAGTCTACCAAAAATGCATCAAGCATGCCTATGAAAAATGTGTCCATGAACACACCTTCAAGGTCGGTGATCTCATCCTCAAGGAAAATCAACACGTAACCAAAGCAGAAAAAAGCAAACGGGGAAAATTTGATCCTAATTGGCTTGGACCATACATCGTGACCCATGACTATGGGTCAGGCGCTTATCGCTTGTCTTCACTTGACGGTAAGCTCGAACCTGAGCTCCTCAATGCCTTGCATCTTTGACCATTCTACTGTTGACCTATAGTCTTACATCACTTTTTATCTAGTTCATGCTCATCCCTTGAGCACCATTTACCTTTTTTTCCACACCTCATCTCCAACGACTAAACAAGAATCATGTGATTACCTGTCACCCTTTTGCCTTATCTTAAATATGTGCACCACGGCTCTGCATATGGCATGATTCTCATGGATAATTTTCATCTTCTTTTAGATGAGATCCCATAGTCGTTCACCCTTACCTTCTCAACAAGAACCAAATGTTTTCGTTATAGTCTAGTCCATGACTTAAAAGCCAAAAAAATTATTTCCAAAAATAAGGGATCAACTCCTTGAGTCAAACTTCCCATATAAAAGATGAATCCCTCAAAAGGACATCTTCCACCTTCAATTGTTTCTATAAGTAGATTGTTCCCTTGAAGGACAGCTATAAAAAGCTCGCAACTCTCTGCATAGTCTTTCTAAAAAAAAACAAAGAGGACTATTTTCTCAAAAATCAAAATTTAGAAGCTTCCCACATCGATCAGCTTCACGAAGACCTCAAGGAGATGTACATTCATCCCGTATAGACTTCCCGCATCGATTAGTCTATCTAAAAAGTCAAAAAAAAGGGAAAAAAAAAGAAAAATAATTTTTTTCGTCACGGACTTACCTATTGTGATCTTAGCTCTATTGCCCAAGGCATTCTACTTCCCATTTTATGACCTAATTACCTTCACCTCCTTACCCATTGTCTCTTCACCTCATACTACCTCAAGGGACCTACTGAACCTACAACATTTAGTGATTCTATGACTATTCTTCACCTTTAGAGTAATCACTTATTCAATGTCTTTAGGGTCTTACATTCACTAGCCTATTTGTAGATGTGTTTCATACGTTTTGATCCTTGCTAATTGGGTGGCGTTCTTGCCCCCTCTTATCTTTTCTCTTCTTCATTACCTTTTGATCCTCCTATATAGAACTAGAACTTCGACACCTGTCTTTTGGGATTTTCTTCTCCCACCTCAATCGACCTAACATCACCCACACCTATCTACCTATTTCCAACCCAAACATTACCTAATTATACCTATGACCCGGAATCAACACTACCTATCGACCTAACATCACCTTTACCTATCTACCTATTCTCCACATAACCTAATCGACTTCGACCTAATCATACCTATGACCTTGAATCCAACCTAACTATCAACCTCACTACCTCTTCTTCTATCTTCTCATATTCTTCCCTAGCTTATGGGAGAACTACATCGACCTGAGGTCCCTTTTCACCGGGACTATGTAGGCAACATTTCTAGGGCATGGGGCCCTGGAAGGTTAGATCGGCCACTCTTTACCCTAACCATTTCCCCCCCTTACCTGATTTCCTATTCATATAAAAAACCTCGAGATCTATACCATATACCACATGAATTTTACCACTTATATTATTTCACATTTTCATACATAACCAACATTTTCCACATTTTACACCATCTCATACATTTACATTGCCATTTGTTATAAAAATACCAAAATGAACATCCATGCTTAAACCAACCTGACTCAATCTATGCCTAAACCAACCTGACTCAATCCATGCCTATCACTTGACTCAACCATGCCTATAACCTAACTCATCCATGCTTATCACATGACTCAACCATGCCTATAACCTAACTCAATCCATGCCTAAACCAACCTGACTCAATCCATGCCTATCACCTGACTCAACCATGCCTATAACCTAACTCATCCCTACCTATCACCTAACTCAATCATGCCTGTAACCTAGCCTATTCCATGCCTAACCCAACCTGACTCGATCCATGCCTAACAACCTGACTCAATCCATGCCTAGCCAAACCTAACTCAACCATGCCTAACCTACCTGACTCGATCCATGCCTAAACTGACCTAACTCCATCATGCCTAACTCACCTAATTTCCATCCATATCAAAGTAACAAATCCATATCTCATCTAAGACAAGCCATAAACCAATATCTCATAAACACATAAACACATCACCAAATACCATGAATCTCATCATATAAATTAATAGCTGTGTATCTCAAAATCCATACCTATCTCATCATGGCCATCAACTCAAAAATGTTGGCACGCCGGCATGATATACAATACAAAATGTCATCGGCATGTAGACCGGTTTCATATATACAAAAAGAATGAACGAATCAATACAAAAATCTTCGGCACGTAGGCCGGTATCATGTACAACACAATAATATATACAAAATCTCTTTGGCACGCAGGCCGGTCTCATATATAATACATTCAAAAATAACTCAGCACGCAGGCCGGTCCACAGCAGGTCAATCATCTCCCCATCGGATGTCGGGGAATGCTCCTTGTGCGTGTGTCTCTCAAAATGACCCCTCTGCCGCACCTGCTAATGACCCCTCACCTGGGGCTGATCCTCTGCACACTAGTCACCTCATTACGACCCTATTCTTGGGCTCGCCATCCCCCTGTACTCTCCACACTATGAGTGTGGGATCTACTCCTCTCACTAGAGGCCTGCTATGCTGTGTACTCGACATAAGAGGGCACATCTAGGCCGATAGCTAACAAATGATCCTGGTAATATCGTGCCTCTCCTAGGGCATCTCTGAACCTAGCCATGGGCACCTGTCTGTGGAGGTGTCATGGGTCCCGCTACCTACGTGGGTACCTGTACAATGGGACCCTATCCCTGAACCTGCACTGAGCCCTGTGCTGGTACTAGAGCCTGAGTCCAGCCCTGGAATCTATGCCTATGCCTGTATCTGGGCCTGTAGGGTAGTAATCTGTGCATGTGCTGCTATCAGCTAGCCCTGCAGACCCATAACCTACCCCTGCGCTATGGACAACTGACCCTGTAAAGCCTACACTTGTGCCTGTAGAGCGGTTATCTCCCCTCCATCTCTGCCTACCTCCTCTCCATCTCCATCCCCCTTGCCTCCACCTATGCAGGTACCTATCCCTACCCTGCCTGAGCCTGTAATATGGCAACTTGTGCCTCTGTACCTATCAGCTGCCCCTACATGATCCCAAGCTGCATCACCAAAGTAGCCACCAACCCCTGTAGGGCATCTCTCTAAACTATGGTGGTGGCTAAGTCTAGCTACCCTAGCCATGGTGGTACTTCTCGTAATTGTGCCGCCCACCACTGCCTATACCCATCTACAACCCTAGCATCATCAATATGAGTATCTACAGGTTGCTCCTCCTATCCAGTCGGTACTGTGGGTCATGGTGGAGACATAGGTCTCTCCACATCATCTCTCTTGTACTGCAGGAATGGAGGCGGTACACCCTGTACCAAACCAAACTAGCGTCTAACCCACTCTATGTCGGGTATCCCCTCATGCTCTCCTACTCTCCTCCCCTCTATCCACAGATGTATCTATAGCCCAACTAGCTCCGTGGCCATCTTTCTGTATGAAGGGAAGCCCACATATGGCCTCCAAATGATGTCCACCCCGGATAGCCCCTCCAACAACCTCCTGTAATAAGCTACATCCTGAGTAGCTCTGGCACACCTATGGAGCCTCTCCCATGGCTAGTACCTCACCACCTGGACCCCAGCTCAATGCTCTTTATAGGAACTGTATCTGCCCAGGGCATCCTCACTGGTCAAACACACACAATGTGCTCATAAGAAGCTAACAAATGTTAGTAGTCCTGATGTAATAGATGTTGCCTCTCCTAGGGCATCTCTGAACCTGGCCATGGGCACTGTCTATGGAGGGGGTGTCATGGGTCCCGCTACCTGCGTGTGGGTACCTGTATAATGGGACCCTGTCCCTGAACCTGCACTAAGCCCTGTACTAGTATTAGAACCTGAGTTAGCCCTAGAATCTATGCATGTGCCTGTATCTGGGCCTGCATGGTAGTAATCTGTGCCTGTGCTGCTGTCAGCTAGCCCTACAGACCCATAACCTACCCCTGTGCTATGGACAACTGACCTTGTAAAGCCTGCACCTATGTGCCTGTAGAGCGGTTTATCTCCCCTCCATCTCTACCTACCTCCTCTCCATCTCCATCTCCCCCTACCTCCACCTGTGCAGGTACCTGTCCCTTCCCTACCTGAGCCTGCAGCGTTGCTATCTAGGCCTATAATATGGCAACCTATGCCTTTGTACCTGTTAGCTGCCCCTGCATGATCCCAAGTTGCATCGCCAAAGTAACCACCTGCCCCTGTAGGGCATCTCTCTAAACTATGATGGTGGCTAAGTCTAGCTACCCTGGCCGTCGGTGGTACTGACTCGTCAGCTATACCACCCACCACTACCTATACCCACCTGCAACCCCAGCATCATCAATCTGAGTATCTACAGGCTGCTCCTCCTGTCTAGTTGATACTATGGGTCATGGTGGAGACATAGGTCTCTCCACACCATCTCTCATGTACTGTAAGAACGGAGGTGGTACACCCTGTACCAAACCAAACTAGCGTCTAACCCACTCTACGGGTATCCACTCATGCTCTCCTCACTCTCCTCCCCCTCTATTCACAGATGTATATGTAGCTGAGCTAGCTCTGTGGCCATATGTCTGTATGAAGGGAAGCCCACATACGGCCTCCAAATGATGTCCACCCCGGACAGCCCCTCCAATAACCTCCTATAGTACAGCTACATCATGTGTAGCTCTGGCACCCCGGGCCTCTCCCATGGCCAGTACCCACCGCCTATACCCCACCCTCAAAAATCTCCATGGGAATGCATCTACCATGAGGCATCCCCACTGGTCGAACACAAACAATGTGCTTGTAAGCCTAGCAATGTAGTAGCACGACGCAGTAGATGTTGAACCTTCTGCAGTCGCCTATAGGCCCATAGCTCTCTGTGCACCCATGTGTCAGTAATGCAAGTTCCCATATGAACCATGTCCATTGTATCATCATGCCATGCAGGACTCCCATCAGTGACCTCAAGAATCTCCCACCCTCTGCATCTACGGTAGTGCAAAGCAGCACACTACCTCCATCACGAGTACCACTAACCTTATCTCCTCTGGATGAGCTCTATACATCACTCCATAGCTCATGCTAGAACTATGGAACGTCAGGTCTGCTACACCCTCACCAAAAACGGGTGCTAGTAGCTCCTCAGATGCCTTTGAAGAGATAGAATAAACCTGGGCCCCCAATATAGGCAACTGCAGGATCCTGTAGACGTCCTCCAGGGTGATCGTCATCTCACCCGTTGGCAAATGGAAGGTGTTGGTTACCGAGTCCCATCTATCAATGATGGAAACCATAAGACTCGCCTCCCAGACTACATGCCGGTAGTGCCTCACACCTATCAATTCCACCTCTGTAACATGTTGTCACTCCACTTGCGTTGCACTCATCTCGTACTGTCAATAACAAGGGTGGCACCCAAGCCCTCATCTGCAGCTCGTCTCGGGCCTACAATTCCACAAAAGCAATGTATTAGTATACCTTTCCCAACTTACCTATTTTACCCCACATCTTGACCTAATCTCTTTCCCCATCCCCATCTCGTTGGCCTTATCACTCACCCAAATCTACCCAAACCCATCCACCCGAACCTATCTACCCTAACCCTCACCCAAATTTACCCATACTCATCCACCTGAAACTATATACCCTAACCCCTCACCCAAACCTACCCCAAACCATCCACCCAAACCTATCTACCCTAACCCTCACCCAAACCTACCCAAACCCATCTACCTGAAGCTATCTAACCTAACCCTCACCCAAACCCATCCACCCTAAACCTATCTACCCTAACCCTCACCCAAACCTACCCTAACACTCACCCAAATCTACCCAGAACCCCTCTACCCAAACCTATCTAACCTAACCCTCACCCAAACCTACCCAAACCTATCCACCCGAAACCATCTACCCCTGCCTTCACCCAAAACCACCCTCAACCCTTCCCCACCTACCCTACTTTCTCATCCTATACCCTTCCCCTCTCACCTAATTCTTTCCCACCCTACCCTTACTCTATTCCCCTTTTTTATCCCCACTTCATCTTAGGATTAACCGACCCCAGTTATCCCTTGACCGATCATAGTCTCCTTTTGACTGGTACCGGTCATTACCCACCGACGTCGGTCACTATCGTACCAACATTAAAATTTTCCTCCGTGATTTCTATTTTATTATGTATGTATTAGGAATATGATGTTGTTAAGTATGATTAGTAGTGGTGTCTGATAGAAGATAACGGTGCCGCCAATAAAATAGAGTACGGTAATAGTCAAAGTACAATAGGAATGTTGTGGTAAAAAGTAAATATTTGTCGTAAGTGGTCCGGGTAATGTTAAAATGTCAAAGTTGGGGTAAGTAGAGAAATAGGGTCTACATAATTAGGAATTAAAAATATTATATTTGTAATAAGGAAAAAGAGTGATGTCATAAATATTTTGTGTATTTTATTTGTGGAAAAGTCTAAAAAGGTGGAACCCATGTGAGATGATAAGGTTTATCTTATCTTAGAAGATAAGCCTACATGTAAAGGCAAGAGTTTAGGCATGAAATATGATTGGCCGGAAGATATTTCCTATCCTATCTTAAAGATAGGGTGGATAAGCCTGAATTCCTATAAATAAAGAGGCCACCCCCCCTCATTTAGCATAGAAGGAAGTAATGAGAAATATTATATGAGTAAGTGTGTAAAGGAAGCCATCATTTTGAAGATGTGTTAAAGAAGCCATTAAGAGGTGTAATTGTGAAGTTTCTCCCATAGTTATTGTTGGAAGGAAAGTGAAGTCAGTAAAACTTGAAGTACCTTATGGGTGAGATTGTAACAATTTCATGTTGATATGATAATTTACACTGATATTTTCAGATTTATCATCATTCCTTCTTATCATAGTTTATGGTATTCTTGTGTTATGTTTTTTTGTTGTGTTTCCAGATTACATCCACCAAACTAAAAGTTGTGCATTAGTGAATAATCATAGCATGAGGAGTTCCTGATGAATAATTATCATAGTGTCGGATTGGTGTTGACATTTTGGTTCCATTGCCGGGGACCATTCCTCGTTGGTGGATTTTCTGGAGAGATATTCCCACTTAGTCAGAAAATATTGGGAGGGTAACCTTATTTTTACTGTGCATAGTAGTTACCATGGAAAAGTCACTTTTTACCGTGAATAGTATTTACCGCAGTAAAGTCACTTTTTACCATAAATAGTATTTACTCGTAGTAACTTCACTTTTTACCATGAATAGTGTTTACCACAGTAAAGTCATTTTTTAACCGTAGTAAATCAAGTTTTACCATATTTTACCGTGGCCATTTCTATTTTACTGTAAGAAAGGTGTAAAGTCACTTTCTATTATAGTGATTCGAATTAATTGTGCACATAAGTCTTGTTGATTGTACTTGTGGATTGATATTTCACTGTGGTTACTTTTGAAAATGGGGAATATTCCTATTTTTTCATCCCAATCTAATGAAGATGCTTCCTCTTTCATTCAAGAGTTTAAACTATCTTGTATTTGTAATGGCCTCATAAGAAGGGAACAATGGAGTGAATTTTTTTCCTACCTTTTTGGATGGTTCAGCCCTTAGGTGGTTTGAAACACTAGGTGATAATGTGAAAAACTTCATGGGATTTATTAATTGAAAGTTTTCTTGAAGAATTTGGCAAACAACAGAAATATGTAGATCTCATGATCGATATCACAAAGCTATATCCCAAGGAGAGAAGGAGAAGATAAGGGATTATCATGCTCGTATTCTAGAGCTAAGTAGGAAGCTTGATGCCCAGATCTAGAAAGAAGGATTAGCGGATGGGTTGATGAATGGCATGGATAATCTCCTTTGTAAGCACTTCATTCTTGGGATGAAGCCAGAGATCAGACAACAAGTGGAGTATGACTACCCAGCTACCATTGAACAAACAAATGAGATTCCAAGAAGGCAAGATTAGAAAGCATAGAAGAGGATCCCAAAGAAATTGTCTACTACGGTAAAGCCTATACCAACACCTTTGGTCCAGAATCCACAACCACTCTTGGTGAGTACAAATATTTCTCTTAGTACATCTACTGAGTATGAAGATCTGCTCAGGAAGATGGGCCAGTTAACTATTAATCTTCTTCAAGGAAAAGAATTTAGTTCTCAGGGAGGAGATAGAGGTCCAAAAAGAAATATTTCTGAAGTTGTATGTTATGGTTGTTATAAAAAAGGGTTATTATAAGTATAATTATCTAGATAGAGCTTCTACATCTGGTACAAGAGATAATGATAAAAGAAAAAGCACATGTGAATTATTTTGATGTAGTAGATAAGAGCATAAATAATGAAGTAGATGTCTTTGTAACAAAAAGAAAGAAAGAAAAATATAACCAAGATGGAAATGATCCTAAGAAGATGAAAGGAGAAACTAGTAAGAAACATAGGAGAAGAAAGTTGGGGTGTGCAGGATTTTCTGATTTCATAGGGACAAGGACCATACTCCATCTTAGAAGATCTGTCCAAAAGGCCTACAAATATTACATATGGTCAACTCTTGGCTATGTCTTCTGAGAAGAGGTGGGAGCTGTGAAGTGGACTCAATGCTTGACGAAGGAAGGAGGTTGAGGTCCCTGTTTTGGAGGCAGAGGTAGATCCCTACGCTCCACAAGCTGAGGTATTATGTAATGGTATTTCAATTCATGATGTCTTAGTTGATAGAGGTGCTGCAGTTAATGTAATGACCGAGTCTGTAATGAATATGTTGGGTTTAAAAATTGATCGCCCCTCAACACTTATGTTAAGGTCATTAAATAAGGGAAAAACTAAACCAGAAGGTGTAGTTTCAAATGTGGCAATATCTGTTATGGGTGTTGTATGTGTGGTAGACTTTCAGGTGATGAAAAATGGTACTGTTGCGTACCCAATGTTTTTGGAAGACCATGGCTAAGGAGAGTTCATGCAAGAAACTACTGGAATGAAGGCTTCATGACACTTGGACATGGTAGAGAGAGGGTGAAGATAAACGTGATCCCTCGGCATCATAAGGCAAAACCTGTGGATTCAAGTGATGAAACTGATGATTGGACATCCTCTGATTACTCTAGTACCAGTGAAGTGGACACAAAAGATGAAGAAAGTGAGGTTGATGTTTCAGTCATGGATATCCTTCCAGTCACACCGACTCATGAACCCATAAAATTATCTGAAGAAGAAATTGATGATCGTCTCCAACAAATAAAGATTGGTGATGCTGTGATGGAGAGTGAGAAGGAATCCTACCTCCAGCTCTTTCGAAGGTACATATACCTATTCACTTTTGATTACAAGGAATTCCGTCAAGTAAGTTGGGTAGAACATTCTATTGAGCTGGTAGATGGTGCTAAGCCCATAAAGTAAATGCCATATAGAATGAATCCTAATTTTTCCAAGACTGTAAAAGAAGAAATAGATAAGTTGCTTGATGTAGGATTCATATTTGTTGTGGAGAATTCAGAATGGGTTTCTCCCATTGTGATCTCAATAAAAAAGAATGGGAAACCACGCATTTGTGTTGATTATAGGAAGCTCAACAAGGCAACAAAGAAGGATCATTACCCTCTTCCATTCTCAGATCAAATCTTGGATGAAGTAGCTGGCCAGGAGTGCTATAGTTTTGCTGATGGATATAGCGGATACAACCAAGTTTGTATAATAGAGAAAGATCAGCTGAAGACCACGTTCACCACTCCTTGGGGAACATGTTTGCTTATAGAGTTATGCCTTTTGGGTTGTGTAATGCTCTGGCAACGTTCCAACGCTTAATGAATAGGGTGTTTGAACCCTACATTGGGAAGCTTCATCAGAGTATTTCTGGATGATTTTTACATCTATGGGAGCAAGATGGACCACCTGCACTAGATGGAGACAACATTTCAAAGGTTAGATGAAGCACAAGCCTCACTAAACCCTACAAAGTGTGTCTTTGGATGTTCTAAAGGTGTTTTGTTAGGGCATGTTGTATCCAGAGATGGTATTGGTACTGATCCTGATAAAGTTTCAAAAATCAAAGAGTTACCATTTCCTATGAATAGAAGTAAGTTGAGATCATTTTTAGGCCATGTGGGTTACTATAGAAGGTTCATCAAGAATTTTTCAAAGATTGCACAACCACTAACCCAGTTCTTGAATAAGGATGCTACTTATGAACCAGGAAAGAAGGTGCATGAAGCTTTTGAAAAACTGAAGGAGGCTGTGGCGTCTTCACCTATTTTAAAGAATTCATACTGGAGAAAACCATTCATTGTGTATACTAATGCTTCAGATGCAGCACTAGAAAGTACTCTGAGCCAAAAGGATGAAAATGGGAATGATCATCCAATTTACTTTGGGAGCAGAAAAATAAGTAGTGTTGAGGTAAATTATACTGTAACTGAAAAATAGGCTCTAGTTATCATTTTTGCTGTAAAAAAGTTTAGAAATTGCTTGTTAGGGTAGATAAGTTCACAGTTGTAACAGATCATCGGGCTCTAAAATATATTGTAAATAAGCCTAACCCATCATGAAGGATAGAAAGATGGATACTTTTGCTACAAGAATTTTAATTTGATATTATAGATAGGTCGGGAAAGAAGTATGTCAATGCAGATGCACTCTCTCAAGTCTATGATGGTTTGGGTTCATCCTGTAATGATGATGATTTCCCAGATGCAACATTGTTATCCCTTGAAACAATCCCTAGTGAATACATAGATATTTAGAATTATCTGAATGAATTCAAGTTTCTTAATGGTGCTAATGCAAAGACTAAGAGGAAGATTACTCAAGCCAGTCGTCCATATTCTATTCTACACGGAGTGTTATTTCAAATAGGAGCTGATGGAAAATACAAGAGAGCAGTTGGACGTAATCAAGGGAAGGAGATAATAGAAGAATTCCATAATGGTACATGTGGAGGACACTTCTTTAGACAACTTACTACAAGAAGGATCTTGGATGTAGGTTATCACTGGCTCACTCTTTATAGAGATTATTATAATTATTGTAAGACATGTGATATTTTTCAAACACATGGTAACCGTAATACTTCATCAACTCCATTATTCCCTATTCTTCCACTTGGTCCCTTTGAAAAGTGGGGAATAGACATTATAGGTCCACTTCCAACTACCCCATGCCAAAATAAGTATATTGTAGTTGCCACAGATTATTTAACCAAGTGGGTTGAAGCTAGGCCATTGAAAACAACTTTCATGGATGAAGTGGTAAGGTTTATATATGAATGCATTATCACTATATTTGGTTGTTCATTAGAAATTATAACAGATAAAGGAAGCCACTTCATGAATAAGGTGGTAGAATCCATAGTCAACAAGTTTTCTATTAAGCACATTAAAGCAACAACATACAAGTCAAGAACAAATGGATAGGTGGAACGATATTAAATTTTGTGTTATGTC
Organism: Taxus chinensis; assembly: GCA_019776745.2. Lineage (NCBI taxonomy): Eukaryota > Viridiplantae > Streptophyta > Pinopsida > Cupressales > Taxaceae > Taxus > Taxus chinensis. The sequence continues at coordinate 775,640,931 of CM034152.1, forward strand.
AAATTCTAGCAAAAAATGCAGCCTTGCAGGTACATAAGTGGGATAAAAGGATTCATGCAACATTATGGGCATATAGGGAAAAATCAAAGTCATCAACAAGATACTCCCCATTTCAGTTGGCTTATGGAATTGATCCAGTTCTTCCTATTGAGTTTGATATTCCCACTATGAGATTTATGAAAAATGAAAGGATGGATGGAAGTGATTCAGTAAAAGAAAGGTTGGTACATCTTCATTTGCTAGAGGAAATGAGAGAAATAAGTGAAGGATACAAGCTATAATAATAAAATGAAGCATAAGGCATACTTTGATCAAAATATCCGTTGGTCTCCATTTCACATGAATGACTTGGTTCTAGTATATAATTCCAGATACAAAAAAAAGAAGGCAGAGAAAATTTCTTCCCAAATAGATGGGGCCCTACAAAATAGCAAATGTGTATGAAAATAGTACATATCAACTAGAGGAATTAGATGGCACCCCCATTATGAAATGGGTCAACCATGACAAGTTAAAGATTTTCCAAGCACCAGAATAGTCTACTTCGAGGACGGAGTAAAAGCTAGGAAGGGGGAAGATGTCGACACTAAAATTTTCCTTCCTTGATTTCTATTTTCATTAATGTATGTATTAGGAATAGGATGTTATTAAGTATAATTAGTAGTACGTGTCCAATAGAAGATAATGACGCCGTCAGTACGGTATGACACCACCAATAATGTATAGTACGGTAATATTCAAAGTACAATAGGAATGTTGTGGTAAAAAGTAAATATTTGTCGTAAGTGGTTCGGTAATGTTAAAATGTCAAAGTTATGGGATAAGTAGAGAAGTAGGGTCTACATGATTAGGAATTAAAAATATTATATTGGTAATAAGGACAAGGAGTGAGGTCATAAATATTTTGTGTATTTTATTTGTGGAAAAGTTTAAAAATGTGGAACCCATGTGAAATGATAAGGTTTATCTTATCTTAAAAGATAAGCTTACATGTAAAGATAAGAGTTAAGGTATGGAATATGATTCTTTAGATTAGATTTCTTATCCTATTTTAGAGATAAGGTGGATAAGCCTGAAAGTTCTATAAATAGAGAGGCCACCCCCCTCATTTAACATAGAAGGAAGTAGTGAGAAATATTGTATAAGAAAGTGTGTGAAGGAAGCCATCATTTAGAAAGTGTGTTAAAGAAGCCATTAAGAGGTGTAATTGTGAAGTTTCCTCCCATAGTGTATTGTTGGAAGGCAGGTGGAGTTGGTAACACTTGAAGTACTTCATGGGTGAGATTGTAACAATTTCATGTTGATACTATAATTCACACTTATATTTTTAGATTTATCATCATTCCTTCATATCATAGTCTATGGTATTCTTGTGTTATGTATGTTGTTGTGTTTCCAAATTACATCCACCAAAATAAAGGTTGTGCATTAGTAAATAATCATAGCACGAGGAGTTCCCGATGGAGAATTATCATAGTGCTAGATTGGTGTTGATAGTACCACCTGCCCCAACTTCCCAACCCTCATTTTCCCCCTCCTACTCCTTTTTACCCACTAAAATACCTCTTATCACCTCTAATTATTCCTCTTTCTCTCTTTTAACCTACCCCGTACTCTTCACTATCCTCGTTTCCCCTTTTTTTCCCTTATTATCAAATTTCTTCCCCCCCAACCCCCATTTTTCACATTTTTTATATTTTAACCAACTTAACTCACAAATCAATAACAAAGGTTTCCATTCTACCTGATCCCGCTGCCACCATCGTGGTGGAACCTCCAGCCTTCGCGCCACTCCTCCCGATCCCTCTCTGGCCTCTGCCATCCTCAAATCAACTCCGACTCTCCACTCAATCCACCTGATATTGTGGTCCCACCTCTCGCCCAATCAATCTCACCTATGTGGCTCGCCAACCAAGCTCTTTGACGCTCTCTTTTATCCTCTTCCTCTTTTCTCTCTTCTTGTCCTTTTATCTTTTTTCACAATACACAAATGAATTTTAAAACTGTTGGTTTGAAAATCTATCGGTTAGACAGATCGTTGGGAAACATGCCAACAGTGTGCAGGGCATAGCCCCTCTTTGAGACAGCAAAGTGAAACTAGTTTATTGTTATTCTATCAAGCAGGAATCTGTGCAAATCTACACTATTCTAACTTTAGGGGTTTGGGATCTCATCCCAGTTTAGGTAGTTCCAAACTGCGAATAGAAATGTAAGAGGGAAGGAATGGAGGAAGGTAGATCTGAAGGGAGAAAAGAAATGAATTCCAAGATAGAAAGGTCAGAGGGTTTATGCTTTGGGTTGGTAGTAAACAGAGCCAAACTTACTTGCATAAACAAACAAAGCAATACTGATGAACATATGACAATAAAAAGAATGAATCCAACAGAATAGAAACACAGATCTAACTTAAGAAATATCTGATGCAAATAACACATATATTGAGCACAAAGTCTTAACATATATATTAAAATCTCTTCTATTACAAGAAGGCACAAAGTCTTTCTTCTCTTCACCTCTTTTTCATACAAAAATGTCACACCTAGAATACAACAAGTATTCCAGTATTTATAGAAGGAGAAGGAGAAAGAAGACAAAAGAAGCCAACCACTATTTACAAAATATCTACAAAATATCTACAAAATATCTAAAAAGTCAAAAGTTGACTTTGAGGCAAGTTTGTGGATGGCAACATCCCATGATGCAACATGGATGATGTCATCATAAATGCCAACATACTTTTTAAATATTTTTACAAAAAGATCGAAGCGTACACAAGAAGAGAAACTATTCGTCGTCATCTCTTTGCTTGAATGGAGTGTCTTGCTTCTAATCGAGAGAGGCGATGTGATATTGAGCTCAGTACTCCATAAACTTGCTGATCATGTGTCTAAAGTTGATTATGATCAGGACCCTTGAAGTGGTCTCCGATGACTTCACAAGTTTCTTTTTCAGTCTTGAGCTTTTTAGGTAGCCCAACGTACTCATTGCATGCCTCGATCAAGTATCCAATGAAATCGTGGCAAGCCAGAAGGTTATTGATAGACTCTCTGTCAAAAGTGACCTCTGGCACCAAACCTTGGGTTGTGATATCCTTGAAGAGTCTAGATCGTATCGTCTGCCTCCCTCAAGGTGAATATTTCACTAAGCATCCCTGGAGACATCTTTGTGACCATCTGCTCCATTTGATGTTTTTCATCTAGGGCTTCCTCCTTCATTTTATCTATCCTCTCCAGGATAAATTCCATTTGATCAACCCGATAATCTAAAGTGACGAGAGCTTTGTGGTGTGCACCACGGGTGATCAATGACGCCGACCTTTAATAGGTCGTTAGCCGAGCAGTCGACCATTGCCTGAAAAGTTTCATGTTGCAATCTGACATTGTCTAACTCCTCAGAGAGGGATCCTACTACTACCTGCAGCTCCTTGTTTACCTGATCTATACTCTGGTAGAGTTTTGTGAATTTCGTGATTATTTCCTCACTGTCTCTGAGGACTCACTCTATCCAGGAGGACATTGCCACACCTTGTTCACCAATCTTGGTGTATTCATTTATCTTGTCTTGACTGAGAACTTCAGAGGCTCGGCAGCAGTCATAGGAGGTGCGTTTCCCCATTCTCTGCAAAGCTTGGAGAAGATGTTTGTTTTGTTCCTTTAGTATCCTCTTCTCCTCCTTTGCTTCTTGAAGTTTCTTACAGAGGGCATCTACTGCAGACAAAGCCTCTCCTTGCAGGCTCTCAGATGAGGTTCCCATGGTGACTTGAGTCACTGTTAAAGTTTTTAGGAGAAAAATCTTTCTTCTCTTTAGTGGGATCAGGATATGCAATCTCCATGACCCTCTCTCCTAAAGTGATTTTTGAAAAGTGAGTTATCGCTTTCTTGCTTCTTTGGTCCCTTCTTCAGAATGACAGAGAAGTCCATGGGTGCTATGGGAACCTTTCTCTTGAGCTGACCCAGATGGTCAGAAATCCAACTTGGACTTATGGGAGAAGGAAGTAAAGGGAATGGAAGAAGAAATGAGAGTGAAAGGGGAAGCAACTGAAGAGGCCGCAGGGAAGAACATTGAGACACTTGGTGGTGGCATCGACAAGTAGTCTAACTCGTTGCTGCTTAGTAGGGCCTGGAGTTACCTACGGGGAAGAAAAGGTCATGGAGGTGGAAGGGATCTGTAATGGGATGGAGGGAACACTAGGTGATAGATCCGCAAGAGAGGAGAAGATGGAAGAGGTGGGAGATGGAAGGGAGGAAGGGAGAGAAGAAGAAACATCCATTGGGGTAGATGTTTCAATGAAAGGGGGAGGAGAAGGAGTGGAAGAGGGAATGGTGGGTACCTCAGTGGTTGTAGCTGTGACCACATCCTGAGTGGATGTGTCCATTGAGACTTCAGTGGTCTCTTATTCTTTACCTAGAGAGACTAGGTCGACTACTTGCTTCTCAGAAGTAGTAGGAGGGATTTGAGGAGCTTCTTCTTTGCTTGATTCTCCCTCCTTGTCTTTCCCTTTTCCTTTTGGCACTTGGGCTGGCCTTGGAGGTGCTCTTCCTGAAGGAGAAGCAGTGAAATCTACCTCGAGGTAGATGAGACAATTCTGTTTGCACCAATGTTTGGTGTGCTACAACGTGTGCTTGACTCTTTCTTGGATGGTCTTTGGTGCCTTGGCTCTGTCAATTTCTGTGAATGTACCAATCATCCCCATCCGTGTCAAGGTAAACTTGATCAATTTCTTGATCAGGTTCTTGGAATCCTTTTGGAATGATGGCCACGCCATAGTGTTTGATTTCTTCCAGAGCCAGCCTGGAGTGATCCTTCCGCCTGAGATCTATATTCATGTGTCAGGTCGATGTAGATGTCCTCGATCTCAGGGACATGAATAGGATCAATTTTTTCCTTTGGGAGGCAACCTCGGCAATCAAAAGTAGGCTTGGCCAGGAAGTTGTGCTTTAGGTTCAGCAATTCAAGCTCGACATACATTTCCTGGTCATGCCTTGCCCAGTGTGGTGCAAGTGTATCGGCCCACTGTAAGGGGGAAAGGAGTTCCTCCCTTCTTTCTCTTCATACATCTCTCATGATATGTGATTAGTTACCTTGACAACTCTAAGAGAATCAAGCTTGGGTCCTACATACCTTGGTAGCTTGGTCAGTTCACCCTCAAAATTCACCACCCTGAGATAGGTGAATGTGGGAAACTGATTGAAAAATGCTCCCCACTTCTTTGTGATAGTGACCACACTAGGGCTAGTTCAACCATGTCTCATATTCGGCCTCAATAGGTAGATCACCTCATAGAAGAAGGCGTCGTTGATTTTTGAGAACTGAGGGATGCTATTCTCGAGCCTTAGCTCTAGGTAGTATTCATATATTTTGACCTGAGGCCATACCCCATTTCATGCCAGGCCTGTGAAATACTCTCGCTGATGTAGTACAGTGTACACAACATAGGAATTCATATAGAACTTCCCAGTTGTCATGACCTATTGAAGCTGCTGGGAGATGGTATCGCTGATGATTTCTCCCCAGCCAAAATGCTGCTCAGGCACATTCTTACTCATGGTCTCTAAGTACCTCAGCATCCATTTATGGAAATGATGGGCATCAGGAAGCCCATATACTCTACTTAGGAAGGTGATTGTATCACTCAGTTCCTCGTTGAAGTCACTGTAGTGGATGGTATGAGGCCATCGGCTCACCGAATTTTTGTTCTTAAGATATAACTCATTCATCATTTGCATACACTTTTCCTCATTTTCATCCCATGCCTTCTTGCAGTCTTCAAGGCTGATGGCGACGTACTGCCTATGATGAGGGATGCCCAGAGTTATTTTGAAGTGACGAGTAGTTAGGTCGATGACCGTCTTTCCTTCTTTATCCTCGACACATCTTGTGTCCTTGTTATAGCATGAGCCACCAACATGATGAAGTCATTATTAATAGCACTTACTGGCAGCCCAGCTGCAAAGTGCAATCCACTGCCTACCAGTTTGTTCATCCAGGGACCACTAGTGGCCTGGTTGGTTCTTGCCCAGAAGTCCTTCCATATCAATGTGGCCCGAGCTCGGAGTCTCTGATGTCGAGATCACTCTCTGCGTATGAGTCAGGACATCCTGACTTTATGATATTTATACTTCATCTCTTGTTCTGTCAACTTAGCTTTTTCCTTTAGACTTAGTTGGATTCTTGCTCGATGAAGACATGTGTGGACTCGAGGATAGCTATTTTTGTTCTGCAAGGAGAATCAAAGAGGTCCAACATAGAAGAGCCATGTCAAGCCAGTCATGTTATCCCATAATAAAATCTTGCAGAAAGAAGAAATGAGCAATTATGAGGCTTAGGGCATAAGGCGCAAGTTCATAGCATGCTGCAGAGGCTTAAAAAGGCTGGGTGCACTTTTGGGGATGTCAACATGCAAAAAGGTGCACCTGTGTTGACAAGGGAAAAGCTGCACCAAAGGGTTATAGAGGGGCTTGCACTTTTGAAGAGTGTTGCACAAAAGGTTTTAGCACCAAGGAGAAAAGCGCGGGGTGCGGGTAAGTAACACACAACATGCAGTGTTGGTGTTAAGGATCATGTGCCAGTGCCTTTGGAGAACTTGCTTTAACTGGGCGCTGCAAAAGATGGTGTTGCATGGATTTTCAAGGTGCAACCCAAGGCACAATTTTGGAATGTGTTACAAATGAGCTCAATTCACCAAAGGTTTAAAACAGTTGAAGCATAGATTTTGAGGACACAACATACAAATGTTGATGTTGGTTGGGATGCGCCTGCGCCTGCACCTATAAGATTTGTTAAGTGTTATACTGGGTGTCAGGTGAGGAACATGTTGCATGTGGGGATAGTGCACCAAGGCGCGACTGTGGGGAGTGCAACGTATAAAAACAGTGAGCCAAAGGGTAAATGCTTTTTGCACTTTCTTTACAACTCCTCAGATGTCTTCTTAGATTTCTCTCTCTTTTTGATTTTTTCAAAGTGACAAAGAGAAAGTTTGTGGGATTTGCAACAAGGCAGTAAGCAGATGTAAAGGTGGGTTCATTACAGAGGCAGAGCCTTCCCAGATTTATAGATCTGGAAGGAGGGATAAGGTAGTTTTCTAGATGGTTATGGGAGGGTAGTTTATTCATTTTTAGATTTAACTTTTTATAACAATCCTAAAACCACCAACAACCAAGAAACAAAACCACAAACAACAATAAGAGTGATAAAAACCACTTACCCGGTTTAATAAAGGACGAAGGATGACGTTGGGGGCCACAAACTCGAAAAGTGGAATGCAGGTGTGACAGGGATAGCTGACAGGCATAGAGAAAGACTTTTCACAATTTTCAAATCGTGAAAATGACAGGTGTTAACCGCATATTTATAGGAAAATACCGCATTTATTACCTCACCAACTTTTCTTTGGTGCACTTTTTGAAGTGTCGACATGGGTATAAATGCACCTTGGCGCAAGCTTGGTTAATGTGTTGACACAAAAGCTTTCAGCGCCTTAAGAGCACATTTGGATGATGTCAACATAAGGATTTCAAGCGCCAAAGGGAAAACTTAGGGCACACATTTTTGATGTGTCGACATGTCAATTTTACGTGCCTTAAGCACATTTCTTTGGTGTAGGTTTGAGGATGTTATGTTGACATGTATAGACGTTGACATGTTATTTGCTGCACCAAAGGATTTTCCAAAGGGGCACACATTTTATGATGTTGACACAATCAATTTCTTGCACCTAGTTCAAAAAGGCCTGAAAATGGCTAAGTTCTTTAAAACTTGATTTCCGGATAGGGGATTTTTTTAGGCCATTTTGAACGTTAACAGACCTTCTCAGGGGACTAAAATGGAATTTTGGTATGGTTATCTCCAAAATTTCCCTTGTCAATTTTATAGGATTAACAAAAATTTGGGTTTTCTACTTTTTTAAACACTATCGACTCAACCAACGTCAATTAATCCTTGACTGCTGCCAGTCTGATGCCCTAGAATACTGCCGTCAGTTCCTCTCCACTGTCATCAGTTCATACTAACCCGCTATTGGTTACCCTGCCTACTCAGTGCCCTCACATTGACCTCATTTTCCTTACCTCCTTTTTCTTTTACCTCCCCTACCCCTACTTGGACCACTGTACCTTCTTCTTTGACCCACCACCTTCTTTAACCTCACCTTGTTAACCAATTGGTGTCTCCTTATTTCAACCCTACCTCGGCCTTACCCATGCTGTGACCTATCTACCTGGACCCGGAACACTATTTGTGAACTTTGAACCAATGTGCTCGCTATACCTTACGGTACCGTTACCTGTGTTGTTTGACCTAATGACTTTTCCTAGCTTATTGCCGTGACTGTTTATCCTGACCCTACCTTTGGTGTACCAGAACATACCTAAACATTCATGCCCCTAACCTACGTTGTGTTTCCTAACCATATCCTGTACCTTGGATGTCAAAATCACTTCAACCTTGTTTGGATAAACCTATTGACCTTAGACAATGTAGAGTTTGCAAGCTCTTCAACCTGGTAACGTGTCGCAGTTTATATGTGTGAATGCGTTCAACTACCACTACCTTTGACCTTGGCCTGTTTACCCGTTTACCTATATGCCCGATTTACCCTTTACTCCTTTCCCCATTTTTTTCACTATTCTTCTTCACCTCCACTTTTATCAAACCACTTGCCGATGTGCTATGCCAACTCATCAGTTCCTGGTTTAAGGGGGATCACCCTCATTCCCACTTGGGGCAACCACACTCTATTCTTGTTCACGTCACTTACCAATACAAGCTACACAACAAGAAGGGGCAAAATGTAGACACCGAAATCGTGTCGTAACCACCTTGGTCCCCTACCGCAGCCCTATAATAATTTCCTCATCCTCAACAGTTTAGCACCTACCTCCTGCACCCCACACATTTTAATTTAATTACTTTAATTAAATTAATGTCATTTATCTCCCATACATATTAATTTAATTATTTTAATTAAGGTAATGACCTTTTACCCACACACATATTAATTTAATTATTTACATTAAATTAATTCACAACCCTCACACACCTAGTTAATACAATTGCTTTTATTAAATACACCTCACCTAACCACCCCCATCATTTGACCCATTAACTTAAACGCTAAACTAATGTCCTAAATAAAACCTAACATTAGACCCATTCCCTCACCTCACATTAAAAGCCTCCTAAGGTTTGTTTTCACCCCAAGGAAAAGAAGAGACCCTTATCAAATGGCGGAACAAATTCCCAGGCAATTGTTGAACAACTCGAGATACCTCACCCAAACTGATGTCGATTCACCCTAGACTGATGTCGGTTCACCCTTAACCGATGATGGTTATACCAGAACGGACAAAATGGCCTATTTAGACCCATCTACAGCTTTGTAATAGGGGTTGGGTTGTTGTTTGCAAACTTCTGATCTCGGATTTGATCTCTTTAGATGCGACAACAAAACGAAGATTGATTTGGGATCAACTACGGCAACCAAATACACTGGCACAACCGTGAGACTTTCTTCCCAACATTCTCCAACGCAGCAACATATTCATTATTCTTCATACCTATACCTCACAGAAGAGTAAGTATCCTCCTTCCATCTATTTCATTTTCTGCTCATCATCTGTAGTCTTTGTGGTAAAGGAACCTAGTCTTTTACTCTCTGTCCATTCCCTCTCTCCAATTACAGCCACCTTCCATACCCAATCATCTTAATACTTGGCCCAAATTGCCTATTTTGACCTCCTCAGTAGTCTCAGACCTTTGTAACATATCTACACCCCCTCTGTGATTAATCCACGTCTTCTATCCACTCCACTTTCACCCCAAAACTCCAAAAACCCGGATTGTGTGATTCCACCAGCCCCGACTTAACCATGGTCGGTTCTCTCTAACCATCACTAGTTATAGTAAAACCATCATCGGTTCCATAAAATCGTGTTCAGTCTCTGTGTCACCTAATTTCTACCAGAATAACAACCTGTTTCTGACATATATCTATTTAAACACCTATTTGACCTTCAGATCTATATCTAACCTAGCCTGTTAGCTCATATTCACCTATAACCAACCTCTTTGACCTCTGGATCTCCTTCTAGCCTAGCCTATTGCATTTTTTATGAGATGCCTAAATCATATTAAACTATAGTAGGACAATATTTACTTTATTTCAGCATTGAATTTTTTTAAACAGTGGACTGACAACCATCTAGGAAGTATCATACTTCCATGATCTAGCACATGCTAGGCAGTCCACTACATATATCGTTTAACTCTCTTTAGTGATCTTGTTTTGGTTCTTATACAGGTAGTTCCTCCTAGCCAAAAGGAAGGTCTCACAATCACTTTGATTTAGGATTCAGATACGCGCGCATACAACATTCAACCATCTCAAACAGGGTATTCCTCTTACCACCTTTACCTTATCTGTTTTTCGGCAAGTACTTCTCAAAAAACTAAGAAATCAGGTGAAACATTTTGGACGCCCAGTGGGACCCCATTCGGGGTTCCTTGCATCTTTTTCCATTCCGAGGTGACAAAATATGTGGTTGTTTCCACTCTAATAGCATCACATTAATACTGTGTATGCTCAAGTAATTAGGTAAACAACCATCAATAAGTGAGGCCCTTGAGCGAGTAGCTATACTGACAAAAGGTATATATTTTTTGGCACTAAGGGTTTCAATTGGGCAATGTTTAATTTTTGGATAAGGAAAAGATGCTAAAGGAGTTCTAGAAATAGAAAGGTTGGAACTAAATACACACATGTCCCACACCTACTCCATAGAATATATTGCTCCTATCCAAATAATTTCTGCTATTCATGCTCCACTTTATCATCTCCATCTTGCTAGCATGTATTCACATGAAGTGTGATTGGTTAAGGGACCCCAAAAAATAGGAAAATCAAGAGGGTCAAAGGTAAGAGGGACCTAACCACATCACTTGCTTCATGTAGAACTTTGCAGGCCCCCTTTTTAATTTTAAGCTTGAGTAATTGCAATAAGAAAGAAGGATATGAATGAATGACCATTGATAATTGAGCTTTCCCAACAGATGGTCTTATGAAAGAAACTATTTTCCCTGTCGGACATTTTTGTCCCGACTGTCCCAAGTTCCAAAGTGCGAGTTGTTGTTCCCCGACCGGCCGAAATCCCCGAAATTGTCCTATCTTCGGGCCCGTCGGAAGTTTTTGTTCCATATGTCCCGAACTAGTCGCGTACTCCGGAATTTTCTGTTCCAAAAGTCCCCAAGTCCAAATGGGCCTGCTGTTCCAATCTCGGCCGAAATGCCCGAGCCGCGTACCTCGCGTATTTTCGTCCCAATTGTTCCAAAAGCTTTTGTGCATTCTCTCTCCATTCCGCCCGAGCCGCGTGTTTTGCGCATTCGCGTCTCACATGTCCCAAGCGTACCTAGTGTCATCCATACTTAGTTTTTCCTGCTCACTCCAAGTATGGCGCTTTTCAAGTTGGTGGTTGTGTAATTAAATGCGCATTGAATTCACTCCTCTCCCCAAAAGGCTATATAATGAACATTTCCCCTTCGTATTTTCTCACATCTTCCTTGATTATCCTTTGCTCAAACCCTCGCCGCCTACAAACTTGCGCACGTTCCTCTGCTTCTGTAATTCCATTCCAAGTCTAGTTTGCAACCTTGTTCCCCTGAAACTATCGACATGAAGATCAAATTTCAAGGACAAGAACAGATTTCTCCACTCGAGTCTGCTGTAAGCAACATTGGAGATAGCGAGGCCCGACATCTCGATTTCAGCGATTTTTGGGCAAGGATGGAAGATGCGAATCCCTCGCCGATGGCTCAGACAATTTATGACAGTGGTTTGGCGTATGCTGGAGGATTCCCAATTTCAGTACAGTGTGCTGATACAGTGCTTGCATGCGGAGCTCACTTCGACCCTGCCTCAAGTGAATTGACAAACGTACACGGGGAGCTCATCGCCAAGCTAGACGCTGCCGCCATTGGTGCCGCTCTGAGAATCCCGGAATTGGACAATGCCATAGTTGTTTCTCAAGTCCAAGCGCAAGCCATGTTCGATCAAGACAGTGACAAGTACAGGGCACGAGTGGCGAAGTCCTGGTTAAAAAACCCTAAGAAAGGAGCTTCCCGCCTCACCAAAACTCTCATCCGAGCAGACTTCAACGAAGAACTGTCAGATTTCATAATACTGCTGGCTCGGGTCATGGGTTTGCCTTCCACCAGCGAGTTCCATTTCTGGATGTGCCCGCTCATCAGTATGGTGTGCGAAGGTACACAAAATATCAACTGGGCTGAGATCATCAGCATGAACCTGACGGAACAGCTATCCAACGTACTGCAAACAAAGAAGTTTTTCATGACTTCGTATCTGATGTATACTCTAGCAGCATCGAGGCAATGGTTTGGATTCTCATATATAGATGCCCACAAAGGCGACCCAGTGTACACCTATTGCCCGCAGTTTACCTTGGAGACCAGCAACCGCAATTTCAGAAGGGTTAATGATGCTTTCACTATGTACGTGGTCCGATTGCTCGAGGGTGACACCGCCAGGAGGTTTTCAGATGAAGCCATGAACTTGATATCACGGTATGGGGCCTACTTCATCCAATTCAGGAAATTCTCATACATCAGGCTTGCTGGTTATGAGGGTACTCCTCTGAGGCTTCCCATGTTCTGCAATGACAAGATGGCCTTGATTGAAATATGCAGGCAACTGGACAAGTTGCACAGAACTTGCAGAGACAAGAAGATCTCTGGTTTGCACTTTCCCATCTCTCTGGGAAATTACACGTGCAAAACAGCCCTGGATGCCCAGAATATAGAGAGAACTTTGGTCCCTGTCACCGTTCATTTCTTCAAGCCAAGAACCTGCTTTGACTTGAAGAAGTTTATTGAACAGAACATCAAGATAGTCTATCACCATGTGGCAGAGACAGAAGATTACTGGGCCGACTGTACAGACGACTTTGAGGCTAGAAGAAGACATTATGGCAGGTTCTCCTTACAATTGATTCAAGAGCTCGGTCTGTACCAAGTTCCTGAAGGCCTTGAAGATGATAATTCTGAGCTATACTCATATGAGTATGAAAATGTGATCAAACACACCCCTCTGGAAGACATAGATTGGAACAGAAAAGAGAGGGATGATTTGGCTGAAATCCTTGCTCCAGTCTTAGTCAGGACTAAGGTCTGGTTCAATAAAAAGGTCCGAGAATTCAGGAGACGCTCGGGAGAATCCTCCTCCAAGGATGCCTCTACACCAATAAGAGAAGCACCAGTTTCAAGGTCCGAAACACCAAAGAAAACCTCTCCTACCTCAGCAGCTCAGGGACCTGCGGAATCTACTCCTTCTCCATCCACTCAGGTATATAAGAAGAAGCTCAAGGAAGTAAAGAAGGAACCGGTGGAAAGAGATCCTCAGGAGAAACAGGCGGAATTGCCTATTGGACCAGAGAACATCATCATCCTCAGTGAAAGTGAAGAGAGTGAAAGGCCAACTCCTACAAATGTTCCTGAGGACCCAACAGATAAAGACAAGGAGGTCCAGAGCACTGAGCTTCCAGGGGCTAGTGATTCTTCTACTGCCATTGTCTCCAGTGCTCCTTCCACATCTCAGCTTGAGTCAACAGCTGCACAGACCTTGAGTGTCATGGGCTCCCTGTCTCTTGGCCCCCTTGCTCCTCCTGCAGATTCTTCTTCCTCTTTTGCATGGGTGCAACCCTTGGTTGACAAAAGGAAGAGAAAACCATCCTCCCAAAACCTGGGACCAAATTTTGATGCTGTTGCAGCCATGTTGGGTACCACGCCTTCTCGTGCCAAGAAAGCAAGAACCACCTCCAGAATAGTATCTGATACTCGAGGTCAGCAATTCTTGGAGATTGCCAAGCCTGCTATGGACAGATCAGAACAGGACTTGCAAGTATCTGACTTGGAGCTACTGAGAATCCCAATGGGAGAGTCTACCCCTGAAGGCGAGATCCATAATCTCCAGGAAACAGTCACAAGAGTTATTGGAAGAGTGGAAAAAGGACAGCAAGCTATCGAACAGTTGGAAGAGCAAGCCCGAGTTCTTACAGGTTTCATCAAGTCTCTTCTATCTAAGGACAAAGTTTTGGATCCCACCCCTTTAACTGCTTTACCTCCTCCTGTAATACTAAGCCAAGATGAAGTGCAAAGTATAAAAGATATGCACAAGTATTCTGTTTATGGCAGAGCTTTTGAAGCCATGGTGGATGACATGCTTGTCGCGGGGTTGAACTTCATCGATGAAGCCTTCAAGCTCTATGAAAAGGTGAGTAATATGCAACTAAATCTCTCCTCCACTATCAGTACCATGGATAAAGAACTCAAAATCTGGAGCAGTTGCATAGTAGACCTCCGCCTCATGGGACAAACAGATGAGAACATCCTAATGGCGAACAAGATTTTTGATGATGCCAAAGACAATTTATCGAAGTCTTGGGTCTACAGCGTAGAATGGAAGATCAGAGTATTAGAAGAAGCTGTGGTAGAGATGAAGAACAGTTGGCAGAAGGGAGAAGCTTTCAAAGCACTGACAGTGGCTGCCTTCAAAGATATACATTGTCATCTTCAGGATGAAAACTCTGGTGCTCTTCTGTCCCTGCAAGAAATCAAATCTCAGTTCAGAGCTTTTGTAAAAAACGATCTGTTCCAGGAAAGCACCATCTCCAAAGAAAAGATGAAGGACATTTGCTCTCTTCAATATGCCATTAAAGAAGCAAATAAAGATTATCATACTCACGTCGAGTTTGATAAAGAGATGGAGAAGTGTCAAGGATTTTGGACTCAGTCTGCTGCCAACACGTCGGTTCCACGTGGCAGAGACATAGCCGAGGCTTTGAAGAAGTTCAGGCAGCGAATTCTGAAGACATTGGGTCCCTCCCTGTAGCTGGCCACCTGTCTCCTCCTTCTTTCTTTCTTTTCTCTTCTTCTCTGTCTTTTCGCATTCCTTGTAATTAGTTGGGATATTGCAACCGGCAATACTTAACTATTCTTTATTTAAAAGAAACGGTTACAATACGTAACTGAATTGTAATCTATATAATGGCTTTTACACGCCATTTTGAAAGGAGGAAGAACTTGGCATACTCTCGAAATTGTAAATAGATCTTGAACATATCAATACAAAAGGGCTTTTCTTTTCATTCTCTATCTGCTCTCTGTGTTTTCCTTTAGTATTGTGAAGATTATTTTGTACCTAATTCGTTAGTCTTGCTGATTGCTTTTGCAAATACAGTGATCTTGCACGACCAAGAAAGAACTTTGTGTCTTTGATTAATGAATTTGAAAAAGGTCGTTGAAGAACTTTGTGTCTTTGATCTTATTCAGTTAATGCAAATAATCTTGTTTCAAATTCCCCGCAACTTCGCACTCGTAAAGAATTATTCTGTTATCTATAATTCCAAACGTTTGCTATTCTGCTTATCTTCGTACCCTCTTTCCTCAGCCCGTTTGTAACTGATGATCTTTGTGGAAAACATTTTCGTGGTATCCAAGTTCAACCATAAAATGACCCTCTGTATATTTGTAAATAAGTTCGTGTCTCAATAAGGGAACCTCTCCCATTAAAGAGGAGGGACTTCTTGTCCCCTGACTGTTGCTCTTCTAAAAAGTCTTATTTGAAAACCAACAGTTTTTGGCGACTCCGCTGGGGAAAATCGCATTCCAGTACTATAATTTTTTTTTTTTTCGATCATCCATTGATCTGGCGACTCCGCGTTTCACTCGAGGGAGAAGGGCCCTTGGTATCGAAGATTCTCAGTTTCAGCTTTTGGAGCAACAGGGTTTTCCTTTCCCTTCAAATAGAAGAACTCGTTCAACGAGCACTCCACCTGTTCGAGAAAGAAATCCTTCAGAGCCTGCTAGTCCTAATCTACAAGCTTTAGTCCTTGCTGGTGTTACAGTTCCCCTCAGAACCGTATTTCCAAGAAGAATGGCACAAGTACCATGGGGTCAACGTGTCGGGCCCCTGGCCCTCACTCAGCCTTTGCATGAGTTACCTAGAGGTAACAGAAAGAACTTCCCCAAATTCAGAGGCGACGGCAAAGTGCACCCTGATGAGCATATTGCAGCCTTCATAGTTGCGTGTGGAGTCTTGGGGGTTGAACATGAAGACGTCTCAGTAAGACTGTTCGTCGAGACGTTACAGGACAATGCTGCTGACTGGTTCTATCATCTTCCGGCTGGTGCCATCATCGACTGGAATACCATGAGAACTCAGTTCGAAAGCCGTTTCAAGCCGGCAGAAGATGTGCATGCACTGCTTGCCCAGATTTCTCAAATAAAGAAAGATCCATCGGAACCCATGAGAGAATTTGTGGCTCGGTTCAACAGACTGATCAACAAAATTCCTGTGAATACTCGGCCGGTTGATCAAATCCAAAAATGTTTCTTTTTGAATGCCCAAACGCCTAAAGTCAGTTATGCTCTAAGAAGGGCTAACCTTGGAACGTTAATACTGGATCAAGAACTGGCTGTTAGTGTCGAGGATGACCTAATCATGTCAGGGAAGTTGAAGAGAGATCCTCCCAAATCTAAATCTGCTGCTTCTTCATCTTCCACTTCTGGACCCAATACTGATCCATTAGTCCAGAAACTTGCAAATGATCTGGTAGCTATAAAGAAACAATTAGCTCAGCATGCACCGTATGCAGATGTTCCTAGAAGAAATTTTCAACCCAGAAACCGTTTGCCAGCCCCCCACACAAGATTGGCACTTGAAGGACCTCCCGTCAAAGTTCCTGTGAATGCAACTTGCGAGGTCGAAGAACCAGAAGATGATAATGAAGCTTGTGAGGAGTTCTTGGAGGAATTCGATGATGAGGCGGAAGAACCCGAGGGATCTCGAGTCAATTTCTTTACCACTGAAGGCATTGATGATGCAGATGACTATGATGAAGTGGTAGCAGATATGAACAGCGAATCCTTCGCTGTCATGACTCGGGAACAGACGCATCAGAGGGAAAAGGTGACACAACCCCTGAAGAAGTCCAAAGAGCAGCCTGCGACTATTCCTGTAATTGCCAGAAGAGGATCTCCTATTCCTACCTCATCTGCACCAAAGGTAAGTACTGCCAATCCTACCCCCAAAGTTGTTTCTTCTTCTTTTTCTCCTAGGGTTGATAAACCTAAGATTCCAAATGATGATGGACCATCCACCTCTGGATCCTTTGACATTGTAGATCATCTAAAAAGGACCAAAGTTCAAATTTCAGAGGCTGAATATTACCAAACCCATCCAAAAGCTTTTGCCAAGATGATCCAATTTGTAAATTCCCATTCCAAGACCACCTCCAAAGGCCTTTTGCCCACACCTCCTTCTACACCACAGCCCAGTCTAGTAGCTGCTGTCACCTCACCTGGTGACAAGATCAAGCCTTTCTATGTAACACTCCTTATAGCTGGCCACAGGCTCAGTAACTGTGTCATAGATTCCGGAGCCTCAGATAATGTGATGCCCGCCAAAGTAGCTCATGCTTTAGGCTTGACCCTTACTCGTACTTATGGATCTTGCTACTCCATGGAAAGTAAGGAAGTACCTTTGGTGGGAAGGATTAAAGATGCACAAGTGGCTTTTGCTGCTTTACCTGAAAAGAAGGTCTTGGCTACCATACTAGTAGCAGACATTCCTCCTTCCTATGGAATGTTGCTAAGCAGAAACTTCTGTAAAGATGTGGGTGGAGAGATTCAAATGGATTGGTCACACGCTCTCATACCTGTCAATGGACAAATGAAGAAGCTACTACCTGAGAAGCAGTCCGAGTACATTGTGCAGAAGACAGATGATCCCAAGGCACAAATACTCTATGAGGACAGGGGCCATGGTAATTACATGATTTTGTCCCCTGATGAAATCCGACCCTGCAAAATATCACCTAAGGACCCCAATGGTGTCTGGATCTTAGAATTTGACGGCAGTTGTTCTTCGGCTGGTTCTGGAGCCGGTGTTCTGTTAATATCACCTGAAGGCTGCCTATACCCCTTTTCATTCAAATTGCAGTTCGAGAACACTAACAATACAGCAGAGTATGAGGCTCTCATCCTTGGATTGCAAGTGGCCAAAGAACGAGGTGTAAAAAATCTTTTGGCTCGTGGTGATGCAGAGCTGATTGTGAAGCAAGTCAGAAGCCTGTTTCAGGTAAAGAACGGGAGGCTGAAGCATTATCGGAATCAGGTTTGGGATTCAATTGAATTCCTTGATGCCTTCTCCATTGAAGCAATTCCCAGAGAAAAGAACAGCAGAGCTGATTCCCTGGCTGTCTCAGGGTCATTATTGATTCCTCATCCTGAATTTTCTCAGGATAAATTCACTATTGAGATGGTCCACCGACCTAGTGTCCCTGACAATACTAACAACTGGCAAGTCTTCAACGACGACCAGCATTTGCTTTCCTTCCTGGAGCTCAAGGGCAATTTTGAACAACTGTATTTCGAAGGAAGTGACAACCTGCCTCGTGAGAGCGTGTCTTCGGACCAAGCCGTCACCCAAGGAGAAGAAACTGATCAGGAAGGGTGCATTAAGCTCAAAGGAAACAAGATCCCCAAAGGTTTGGTGAGTTTGGAGGAGTTGTTTGATAAGCATGACAGGTACGTGAGATCTAAAGCTTCCATTGGACCTCGGCAATCAGCTGAGTATGATAAAATTGATATTGGGAGTTCTGATGACCCGAAGCTGGTAAATATCGGGAAGTGTTGCACATCAGATGAAAGGAGAAGAGCAATCGACCTTCTAAGGAAATATAAGGATGTGCTTGCTTATTCTTATGAAGATCTAAAAGCCTTCAAGCCAAAAGAAATGCAGCACTCTATCCCTCTCAAGCCAGGAATCAAGCCTTTCAAGCAGAAGCAGAGGCAGTATAACCCAAAGATAGCTGACACCATATTTCAGGAGATTCAGAAACTGCTAAAGGCTAAAATCATCTTTCCCATTCACCATTCGACTTGGATTGCAAACATTGTACCTGTTAGGAAGAAGAATGGAGAGATCCGCATCTGTGTTGATTTCAGGAACCTGAATCAGGCCTCTCTGAAAGATAACTACCCTCTGCCTATGATGGATCAGGTTTTGCAAGCGGTAACAGGCTCTGAGATGTTATCTATGCTTGATGGCTTTTCTGGATACAATCAGGTAGAGGTTGATACTGCTGATCAACATAAGACAGCCTTCACAACTCCTTGGGGTACCTTTGCCTACAAGAGGATGCCTTTTGGGCTGATTAATGCCGGTGCCACCTTCCAGAGAGCTATGGATCTGGCTTTCGGAAGCTTGAAGGGAAAATGCATAGTCATATACCTTGATGACCTGACAGTGTTCTCAAAGACAAGAGCGGATCACTTCGACCACTTAGAAGCAGTTCTGCAAAGATGCCGAGAGCATGGGATTTCCTTAAATCCTAAAAAATCTGTCTTCTGTGTTACAGAGGGAAAGCTATTAGGACACATTGTCTCAAAGGATGGCATCAAGATTGATCCGGAACGAGTTCAAGCCATCCAACAGATTCCTCTCCCTACTAGTAAAAAGGGCGTGCATTCCTTTTTCGGTAAGATCAATTTTCTAAGAAGATTCATCCCTGATTTTGCTGAATTAACTTTGAATATTTCTCAGATGATGAAAGGAAAGCAAGCATTTGGTTGGTCTTCTGAAGGAAAGGAATCCTTTGAGGGTATCAAGAAAGCTATTGCTAAAACTCCAGTTTTGGCCTGCCCTGATTTCAGCAAGGATTTCATTATCTACTGCTACGCTACAGATAGTACTCTGGCTGCTGTCTTAACCCAGGAGGATCCTGATAAACATGAGCTACCAATTGCCTTCATGAGCTATATCCTGAAGAACCATGAGCTAAAGTACACCATGATGGAGAAGCATGCCTTTGCAGTAGTCAAAGCTGTCAAGCAGTTCCGTTTCTATATCCTCAACTCTCACTCTACTGTGCTAGTCCCAGATACGACTGTAAAGTCAATTCTCACGCAACAAGAATTTGGATCCAAGAGGGGAAACTGGGTGGCTAAAGTCCAGGAGTATGACCTTGATATCAAGCCAACCAAGCTGGTTCGGGGAAAGGGTCTTTGCGAGCTCATTGCTGAAGGAGCCCAACACGAGTTACTGGAGAAGCAAGCTGACCTTCCTACTGTTCTGTTCCTGAGTTCAGTTGATGAATGGTACGCTGACATCGCTCATTTTCTCACCTACGGGGAATGCCCCTCTCACTTAACTGCTAAAGAAAAGAGGACTGTTAAGTTGAGATCAGCACAATATGTATTGTGGGAAAATGCCTTGTTCAAGCGCGGTTTGGATGGGAGATTCCTGAAGTGTGTAGACAAAGAACAACAGAGAAAATTGCTCTCAGCTTTTCATGATCAGGCATGTGGAGGGCACTATTCATCAACAGTCACAGCTCATAAGATACTCCGTGGAGGGTATTACTGGCCTTCTTTGTTCAAAGATGCAACCAAGTGGGTGGATAAATGTGAGGCCTGTCAGACTTTCGTGGGAAGACCTAAATTGGCTTCCTTGCCTCTCAAACCAGTTGTGATTGAAGAACCTTTCCAACAGTGGGGTCTAGACTTCATTGGTGCACTCAACCCTGTTTCCAGCGCTGGGCATACTCATGTGCTAACTGCTACTGACTACTTCACCAAGTGGGTGGAAGCTATTCCAGTCAAGAGCACCACTTCGGAAGTAGTATGCGACTTCATTAAAGAGAACATCTTGGTTAGGTATGGTGTGCCTAACAAGATTGTAACAGATAATGCCTCAAACTTCTCCTCAACTGAGATAATGGATTTCTGCTACGGGTATGGCATCTCTCTGGCTCATTCTTCAGATTATTATCCCCAGGGAAATGGACAAGCAGAATCTACCAACAAGAATCTGGTGACTATCATAAGAAAGTTGGTCAATGAATCTCAGAGAAACTGGCATAAGAAACTTTACGATGCTCTTTGGGCAGACAGGATCACACCTAAAAGAGCCATCGGAATGTCCCCCTTTCAAATAGTGTATGGAGTAGAGGCTCAATTGCCAGTGACAGTGGAACTACCAGCCTTGCACCTGATGAAGGCCATTGAAGACACTAGTTTCAGTGATGCTCTGGACAAAAGGATCATGTACCTGCACAAACTGAACGAGGATAGATTGGAGGTTGCTGACAGAATAGCTGCCCACCAGCAGAAGGTGAAGATTCTGTTTGATAAGAAAGCTAGGAGCAGAGAGTTCCAAGTTGGTGATATTGTGCTGTTGTGGGACAAAAGACACGAACCTCGTGGTAGCCATGGAAAATTTGATTCTCTGTGGCTTGGACCTTTCAAGATAAGACACTTTGCTGGTAAGAACTCTTTCTATCTTGATTACATGGATGGTTCCCCCCTCCCACTTCCTTACAGTGGGCAGTACCTCAAGTTGTTTAAATCCTAGGTGACTAGGGAGTCCCTTTGTATATTGTGTACAGTGTTTCTGCTTTTTGCTTTTGGTGTGTTTCCCTTCTGTTGTGTGTGTGTTGCCCTTGTATTGGTTTGTCCTTGACTCCGTTGCCCAATGGATAAGGCACTGGTCTGCTTCACCGAGTTATCTAAGTTCTTGCCTTGTCTCATTCCATGAATTTACACCAAGTCATCCCCAGAAGGAGCCAGCTGTTGTCCACTCAAAATTCCCTGCTCTGTCAAAGGTAAAATCCCAAAATTTTGAGTCTAAGTGTCTTTTCTACCAAGCTGGTGGTGTGAAAAAAGTCTTGGAAGTCTGAAAATCTAAGTATTGGACTTTTCTTGCATGTATTTCGGGCCTGTCGGACATTTTTGTCCCGACTGTCCCAAGTTCCAAAGTGCGAGTTGTTCCCCGACCGGCCGAAATTCCCGAAATTGTCCTATCTTCGGGCCCGTCGGAAGTTTTTGTTCCATATGTCCCGAAAGCTTTTGTGCAAGTCATTCCAATTTCGGCCGAACCATCCGAACCGCGTACTTCGCACCACTTTGTCCCAAATATCCCAAAGTCAAAAGTACGAGCTTTCTCTTTTTCGGCCGAAGCTTCCTAGTCGCGTACTCCGGAACTATCTGTTCCAAAAGTCCCAAGTCCAAGCGGACCTGCTTTTCCAATTTCGGCCGAAATGCCCGAGCCGCGTACCTCACGTATTTTCGTCCCAATTGTTCCAAAAGCTTTTGTGCATTCTCTCTCCATTCCGCCCGAGCCGCGTGTTTCGCGCATTCGCGTCTCACATGTCCCAAGCGTACCTAGTGTCATCCATACTTAGTTTTTCCTGCTCACTCCAAGTATGGCGCTTTTCAAGTTGGTGGTCGTGTAATTAAATGCGCATTGAATTCACTCCTCTCCCCAAAAGGCTATATAATGAACATTTCCCCTTCGCATTTTCTCACATCTTCCTTGATTATCCTTTGCTCAAACCCTCGCCGCCTACAAACTTGCGCACGTTCCTCTGCTTCTGTAATTCCATTCCAAGTCTAGTTTGCAACCTGTTCCCCTGAAACTATCGACATGAAGATCAAATTTCAAGGACAAGAACAGATTTCTCCACTCGAGTCTGCTGTAAGCAACATTGGAGATAGCGAGGCCCGACATCTCGATTTCAGCGATTTTTGGGCAAGGATGGAAGATGCGAATCCCTCGCCGATGGCTCAGACAATTTATGACAGTGGTTTGGCGTACGCTGGAGGATTCCCAATTTCAGTACAGTGTGCTGATACAGTGCTTGCATGCGGAGCTCACTTCGACCCTGCCTCAAGTGAATTGACAAACGTACACGGGGAGCTCATCGCCAAGCTAGACGCTGCCGCCATTGGTGCCGCTCTGAGAATCCCGGAATTGGACAATGCCATAGTTGTTTCTCAAGTCCAAGCGCAAGCCATGTTCGATCAAGACAGTGACAAGTACAGGGCACGAGTGGCGAAGTCCTGGTTAAAAAACCCTAAGAAAGGAGCTTCCCGCCTCACCAAAACTCTCATCCGAGCAGACTTCAACGAAGAACTGTCAGATTTCATAATACTGCTGGCTCGGGTCATGGGTTTGCCTTCCACCAGCGAGTTCCATTTCTGGATGTGCCCGCTCATCAGTATGGTGTGCGAAGGTACACAAAATATCAACTGGGCTGAGATCATCAGCATGAACCTGACGGAACAGCTATCCAACGTACTGCAAACAAAGAAGTTTTTCATGACTTCGTATCTGATGTATACTCTAGCAGCATCGAGGCAATGGTTTGGATTCTCATATATAGATGCCCACAAAGGCGACCCAGTGTACACCTATTGCCCGCAGTTTACCTTGGAGACCAGCAACCGCAATTTCAGAAGGGTTAATGATGCTTTCACTATGTACGTGGTCCGATTGCTCGAGGGTGACACCGCCAGGAGGTTTTCAGATGAAGCCATGAACTTGATATCACGGTATGGGGCCTACTTCATCCAATTCAGGAAGTTCTCATACATCAGGCTTGCTGGTTATGAGGGTACTCCTCTGAGGCTTCCCATGTTCTGCAATGACAAGATGGCCTTGATTGAAATATGCAGGCAACTGGACAAGTTGCACAGAACTTGCAGAGACAAGAAGATCTCTGGCTTGCACTTTCCCATCTCTCTGGGAAATTACACGTGCAAAACAGCCCTGGATGCCCAGAATATAGAGAGAACTTTGGTCCCTGTCACCGTTCATTTCTTCAAGCCAAGAACCTGCTTTGACTTGAAGAAGTTTATTGAACAGAACATCAAGATAGTCTATCACCATGTGGCAGAGACAGAAGATTACTGGGCCGACTGTACAGACGACTTTGAGGCCAGAAGAAGACATTATGGCAGGTTCTCCTTACAATTGATTCAAGAGCTCGGTCTGTATCAAGTTCCTGAAGGCCTTGAAGATGATAATTCTGAGCTATACTCATATGAGTATGAAAATGTGATCAAACACACCCCTCTGGAAGACATAGATTGGAACAGAAAAGAGAGGGATGATTTGGCTGAAATCCTTGCTCCAGTCTTAGTCAGGACTAAGGTCTGGTTCAATAAAAAGGTCCGAGAATTCAGGAGACGCTCGGGAGAATCCTCCTCCAAGGATGCCTCTACACCAATAAGAGAAGCACCAGTTTCAAGGTCCGAAACACCAAAGAAAACCTCTCCTACCTCAGCAGCTCAGGGACCTGCGGAATCTACTCCTTCTCCATCCACTCAGGTATATAAGAAGAAGCTCAAGGAAGTAAAGAAGGAACCGGTGGAAAGAGATCCTCAGGAGAAACAGGCGGAATTGCCTATTGGACCAGAGAACATCATCATCCTCAGTGAAAGTGAAGAGAGTGAAAGGCCAACTCCTGCAAATGTTCCTGAGGACCCAACAGATAAAGACAAGGAGGTCCAGAGCACTGAGCTTCCAGGGGCTAGTGATTCTTCTACTGCCATTGTCTCCAGTGCTCCTTCCACATCTCAGCTTGAGTCAACAGCTGCACAGACCTTGAGTGTCATGGGCTCCCTGTCTCTTGGCCCCCTTGCTCCTCCTGCAGATTCTTCTTCCTCTTTTGCATGGGTGCAACCCTTGGTTGACAAAAGGAAGAGAAAACCATCCTCCCAAAACCTGGGACCAAATTTTGATGCTGTTGCAGCCATGTTGGGTACCACGCCTTCTCGTGCCAAGAAAGCAAGAACCACCTCCAGAATAGTATCTGATACTCGAGGTCAGCAATTCTTGGAGATTGCCAAGCCTGCTATGGACAGATCAGAACAGGACTTGCAAGTATCTGACTTGGAGCTACTGAGAATCCCAATGGGAGAGTCTACCCCTGAAGGCGAGATCCATAATCTCCAGGAAACAGTCACAAGAGTTATTGGAAGAGTGGAAAAAGGACAGCAAGCTATCGAACAGTTGGAAGAGCAAGCCCGAGTTCTTACAGGTTTCATCAAGTCTCTTCTATCTAAGGACAAAGTTTTGGATCCCACCCCTTTAACTGCTTTACCTCCTCCTGTAATACTAAGCCAAGATGAAGTGCAAAGTATAAAAGATATGCACAAGTATTCTGTTTATGGCAGAGCTTTTGAAGCCATGGTGGATGACATGCTTGTCGCGGGGTTGAACTTCATCGATGAAGCCTTCAAGCTCTATGAAAAGGTGAGTAATATGCAACTAAATCTCTCCTCCACTATCAGTACCATGGATAAAGAACTCAAAATCTGGAGCAGTTGCATAGTAGACCTCCGCCTCATGGGACAAACAGATGAAAACATCCTAATGGCGAACAAGATTTTTGATGATGCCAAAGACAATTTATCGAAGTCTTGGGTCTACAGCGTAGAATGGAAGATCAGAGTATTAGAAGAAGCTGTGGTAGAGATGAAGAACAGTTGGCAGAAGGGAGAAGCTTTCAAAGCACTGACAGTGGCTGCCTTCAAAGATATACATTGTCATCTTCAGGATGAAAACTCTGGTGCTCTTCTGTCCCTGCAAGAAATCAAATCTCAGTTCAGAGCTTTTGTAAAAAACGATCTGTTCCAGGAAAGCACCATCTCCAAAGAAAAGATGAAGGACATTTGCTCTCTTCAATATGCCATTAAAGAAGCAAATAAAGATTATCATACTCACGTCGAGTTTGATAAAGAGATGGAGAAGTGTCAAGGATTTTGGACTCAGTCTGCTGCCAACACGTCGGTTCCACGTGGCAGAGACATAGCCGAGGCTTTGAAGAAGTTCAGGCAGCGAATTCTGAAGACATTGGGTCCCTCCCTGTAGCTGGCCACCTGTCTCCTCCTTCTTTCTTTCTTTTCTCTTCTTCTCTGTCTTTTCGCATTCCTTGTAATTAGTTGGGATATTGCAACCGGCAATACTTAACTATTCTTTATTTAAAAGAAACGGTTACAATACGTAACTGAATTGTAATCTATATAATGGCCTTTACACGCCATTTTGAGGAGGAGGAAGAACTTGGCATACTCTCGAAATTGTAAATAGATCTTGAACATATCAATACAAAAGGGCTTTTCTTTTCATTCTCTATCTGAATCTTTGTAGCTCTGTGTTTTCCTTTAGTATTGTGAAGATTATTTTGTACCTAATTCATTAGTCTTGCTGATTGCTTTTTGCAAATACAGTGGTCTTGCACGACCAAGAAAGAACTTTGTGTCTTTGATTAATGAATCTAAAGAAGGTCGTTTGAAGAACTTTGTGTCTTTAAACTTATTCAGCTAATACAAATAATCTTGTTCCAAATTCCCTGTAACTTCGCACTCGTAAAGAATTATTCTGTTATCTATAATTCCAAACGTTTGCTATTCTTCTTATCTTCATCCCCCCTTTCCTCAGTCCGTTTGTAACTGATGATCTTTGTGGAAAACATTTTCGTGGTATCCAAGTTCAACCATAAAATGACATTCTGTATATTTGTAAATAAGTTCGTGTCTCAATAAGGGAACCTCTCCCATTAAAGAGGAGGGACTTCTTGTCCCCTGACTGTTGCTCTTCTAAAAAGTCCTATTTGAAAACCAACAGTGGTTAAGGTGAAGATATGAATGGAATGTTGGAAATTAAATGATGGAAATTACATACTTGTATGCCTCATACCTATGCAAGAGCTCATATTATTCTAGTGCAAAGAGTATCTAGTATCTGCACTCAACTTCATAATTTTGATATTGTTCGCACCAGTCACATGAGTGTAACCAACATGTAGAATTTATCTTCATATCAAGCTTTGCTATTTTTATTTCATGGCATCAAGGTTTTCAACTGGCATTTTTTATTTCAATAAATAAGACACAACATGGATGGGAATGTGGGAAAACCAAAAGGTTTTAATTAAATACTACCTACATATCCCACACCCCCCCCATTCTATGGATCAAATTATTTCTACCAAAGTAATATAATCTATTTGTGCTCTATTTAAGCATTCCCATCAATCATTAAAGAGGGTAATAAGACACAAACATGAATGGAATGTTTGGAAATCAAAAGGTTTAAATTAATTACCTACCCTATTGGGTATACCCACACCCCATTACATGGTTCAAATGTTCCTACCCAAATAATATGTACTATTTGTGTTGTATTTTAGCATTTAAATTTCACAAAGAATGATAAAATAACATATTGAAAAATTCGAAAAGGTTAAGGGTTCAAAACCCAATTAGAGTGCTTTTCTTGTAGCAATTTTTGACATCATTTACTAGTTTTAGGCTCAAGTAATTATGCAAACAACCATGAATAAGTGAGGCCCTCGAGTGAGTGGATATACCAGCGAAAGGTAGATTGTATTTGTCAATCAAGTTTGTTATTTATCTGTTTCATGCCAACAAGACTTTTGATTAAAAACATACAAACCATATTATCAACAAAACTATTAAAATGTAATTATAAAATAAATATAATGTATTGTATATTATAAATATATATATGAAAAAATAATTACTTAAAAAATGTAAACAATATAACTAATAAAAATAATATATGTAGTATACAACATATAATATTACATTAATATAATATATTTAATATTTTGGTATGTGAAAAGTGTTTCTTTAATAATTTAGGAGACTTGAAAAATAAAATTCATGGGCGGAGAATTTAAATGTTGTTTCTCGTCCACCAAGTTTGATGAATGTTAAAATATGCATATATATTCGAGGAGAATACCTCAGGAATGAGAAGAGGGGACTGTTGTCCATAGATTTTTTTCACTTCCAAACGATATTTTAATCCCTTATTTCCCTCCATGTGTAAATTTCAAGAAATGTATGGGTGGCTTTTGGGGACGCAATGGATATAATACTGATAGGTAGGTATTTTTTATTTTTTGTCGTTAAGTGTTTCGATAGGGAGGTGTTTAATTTATTGGATAAGGAAAAGACGTGAATGGAATTCTAGAACTATAAAGGTGGGAAATAAGTACCCACACAACCCACAGCTACTCCACATATTAGATTGTTCCTACCAAAATAATATTTTCTATTCATGCTCTACTTTATCGTCTCAATATTGCTTGCATTATTCACACAAGTGTGATAGGTATTTAAAGGGACCAAAAAAGAGAAAATGTAGGCTTTGTTTACCCAATGTTAGCTAGGCGTGCCAACACTTCATCATGACAAGTCTAGAAGCTCACCCAAAATATGTGCAATCACCAGGTCCCTCTTTTATTTTTCTTAACAAGATGTTAGCATGCATGTTTGTAATCATAACCATAACAACATACAACCATGAAGAATTGGAAATATAACATAGTGACTCAACAACACATATGATAAGGAAATCATTCATAGAAAATAACCAATAAGATCTGAATGCTTATCAACTCATGTTCAAGCACAATAATCTTGGAAATCCACACACAATTATCCATTATAATCACCATTCATTACATAAAATATAAGATGATTATATTACAAACCATTTTATCTGAAAACGTGTGTTGTATTTTTTTCACTTTTAAAAGTTTCCAAAGATCATGATTTTCTTAACCAATTTTAAGTATTATAAACTCCACAAATTGATTAAATTATGATTATTATGCATCCATAGAAGTTCAGAAAACTTGGGTAGCAAATAAATAATCAAAAAACTGAAAAACACTCAGATAACAAACAAGATTGTTTATGGGGTTCAAAAATTCCTACGTCCCTGGGTTCGGATTGAACCGATCCATTAATAATATTGAAATGTAAGTAAAATAAATCTTACAAACAACCAATAATGAATCAAAACCTACATATGAGCTGATCAATGTCCTAAGAACTCTGGAAAATATCAGAAACTGTCCCAAGAACGATCAGTGGCTCCTACAGTGTTTTCACAATATGATCTCCCTGCAAATGCATTAGAAAAACACCTATAAATAGAGATTTAAAAATATTCTATGAAAAAAAATCATATATCTGAAATCATCTCTTAATTCTAAACACTTTTCATGTCTACACCAAGTCACTTTTCGGACCAGAAGTGCATTGAAATTCGTGTTTTCCAACTAGCTATCTTGTCGATCCCTGTTAAAAATTGCCTTCAAAGCTTCCAAAAATAGGTTAAAACTCAACAAAAAACATCAAATCTTAAATCGTTGGAATCATCTCATAATTCCCTCCATTTCATCCTTATTACTCCTAGTTCCCAATCTGAGTGCAAGGCCTTCAAAAATGGTGTTTTCTGAGAACTGCCTCCTTATGGCTTTTACACAGACCTGACACTTGTCTTGTATAAAACCCTGCGAGCCTATTTTATAGCACTTCACCACAAGGTGGTGGGTTGGTAAGTCTACCTATTCTTTTGGCGCATGTCAAGGGTTCAAATCCCTTTGATTGTATTATCCACTATATATAGCAAATGGAATTCTTTTATCCTTATATGAGAATCAATCCCATAGTACATTGGAGATAATTTTAGCCAAACCTTTTAATAAGGCTCAACCGTCCTATTTTTATGTGGAATGACTACTCATAGCATTTTGATACCAAAATTGGAGGTCCACGTGCTCAAATGGAGTGCTGCCACATGTCATCATGTGATTGGTTCACCTTTTGTCACGTCACTTTTTCTCGCAAGTTTGACCCGAACTTTAACTGACCATATCTTTCGCATACGGACTCGGATTTTATCTGTTCAAAATGCGTCGGAAAGATAATGAAAATATCTATGTAATAGAAGTAATTTTTTTGAGATTAAAAGAAAATTAATTTTATAGTTTGACCTAATTTGACCACATGTTGACAAAAATTTGACCAATTTTGAGCAGACGTATCCATTTTTCACATTCTTTTAGTCGTCGAAAAGCTCTCTAAAGGATCTACTGCATTGTCATGTTTAGGGAAAATTTACACTGAAACTTATCCCCTGATCACTCCTCCCTACTGAGAAGGATTTTTGTCCACAAAAAGTTGTTTATCAACCCACAAATAATGCTCTCTTCCTGCATTGCACAAACACACACAAGAACCCAAAATAACATTATAGGTTAAATAAATGCAAATAGTTGATTAGCTAGTCACATAACCGATAAGATAATAACACCCAATTAAGCTAGTGTTCAACTGAAACGCTGCAACCCTGTCAATGCTGCACACAACTGTGAACTGTCATACCCCACTGTAATTCCATCACAAATAATTGACCAGATAATAACACCCATTCTATTACGGAAAACTAGTGTTCAACTGTCACTTTGTGCTACAACTGATTACCAAAAATTACAATTCCATAACACAGATCAGTATACAAGACATCTAAACTGCCCACAATTAGGCTAGTGCCCACTGCCCATATGAAACTGTAACAACTGCAAGTATTCACTATAATAATTAAATAGACTATCAATGCCCAAAAATAGGTATAGTCAACAATTAAATCCACGTGAAGCTGCCAAAACATTGTATCACCATCACAAATAATAAGTCAAGTAATAACACCCATCTATAATGGAAGCTAGTGTTCAACTGACACTTTGTGATTATGTAGATTACAATGGCAAGTATTCACTATCCAGAATAATTAAACCATCAACGCCCAAAATGGCTATAGTCAAAATTTGAATCAACGTGAATATGCAAATATTCTATCCATACACTGAACTGTAAAGGAAAAGATTATAAACTGTATGCTTATCCAAATTGGTGAACTGCCATATTCTGTAAAATGATCACCCGGTGCCTTTGCAAACTAGTTTGTAGTGTAATAAATTTACACCCTAATTGTAACCACGTCTGATAGTTACCAAAATCAAATTTTCCCAAAATAAGGGTCTTATAAATTAGTGCAAATAACACATGTGGATACAAAAAGTTTTTCTATTTATTACAATATCAAACAGGGGCCCGAATGGGTCTTATAAGCATCCATAATATTTTCACAAATGACAACACAATAAAACTGCAAGTTTTAAAATAGACATTTTGATGATGCCCATATACCTGCATACTGTTGTAAGAAATGGAATAACCAACCAAAATGTGAGAAGATGAATATGAGTATGATGAACCTATCACTCAAATATTCTCTACGACTGCTTCCAAGTTATTCCAAAGCTGAATATAAACATAGGATCAAATCCCTAAAATATAGCTTTGAAAATGGCTGCATACTATCACCAGTTACTATAATGCAAACTTAAAGTTGAGGAATGTTTTACCCATTCAGTTACTTGGATTTCTCCGTTTAGGTGGTTTTACCTTCTCAGTACTAAAATGAGTTTTAGTTAGGTTTAACACTGTTGGTTTTACAATACTGTTCTTTTTAACAACTTTCCAATTTTCTTGTTTAGGAACAAACCAACAGACCTTAACATCATGACCATTCCTATTACAATGGGAACAAAATTTAACTTCCCTATTTTTAGAGTCTTACCCATTTTTCCAGTTCCCGAACTCTGTCTAGGAGAATGATTCCTTTGTTTAGGAGAGGTAACATTTTTTCCATTTCTTGCCTTTCCTTGGTGAGATTGGTCTTTAACACCTGCCTTATCATTCACAAAAGGCATTAACTTCTTAATCAAAATTTTCATCTTCCAATAATATGCAACAGAATGATTAGTACCTTCACAAAATGTGCAAGGGAAAGCATATTTCTACCTACCAAAGCTATATTGTTCCAACTGAAAGAGTGTATTAGAAGTTTTAGGATTTGATTTTCCCTTAGTGCTATTTTTAGTGTAAGTGGAAGGAGGTGGAATCTGATTACCTCTTTTACCTATTTTCTTACACCTTTCATTGTTTCTCCTGATGGCGGAATCCTTCAATTCTAGTGGCGTAGATCCTTGGTTGTTGGAAGCTTGTCTTCCTTCAGCTGCTTTGGAACTTTCTCTAATTTCCATTTTCCCACTAGAATATCTCAAACCTGCAAATCAAGGTTGATCCTCTACATGTATGGGATTAGCATCACCTTGTCCATTTTTACCAAGGCCCTTTCTATTAAATCCCATCTTATCCATTAGTTTAGACCCAATTCTCTTAGTGTGTTTTTCAAACTGACCCAAAGGAATATCTGAAACTGAATGAGAGGAAGAATTAAAATGTGAACAAATTACAATGCATTCCTTCATAGTACCTGCATCTGATTTGGAAGGAATTTCCATCTTGTGTTCACCTTGTTGCAGCTTTGTTAAGAGGGCATCCTTGGTCCATATTTCTTCCTGCAACTCTTTAACAAAGCCCATCAACTTCTTGCTCTCTTCAAGCATCTTGTTGACATAATCCTCTTTCTTGGTTATAGAGGATTATGGCTCAGATTTTAAGCGCACTATTTCCTCTTCCAAGGAATAAAAATTAGCTCCCAGGAAAGATTTTTCTTCTTGGAGTTGGCAGTTTATGGCTTCAAGCTCATCTAGTTGCTCTTGTTTGGATGACTTGCCCATGATTCCCTGTTCCTGCAAACACAACCTGTACTTCCAAAACTGCACACTGCAAAAGAAGATTAACAAGCCCCAAAATGTCTACACACTGAAAACTGAAATCAATATTGAAACTGAAGCCAAATTTCCAAACACAATTAGAAGCCAATCTAACTACTCTGATACGAAACTTGATCCGAAAGCGCGTGTTGTATTTTTTTCACTTTTAAAAGTTTCCAAAGATCATGATTTTCTTAACCAATTTTAAGTATTCTAAACTCCAAAAATTGATTAAATTATGATTATTATGCATCCATAGAAGTGCAGAAAACTTGGGTAACAAATAAATAATCAGAAAATTGAAAACACTCAGATAACAAACAAGATTGTTTACGGGGTTCAAAAATTCCTACGTCCCTGGGTTCAGATTGAACCGATCCATTAATATTATTAAAATTTAATTAAAATAACTCTTACAAACAACCAATAATGAATCAAAACCTACAAATGAGCTGATCAATGTCCCAAGAACTCTAAAAAATAGTAGAAACTGTCCCAAGAACGACCAGTGGCTCCTACAATGTTTTCACAATGTGATCTCCCTGTAACTGCATTAGAAAAACACCTAAAATTAGAGATTTAAAAATATTATATGAAAAAAATCATATATCTAAGATCATCTCTTAATTTTGAACACTTTTCATGTTTATACCAAGTCACTTTTCGGACCAGAAGTGCATTGAAATTCATGTTTTCCAACTAGCTGTCTTGTAGATCCCTGTTAAAAACTGCATTCAAAGCTTCCAGAAACAGGTTGAAGCTAAAAAAAAACATCAAATCTTACATCGTTGTAATTTTCTCAAAATTACCTCCATTTCACATTTTTACTCTGAGTTCCCAATCTGAGTGTAAGGCCTTCAAAAATGGCATTTTCTAAGAACTGCATCCTTATGGCTTTTACACAGACTTGGCACTTGTCTTGTATAAAACCCTGCAAGCCCCTTTTATAACACTTCACCAAAGGTGGCGGGTTGGTAAGTCTACCTATTATTTTGGCGCATGTCAAGGGTTCAAATCCCTTTGATTGTATTATCCACTATATATAGCAAATGTAAATCTTTTATCCTTATATGAGAATCAATCCCATAGTCCACGAGAGATAATTTTAGCAAAACCTTTTAATAAGGCTCAACCGTCCTATTTTTATGTGAAATGACTACTCATATCATTTTGATACCAAAATTGGAGGTCCACGTGCTCAAATGGAGTGCTGCCACGTGTCATCATGTGATTGGTTCACCTTTTGTCACGTCACTTTTTCTCGCAAGTTTGACCAGAACTTTGACTGACCATATTTTTCGCATACAGACTCGGATTTTATCTGTTCGAAATGCATCGGAAATATAATGAAAATATATATGTAATAGAAGTGATTTTTTTGAGATTAAAAGAAAATTAATTTTATAGTTTGACCAACTTTGACCACATGTTGACAAAAATTTGACCAATTTTGACTAGACGTATCTGTTTTTCACGTTCTTTTAGTCATCGGAAAGCTCTCTAAAGGATCTATTGCATTGTCATGTTTAGAGAAATTTAGGGAACATTTAACACTAAAAATTATCCCCTGATCACTCCTCCATATTGAGAAGGCTTTTTGTCCACAAAAAGTTGTTTATCAACCCACAAATAATGCTATCTCTTCCTGCATTGCACAAACACATAGAAGAACCCAAAATAACATTATAGGTTAAATAAATGCAAATAGTTGATTAACTAGTCACATAACCGATAAGATAATAACACCCAATTAAGCTAGTGTTCAACTGAAACGCTGCAACCCTGTTAACGCTGCACACAACTGTGAACTGTCATACCCCACTGTAATGCCATCACAAATAATTGACCAGATAATAACACCCATTCTATTATGGAAAACTAGTGTTCAACTGTCACTTTGTGATACAACTGATTACCAAAAATTACAATTCCATAACATAGATCAGTATACAAGACATCTAAACTGCCCACAATTAGGCTAGTGCCCACTGCCCATATGAAACTGTAACAACTGCAAGTATTCACTATCAAAATAAAATAGACTATCAACTCCCAAAAATAGCTATAGTGAACAATTGAATCCACATGAAGCTGCCAAAACATTGTATCACCATCACAAATAATAAGTCAAGTAATAACACCCATCTATAACGGAAGCTAGTGTTCAACTGACACTTTGTGATTATGCAGATTACAACGGCAAATATTCACTATCCAGAATAATTAAACCATCAACGCCCAAAATGGCTATAGTCAAAATTTGAATCAACGTGAATATGCAAATATTCTATCCATACATTGAACTGTAAAGGAAAATATTATAAACTATATGCTTATCCAAATTGGTGAACTGTCATATTCTGTAAAATGATCACCCGGTGCCTTTGCAAACCAGTTTGTAGTGTAATAAATTTACACCCTGATTGTAACCACGTCTGATAGTTACCAAAATCAAATTTTCCCAAAATAAGGGTCTTATAAATTAGTGCAAATAACACATGTGGATACAAAAAGTTTGTCTATTTATTACAATATCAAACAGGGGCCCGAATGGGTCTTATAAGCATCCATAATATTTGCACAAATGACAACACAATAAAATTGCAAGTTTCAAAATAGACATTCTGATGATGCCCATATACCTGCATACTGTTGTAAGAAATGGAATAACCAACCAAAATGTGAGAAGATGAATATGAGTATGATGAACCTATCACTTAAATATTCTCTACGACTACTTCCAAATTATTCCAAAGCTAAATATAAACATAGGATCAAATCCCTAAAATATAGCTTTGAAAATGGTTGCATACTATCACCAGTTACTGTAATGCAAACATAAAGTTGAGGAATTTTTTACCCATCCAGTTACTTGGATTTCTCCGTTTAGGTGGTTTTACCTTCTCAGTACTAAAATGAGTTTTAGTTAGGTTTAACACTGCTGGTTTTACAATATTGTTTTGTTTAACAACTTTCCAATTTTCTTGTTTAGGAACAAACCAACAAACCTTAACATCATGACCATTCCTATTACAATGGGAACAAATTTTAACTTCCCTATTTTTAGAGTCTTATCCATTTTTCCAGTTCCCGAACTCTGTCTAGGAGAATGATTCCTTTGTTTAGGAGAGGTAACATTTTTTCCATTTCTTGCCTTTCCCTGGTGAGATTGGTCTTTAACACCTACCTTATCATTCACAAAAGGAATTAACTTCTTAATCAAAATTTTCATCTTCCAACAACATGCAATAGAATGATTAGTACCATCACAAAATGTGCAAGGGAAAGCATATTTCTACCTACCAAAGCTATATTGTTCCAACTGAAAGAGTGTATTAGAAGTTTTAGGATTTGATTTTCCCTTAGTGCTATTTTTAGTGTAAGTGGAAGGAGGTGGAATTTGATTACCTCTTTTACCTGTTTTCTTACACCTTTCATTGTTCCTCCTGATGGTGGAATCCTTCAATTCTAGTGGCGTAGATCCTTGGCTGTTGGAAGCTTGTCTTCCTTCAGCTGCTTTGGAATTTTCTCTAATTTCCATTTTCCCACTAGAATATCCCAACATTGAAAATCAAGGTTGATCCTCTACATGTATGGGATTAGCATCATCTTGTCCATTTTTACCAAGGCCCTTTCTATTAAATCCCATCTTATCCATTAGTTTAGACCCAATTCTCTTAGTGTGTTTTTCAAACTGACCCAAAGGAATATCTGAAACTGAATGAGAGGAAGAATTAAAATGTGAACAAATTACAATGCATTCCTTCATAGTACCTGCATATGATTTGGAAGGAATTTCCATCTTGTGTTCACCTTGTTGCAGCTTTGTTAAGAGGGCATCCTTGGTCCATATTTCTTCCTGCAACTCTTTAACAAAGCCCATCAACTTCTTGCTCTCTTCAAGCATCTTGTTGACATAATCCTCTTTCTTGGTTATAGAGGATTATGGCTCAGATTTTAAGCGCACTATTTCCTCTTCCAAGGAATAAAAATTAGCTCCCAGGAAAGATTTTTCTTCTTGGAGTTGGCAGTTTATGGCTTCAAGCTCATCTAGTTGCTCTTGTTTGGATGACTTGCCCATGATTCCTTGTTCATGCAAACACAACCTATAATTCCAAAACTACTGCAAAAGAAGATTAACCAGCCCCAAAATATCTGCACCCTGAAAACTGAAATCAATATTGAAACTGAAGCCAAATTTCCAAACACAATTAGAAGCTAATCCAACAATCTAACTGCTCTGATACCAAACTTGATCCGAAAGCGTGTGTTGAATTTTTTTCACTTTTAAAAGTTTCCAAGGATCGTGATTTTCTTAACCAATTTTAAGTATTCTAA
This sequence comes from Taxus chinensis, assembly GCA_019776745.2. Classification (NCBI taxonomy): domain Eukaryota; kingdom Viridiplantae; phylum Streptophyta; class Pinopsida; order Cupressales; family Taxaceae; genus Taxus; species Taxus chinensis. The sequence continues at coordinate 775,677,626 of CM034152.1, forward strand.
ACTCCAAAAATTGATTAAATTATGATTATTATGCATCCATAGAAGTGTGAAAAACTTGGATAGCAAATAAATAATCAGAAAACTGAAAACACTTAGATAACAAAGAAGATTGTTTATGGGGTTCGAAAATTCCTACGTACCCGGGTTCAGATTGAACCGATCCATTAATAATATTGAAATTTAAGTATAATAACTTTTAAAAAAAACCAATAATGAATCAAAACCTACATATGAGCTGATCAATGTCCCAAGAACTCTGAAAAATAGCAAAAACTGTCGTAAGAACGATCTGTGGCTCCTACAGTGTTTTCACAATGTGATCTCCCTGCAACTGCATTATAAAAACACCTACAATTGGAGATTTAAAAATATTATATGAAAAAAAATCATATATCTGAGATCATCTCTTAATTATGAACACTTTTCATGTTTACACCACTTCACTTTTTGGACCAGAAGTGCATTGAAATTCATGTTTTCCAACTAGTTGTCTTGTAGATCCCTGTTAAAAACTGCATTCAAAGCTTCCAAAAATAGGTTAAAACTAAAAAAAAAACATCAAATCTTAAATCTTTGGAATCATGTCAGAATTCCCTCCATTTCACCTTTTTACTCTAAGTTCCCAATCTGAGTGCAAGGCCTTCATAAATGGCATTTTTTGAGAACTGCCTCCTTATGGCTTTTACACAGACCTGGCACTTGACTTGTATAAAACCATGCGAGCCCCTTATATAGCACTTCACTAAAGGTGGTGGGTTGGTAAGTCTACCTATTATTTTGGCGCATGTCAAGGGTTCAAATCCCTTTGATATGTATTATCCACTATATGTAGCAAATGGAAATCTTTTATCCTTATATGAGAATCAATCCCATAGTCCACAGGAGATAATTTTAGCTAAACCTTTTAATAAGGCTCAACCGTCCTAGTTTTATGTGGAATGACTACTCATAACATTTTGATACCAAAATTGGAGGTCCACATGCTCAAATGGAGTGTTTCCACATGTCATCATGTGATTGGTTCACCTTTTTTCATGTCATTTTTTCTCGCAAGTTTGACCCGAACTTTGACTGACCATATCTTTAGCATACGGACTTGGATTTTATCCATTCAAAATGTGTCGGAAAGATCATGAAAATCTATACGCAATAGAAGTGATTTTTTACAGATTAAAATAAAATTATTTTCTAGTTTGACCAAATTTGACCACATGTTGACCAAACTTTGACCAACTTTGACCATACGTATTTGGAGTTCAGAGTGTCCGTTTTTCACGTTCTTACAGTCATTGGAAAGCTCTCGAGATGATATTGTGCACTGACACCATTTAGGGATGTTTAGGGAATGTTTTCAAAAATGATCCCCTGATCACCATTACACCCATGCACTGGACCTTGCGTGCTCACATACAAATTCTAGAACACGCTTACATCAAGAGGACTCAAAAGAACTCTCTTTCTCACTCGAACTTTGCACTAACTAATTAACAGTTACAATGAGGCATCACTTATATTTATACAGTGGGGACTTTCCCTTCACTGCTTACATGCACCTTTCTTAATAATAGGCATGCTTATATAATAACTTGTATGCTTTTATAAATTTACTTTACAACAGCTCAAGCCATATATAGCTTTTTTTACTCATGAATTAATTCATATTTTTAGTCTACTTTCTTGCACCGTCCTTGTCTTTACCTGCATGTGCTTTGTCTACTAAAAGGCCTTACTTGTATGCTAAGTCATAATGATTTATTCTATTCATGGATCTTACTTGAGTGACACTATCGTCATGTGTTTTTACAAAGGAAGAATTCAATGTTGAAACATGACAACTATACCCTAGTGTCAAAAGTTTTACATGTAAACCCTCCTAAGCACTTCTCCTAGATCAGTTATCCCTATGTGTCATGCCTATCCCCATCCTAAAATTTCTCATATATGTTGTAATAACCTTTCCCAAGTGTTTGAAATATGAAAAAAAGTTCATGAAGTTCTTCCGATGTAGTGATTCTCAAGGCAGATTCTTCAGTAGACCTAGAAAGATTATTTCTATCCTTTATGACACAAGTGTGCAGTCTCCAAGATAGAGTTGAAGGCCTTAGTTCATCAAGAAGTGACATTGAGGATATAATAACATAGTGCAAGTGATTTAGGAAATTTTATAAAATATTTGAAGGTTTAGGAATAAGTTTAGTGAAAGCAGGTTTTTGAAGGTGAAGTAGCTTGCAATTCAAAATAGTGCCTGAGCTTCGGAAGATGATCCTGGGAGCTCCATAAATAGTTAGAGGTCAAATAAGATATAATTGGAAATAAAATTAAATTATATAAATGATGGTGCTTTCATAATTTTAAAAATATCTAGGAGCTTCTTCCCACATACCATTTTCATCAGACACACCTTACGGTCCCGAGAAAAAGGTTGTTTTTGATGGGATTGTAGGAAACATTAGATCATGGTACCCCTCACATCCATCTTAAAATGATTTTTATAGTCAATTTCATATAAATAAGTGAAAAAAAATGTCCTCCTGAAGCTCTAGAAACTTCATCTTCAAGGCCCTCCTCAAGGTAAGCTTCTGGAACTTAGTCATTTTCACAAGAGGACACATGTCAGCATGAGGTTGAGGCTCACTTTTATGTTCCATCTGTCCCATCCCTTTTGGGACACAAAAATTTCCCTGACCTAGTTAATCCCCTAAACCATCATATGACCCTAGCGAAGCTCCGTGATGAAAGTTAAGCTCTTTTTCACCTCACTCTAGCTCTTCCCATCTTACAACAAAAAATTGACACTTTTCAACCTATGGTGAGGGAAAATTCTTCTACCCCATCTATCCCATCCCTTTGAGACATTTGGGACACAAAAATGTACCCAATTCTTGCCTTGGCCCTTAGTTCTCCACATGACCTCGGGAAGGCTCCACAATCTATTTTTCAGCCCTTTCTACTCTCCGCCTTGTAAAATCATATCCCACCACTTGTCACTTCCATATGAGGGTAAATTTTTCTTCCCCATCTGTCCCATTCCTTTAGAAAATGTGGGAAAAAAAATTTTCCCCACTACAGATCTTACCATGGTTCTTCATATAACCTAGTCTCTACCCTCGGGTGCCTAAGGTGTAAGGAGAAGGAAGTCAAAACAAGTACCTAGTATTCTACATATGATTTTGGGATGTGCATAAGGGGTTAAGAGGTAAAAAATACTCATTCAAAAGCTTTGATAATTCTCTACATGATTAAATTTCCAAATCCTTCACAAGATATAGGCACTTCTTTCCACAACTCACTTTTGGTAGGAACTCCCCGTTGTCCCTAGAAAGAAGGAGAAATTTGAGGCAATTGCAAGCATAATTGGACCTTAGTACCCATCCCATTGTATTTATAAGGCTCTTAGGAATAAAAATAATAATGGGTTCATAAAAAAAGACCTCCTGGAGCTTTGGAAACGTCACCATCATAGTCTCTCTCAAGGTTTACTTTCACAATTAGAAATTTTCACCTCCTGGTGCATGGCACATTTTTCTGTCCCATCCCTTTGGGAAATTTGGGACACAAAATTACACCCAGCCCCATTTATTCTATCTAGTCTATAATATGACCTTGTTGAAGTTCCATGATGCATTTTAAGCCCTTTTCACCTCATTCCACCCCTTCTCATTGACCAACAACGCCACTTGTCAATCCAAGGGTGAGGGAACATGGATAATTTATCTCACTGTAAAATCTTAAAGAATACATTAATGGTTGTCATGATGCAGTAGCAAAATGGAAGTGAGGAAACTCTTCACTTCCCAGAAACTGGTGGTCGGAATCGTGTGAAAATTGGAGGAAACGATCCCTAAAAAATATAGTTTTCCATGAACTAGTTTTCATGCCATGAACTCCCTATTTTTTAGGGATGTGGAAGACTATTTCTTTCATCAAAATTCTTCCCTCCTAGAATAAATTTGAAATTCCTAAAGATCCAGTAGGTGAAATCATCCAAAATTTGGAGGGAAGGGTCTTTAAAAAATCTAGTTTCATTTAAACTAGTATTTACGCAATGAAGTTGCTGATTTTTCAAAATATTGAGGACTTATTTTTTTTTTATCAGTATTCAACCATATTTGGTGAAAATCCATTTTATTTCTTGTTTAGATGAAGAAATCATCAAAAAATTGGAACAAGAAATCTTGGAATTAAACCCATAATTTCAAGACCTTTTTCGTTGCAATCTGACACCTGCGGTGTACTTACTAAAATTATCATGTGTCCATGGTGAGGCATGGATAAAAATAGTATGTAGTTGAATAATTTGAATTCATGACATTCATGGTCCTACAGATAGGAAAAAAACATCATTGAAGGAAAAAAGGTTGCAGGATGATCCCATAGCTCAAATAGAGAAATTAAACTTCCATTAGGGTCTTGGAAGCATCTTTTTATCTCAATTGGGGTGAGCCAGTGAGCTAGGTGAGCCAGTAATTTCGGTGGTTTGAAATGAGTTAGTTGGAATGAGATCAGTGAGCTAGGGGAGTTGATCAATCAATCATCAAGATGATTATCATGAGCAATGTATGCGGTCATCTTGAGCTCACATCAGGGAATCTTTCAACAATGTTTCTAAACACTCATTCGATAGCCCAGGGTATCTGTACATCATGAAAAAAGAGGATATTTTGATCATCATAAACAAGTTCTCCATCAAAAGGAGCTTCTTCAAAAAATTCAATAAATCCCCTTCCCTTCTTCTCTTCTCCTCCTTTCTTCTAATTCTTCATTGTACACAATCATTATATTATGTCATATTCACTTAAGTGACAATATTTGTAATTTGTAAAAGTAATCTCTCAAAATTATAAGAGGGATACTAAATTTGTCTCTTCTAAAGGAAATTGAAAGGTCACAAGTGGAATAGGAATACAAAGAGTCATGTGGGGGAGACGAAAGGTCAATTCACAAGGCTTCTCCATTCTAAAGGATCCTAAATTTTTAGTTCTTAGTATCCATTGTTAATTGTTGTAGATTGATTGATGTTTTGTATTCATCACTACACAAGAAATGAAATATACATTCTTCCTTTTCATTTTCTCATGTTTCCTCTATTCTCTTTTTTGCAAATTTACAAGTATGATGATCAAGAAGGAACTTGGTGTCCTTGATGAATGAATCTAAAGAGCTATGTGTCTAGATTTGTTAGTCTCACTAATTGGCTTCATTGTTTCTTTCCTCTAATTGAATGTTGCACTACTTTATTTATTGGATGAATTATTCCTGTTCTTACTGAAAATAATAACTTTCCTTTGTCTAAATTATCTCCTTCACCCCTCACTGCTGAAATTTCCTCCCTTGTACCCCATACAAGCACTTTTTTGCAGGTTTAGTGAAGTCTTCCTGTGTGATCACCGACCTATTTGGATACCTCACAACAATAGATAAGATTAAATTAGTTTAGATTCAATAACGGGAGTGTCCCCATATATAAGAAGGAAGGGCATAGCCTCGTGAGCATTCGTGGAAATCAACTAATTTTCCATACGAAAAATTATTTCACCAACATTTTTTGGTGACTACGCTGGGGAGATATCTGCCCTCGTGCATCTGTAATGATCTCTGTAAAATACAAAAAAATAAAGTAAAAAGTACTTGAATTATCAAAAATCCTTTTTCCAAACCTTTTGAGAAAACTTGGCTAAAAGAAGATATAATCAGGCTAAAGAGGTTGAGAGGAATCATTGACTCTCTTTTGAAAGCTTTAAAAAATCAGCAAGAGAAAGTTAGAGATAATCCATACTACTCTCAAATTTCATCCCCATATAATTCATCGAGTGGTAACCCTATTCAAACTCCTACTGACATTCGTACAAATTCTCCTATCTTTCTCCCACCTTTGATGATGAGGCAAGTGCACGAAGTCAACGCGTGAGGTCACTCCTCTAGGAAGAGAAGAAGAAGAAGCAAAAGTGGATAGTGCCACACTTTACTATAGCACCAGAAGTAGGCATAAGAGGACATGTGAAGAGATGGATAGTGGTGCAGGTGCATCTGAACCTATTAGGTTGCTGATAATTTCACCACCCAAATAGATCCCAAAGAGAAAAATGAGACAAAGGCTAGTGTGAAGGGGTGATACAGATGAGGAGGATGAAGAGATCCATAAGGAAAAGGAAGTCAAAGAACAAGAAGCTCCAATGCACGATGTGGAGGAAGAAGTGCATAAAGAAGAAAGCACCGTGCACGAGGAATAAATGCACGTATAATATGAGGTGCATGAATTCCATGAATACACCCCCGAGCATTAAGAAGAGGAGAAGAAGGAAGATATAATGTCAACTAGAGATGAATTGTCAGGTAGTCCTAGTGTGCGGACAAGGGATGAGAAGTATGTATCCACTGGGAGGCACACTAATGGAAGGAGGAAAAATGATGAGATCATGTGTATGACTCAAGTGAATTATATAGATGACCATTTGAAGGTGATACACGTGTGGTTTCAGAGAAGTACGAAGAAAAAACAAATTATGGCTAGGAGGTCACTAATGAAGCATGCACATTCATGCATATGATAAAGATGTTGTATTGGATCATGAAAACGCACATGGATGAACCCAAAATTGAGATTTGAGATGATGTGTTCACCATGTGAAAGTTAAAGAAGGTTCCAAAGAAGTTATTAATGGTGAGGCCTATAGAGCTTACCAATGAACATGAGAGTAATTCCCTAAATAAGATGACAAACGAGGTGGTGAGAAGGAATCTAGACAAGGCAACCACCATTCGAACCTTGGTAGAGGAAAAAAATGATAAGGCGTAGGAAGTATAACAACTTAATGAAGAGAAGGAAAAGGTTAAGAAACTCATAAAAAATTTCGTGGACATGGCATCCCGCATTGGAGATGAGATTTTAGAAGTATGCCCATAATTTGATGAAAGAACCAAGGAAACATAAAAATTGGCCTTGCATTATATGCGAGATTTGATACGTATGTTGCTACATGAGAATCCGATCGTATAGGGGACATCACAGGGAAACATAGAGGCTAAGGAAAAAAATAAGAAGATTATAGTGCATATGATAGTGGAATATGAAGCCATGTTGAAAAAAATTAAGGATGCTTTGAAGAAGGCGGGGTGGGCCTTTGACCATTGTTAGAATCTTGACCCTATTCTCAGAGTATATACCACACAAGAGGAGGTGGATTTAGTGAGTGCATAGGCTGCAAAGAATGAGGGAAATCTTGGGCAAGAGGAAATTTTAGCTGAGATAGCACGGAAATGAGATGTCTTGAAGACACTCGGGGATACGTATGAAATAAAGCTCAAGTAGTTGGGATCCCTCATTGCACGAAAGATGGATGGTTTGGAGGAGTTAAGCTTGGGCCTAGTTGGAGTGATAAGGGAGCTGAATCATAAGGGTGAGGACATGACCCTTGAAGAGATGGTGGAGAAAGTAGGCTTAGTTTTAGATACAACCACTAAATTTTTGGTGGAATGGGGTGAGTTGGAGAGCACCCTTACTAAGGAGTTCCTTGAGTTATTGCAACCTATTGAAGAGTAAATTACTAATACACACTGGAAATTCTTTTAATATTCCTTTATTATTATTTGTGTTCATATTCCTGAATCCGTGGATAGTACTTATTCATTTATTCTTTAGAGCTACAAGTTGAGTAAGCCCCATTGCTGAGGACGACAATGTAATTAGTGTGGGGTAATGTTGGACAAAAAAATGGCTAAGTATGAAGAGCGTGAAAAGAAATGTGGCATGCAAGGGAGGAAAATGTTCATGTGTAAGGGCCATGTGAAGTGGCACACAGAAAGATTGTATCCAGAAAGACAATTCTCAAGACTTAGCCAATTTTCTAGAATACAAGCTAAAAATAAAAAAGCAGGATGGAGTGTTGACTAAGCAAGGAGATAAAGTGTGATGACTTGGCAACCAAGTAAAGGCTATTTTCATAGAATGGGCATGCATATTCAGCACACAGATGAGGGATATTATTAGGATAAAATGGATTTATTTATAGGATAATCTATTAATATATGTTGTAAGAAAGCATGCATGTAGTATATTTTGGGCATACCTATTATTAGGAGAGTGTAGATTAACTAAAAATCTAGATTTTGAGCTAATCGAAGAAGTACAACAATGTAATAACTGGAATATATTTAAATGTAAATTCTAAATGATTTATTTGATATTTTAAATGAAGTGAAATAACTGAAATAGGAGGGAAAAGGTACTAACTTGAAAAAAACTTACCTCATAGTAATCTGGGATTTAAGGGGATGATGAAAAGGTGGAACAAAGTGTTGAAGCACACCTCAAAAATTTACAGAAGATCCAAATATGGCCATACTAGGGTGCTTGGGGGAGGATTAGGGTGCCTAGGGCACCCTAGTCTGCAATCTAGGCACTTTGGTCTGCGGGATGAATATGATCCTGATCTTTGAAGGGTTGCTAGGTCTTCACAATAATTCACCTTTTATCGCGTGGATGTCCGAATAGCTTCGTTGATGACACCGTGAACTTGTAATGAAGAATCACCTGCGAAACCCTACACAAATCATCAAATACCTAAAGAATAAAGATGCATATGAAGGGGTTGAACTATCCTTAGCAACCATAATGGCAGTCTTACAACTAAGCATTACATTACATCTCAGACCCAATGTAGTTCTGTGTGTAATAATTTGGCTAGGATGCCCTATCACCAATGATGCAGAGATAACATGCAATAACTAGATAGAATGTAAAATGGTGGATGGAATAGACTAGACTTATCTTTCCTATGTAGTGTGTGGTGTAGAATAGTGCCTAAATGCAGTCCCTTCCTCTATATAGATAGCTAGCCCTTAGTAGAAATAATCCACCCATAAGGTACTATGTTATGTTTATATAGGGGTCTCTTGCTCAAATTTCAACACTAATGACCTAACATATCAAATAGTACCTAAGGGAATGAAAGGAAAAATCATAAAGACCGACCTCAAACATATAAATGAGAACCAAGTGTGAACGGGACCAGGGTGCCTAGAAATGAGACCTAGGGCACCCCAATCCCTTCATAGGAACCCTAGTCAAAGACTATAGATGAAAATTGAGTGAATAATGACATCTAAGACTCCCTAAGAGATGACCAAAACTGTGCAAGTAAGTGACGACTGTGCAAGAAAATCAACAACAACGGCCAACTAAACTGATGACATGACTAGGGGATGGGTCCTTAGTGAATGATTTTCTTACAAAAGATCCATATATAGAACAACATACTTGATGGTATAATAGTATTAGTAAGTACATGATTTTGTGACTATATTTTCCCCCACTTTATGTTGGTGAGAAAAATCTTGGTAACGGAAAGTAGTTAGAGATGTGTACTTGAGAGAAATCTGAAGAATCCCATGTTGTAGTAAAACACGCAGATGTTGTAGGAAAGCATGTTGAAAGAACCATGTAGTGTGTTGAACCATGGTTCAACATGTTGATCCATGCAACGTAGCGAAGGACACAATATAGTCATAAAGTGCACTAAATGAAAGTGATGATTACAATGTAGGATGCTTTATGATTTTGAATGTTGTATGATTGACGATATGATGGGGTAGGGAGTGATTAGTTCCCAACCCAATTTACATGTACATGAATAATCGATTAGAGGATTTGGGTGTCCTACCACAAAAGGAAGAGTGTAGAGAGAAATGTGTGTTATTCTCTTACCTTTAACTACATCCTCAAGATCTGGCCACTGCAGATAGACTCAGATCAAACACTTTTTGTTTTTGGATCCAAATATTTTGATCAAACAGTTGACCCATATAGGAGTGGTGTAGGAAAGGAACTCTTTCCCCCACTCCACGGGTGTCGCCACAATGTGATGGGTTCCAAGTTAGTTCATTTGGAAGAAAACGTGAAATGTATGATGGCTTCTAAGTTTTTCATCTGAAAGCAAATGCCAAATATAAAGTAAGTTCCCAAGTTAGGTCATCTAGGAAAGTAACAAATGTAAATACCAAGTTAGGTCATCTGGGAAGCCAATTGTGTTGTATTGTATCAATTTGAATGATACGGTGTCAATTGTTAGAGATTTGAATGCGTTGATGGATCGATTGATTATTTTGATTGGTTTGATTGGTTACTCATAGAGATATTTTACGCTAGTTTCCCCCAAGTTAGGTCATTAGGGGGAATTGACAGAAATTGGTGAAATATCACATGAAAATATTTTAACGCTTATTTCCCCCATGTTAGGTTATTAGGGGGAAGTGATGAAATATTGCATGGAGAAATTGTATGTTTGTTTCCCCTAGGTTAGGTCATTAGAAGGAATTAATGGTGAAATGTCACATGATGGATTAGTAATTGTTTGAAAATGATGAATTGGTAGTTTTGATTGATCACATGATGAAGTAAAGGGAATTATAAGATGATCCCCAATTATATGCCCCCCATTTTTGTGAAAGGGGAAGTAATGATAAGAATGAAAACTAAGCCGAAATTAAACAAGAAATAGATAAAGTGTGATAGAAATCACCAAAATGTATTTAGATTGGATGAAAGACAATGTCAAGGAGAGATAACACACGTATAATGGAAAAAATCACGCAGTGTGTATTAGTGGAGGTAATGATAACAAAATAATAACCATAGTAAAGTTAGTAACTATAAATAGTAGGGTGAAAAAGTGATTAGTCACTTCATTTTTCTTTTGTACAAGAGTGATAGTGAACTCTGAGTGTGTAAGGATGTTGCAAGTGAGTGCAACACATCCTATCCAATTTGATATGGTGGCGACTTCCATAGCATCACGTATGATAGTGGAGTTGGTAAGTGCATTGTTTTTTGAAAAAATGTATTGTGTACTAGTCGTTTGTAACGAATTTTTACAAAATTGTTATTTTGATTTTTCTCAGCGTTTTAGAACTAGACAATAACGGTGAAGGCACAAGAGGCCTTAAGGAAAAGAGCACCCAGACCTAGGCACTAGTGTCCTGCTCCTGGGTGACCCGGTCCTACATCTGGGTGCCCTAGTCCAACGGGTGTGTATTTATTCTAGAATGGTGTAAATGTGATTTGTATTGTATAGTAATTTCGTAAACGCGTGTCTATGGATTTGTATAGTGTTCTAACGTTGTGTTTGTTGTCATTTTGTGTTGTGCAGAGGGATATTCACTCAAGGGAATTTTGCGGGGGTTTTTGTTTGAGTAATTTTCTTGGGTTGGGTCTATTAGATGATGATTGAGAGGTTATGGATCGTGTCGGCCTGTGGCACATAACACAGATGGGGGATGTGCCCCAAAATATGCGTATGTTGATAGCCTTATGTGAGCGATGGTGTACGAATACTTATAGTTTTTAGTTTCCTATGGGAAAGATGACAGTCATGTTGGAGGATGTATATTACATACTGTGATTGCTAGTTGTTGGGGAGAGAGTGTAGATCATGCCTCTAGAGGATATGGAGAGACAAATGCGAGCCACTAGACAATATTTTGTGGGGACTTGAGTACCTGCCGAGGCCCATATTGGTTTGGATGCTATCTTGAGGTTAGGGGTTCCACGCTTATGGATTTTTATCACTGTAGAGGGAGGAGGTGTGGGCATCTTATATAAGATGCATGATATTTATCATTGGATAGAGGAGGATAACACGAGATATGTGTGGGAATAGTGTGTGTTGGCCCACCTGTATAAATACCTATATAGATTCAAACAAGAGGATCATGGAGGCAGGATAGGTGCTACTACGTTATTACATGTATGGGCATATGAGAATATAAGAGTGTTGAGGCCATTTGGTGATCCACGAGAAGAGTGGGATAGGATAGATATATGTGCTAGGAGATGGGTTAGTGTGCATGGGCGTAAGATGGAAACTAATACCTACAGGGAAGTAATAGATAGGATGGGGCTTGAGACAGTGACATGGAGGCCATACCGAGACTATGGGGGATGGCCATAGGATTCTATAGAGTTGTGGTGCATACAGAGGACTATGTGGTTAGAGGATCGATTCCTAGGTGTGGCCAAGTTATTCCAGGTGGTAAGGGTATCACAATAATTTAACATGGCTCAGGACGTACCCCCAGAGCCATATATATGGTTGAGAGCTATCAGAGCACCTAGGACGGCAAGAGATAGACCAAGGCCCATAGGAGAGTAGCTAGTACCTCTTGGGCTAGATGAGGCAGACGTGGCGATAGAGTTGATAGACTCAGACGAGGCGGGGTGTATAGAGGAGTACCACACATGGTGGGAAACACATTGATGTGTATTCTCTTTTCCATTGTTTACAGATGCAACGGGGTTACCAAAGGGAGGAGGAGGAGAGGGGGAAGTACATGCCCCCAACAATATGACAAAACCTATAACAGAGCATATCTATGTATAGTTATGTTGTGTGTTTTGTTGTTTTACATATGTGATAGAAATGGTTGTCTAATGCATTGTTCTATTTGTATTATAGGTGACACATATTATTCCTTGATAGTGGACACATCCATCTGCAAATTGACGTGGAATGTGCTAAGCGATGTACTTATGGGTGGAGGGATGCTAGAGTGTGTGGACGATATTATGGGTGAGCATGCCCATTGTTTGAGCTAGTGGCCATAACAGCAATGACATGTATAATGTTGCTAGGCAAGAGAAATGAGGTACGTGAGGAGACTTGATGAGCCAGAGAGGTAGTGGGTGGTGGTCCCTTGGTGCAGGATGTGTTTACATGTTATGTTGAGTTGCAGCATCAGGTTTTAGAGAATTCTATTGAGGTTACATTACTATGGAGGTAGGCTGAGTGATATCAGATTTGTGACCAATGATGTCAAGTTAGTGGTGAAACATCAAGTTCTAGAGCTCTCGCAGTACGTGAGAGTGATAGTGATGATGAGATTTTATATGTATTGATGTATATGATGTAGGAGAATTACCCCCAGTGATGAAACATTTTTGTAATGATGATTACACTCAATACATATATGGACTTATTAGTATATGATGATTCTATTTCATTTTGTATTGATGTCATAATGTGATTGATGATGTATGTAATGTGTTGGATATCATTCATGTTTGTTGATAAAGTAGGAAAAATGTGTAATGTGATGATAGTGTTTATAATGATTGATGTATGTAATGTAATTTTTGTTTCTAGATATGATGTTTAATGAGTTTAGCGATGTTCATATTTGTTGAATGGATTTCCAAAACATAGTTAGTGTAATGATGATAGTAGAATGTATGTGAAGATAGATAATGTATGATTTGTAAAATGACCTATCACGATGGATGTTTGTTGATGTGATAATGCAATGTGATCGTAATATGTTAGTATGGTGAATATGGGGGGAGAAGATTATTGATGCCCCCCAGTGTATAGATGTTTTAGTTCATTTAGTCAAGACCCCTCAACAGTCAAGAATGAATAACATAAAGCAAGAGTACGTCATCGGGAAATGATTGGGTGTGCTAGAAGAAATGACGAAGCGCGTGATGAAAGGTTCTTAGAGTAAAACCATCAAAATTTGTGTAAGAACCGTAAGAACACAAGTGCATCATCAAGAGGTAAGGTGATAGTAATCACCTACCAAAGACCAAGGTGGTGTGAATTAGTGGATGCATGTGGCATGAAAGTGGGGTGAGCATATGAACCAAACTTTATATCATGTGGTGGAGGAGAGTGATGTGCAAGTATCGAGGGTTGTGAAAGCCAATGTGAAGTAGTAGCATGATGTTATGGATAATATGGATGAGGTGGATGTGATGGTGTGGTAATGTATGGATGTGATGGAGAGCGTGCATGAGGGACAAAATTTGGTGATGGACGACTCATACCCTATGTACCAGATGGAGAAGACAACTCAATCAGAGTGGACACTCGCTGAAGAGTAGAGGAGATTTGGACTGTGCACATCAGCGAGAGCCAAAGGAAATGATTACCTTACCCTCTAATTGTTACAATATATCATGAAGGGTGAAGAAATCATTGTCCCTATGGTCATTAATACGATGATAATTGCAATAAGGTTGGTCACATTGATGTTGTAGTCTATATTATGGATGGTGATGGTTGGAGGGTAAGAAAATTAGACACTTGTCTATTAAAGTATGCAACACATCATGAGGTCAAGCATGATGAGAGAAGTGTAATTCCTCATGTGGAATAGATGAAGTGGATGGAGATGTAGTTGGTTGTGGAGTAGGAGGAGAATTATGCTTTGGTGAAGTTATAGGTTGAGCTTGATTGCTAGGAAAAGATGGAGATTGCGTAGGACATACAAATGATGTCAATGGAGGAGTACTAAATGATACAATAGTAATAGAGATAAGAGGAGGGTTGTTATCATGTGTTATAAGAAGATATTTTTCTAGATCAATGACTTTATAAAACAAAATTATGAAGGACTCACATGTATCAAATTGTAATACTAAGATGATCAATAGGTTGGAATACTAGTTGATGTATACAATCATTAAAGTGTAATATATTATCCTTGATAGGTTATGATGTGCCTTTATGCAAAGTAGGTATATGGTCATAAGTAACTCTAGGTCCATTATTGATGATAAAAAGTCATAGAAAAGCATCTTCCATGTCATAATATATGCTAATAGACCCAAATGGAAGATGAGTGTACCAGTGTAAAGTCTCACTGGTAAGACTATGTTGAAATTCCTGAAGCAATAATCTATCATTAGAATAGGAGGCCATAGCAATAATGTTGGAGATATGAATGAGGGTCACTAATACTATCAAAACATGTGAATGTAGGCATAATAAAGTCCTTAGGAAATGTGGAGTTATGAATATTTTTAGGGATATGGTTACCATGTAATGAGTTGTTATGAAAAGAAGCATCATAATCCCTACTTTATAGAGTGAGTTATTGACCCTGAGATTGGAGTTGACCTACTTCATGCATGAGATACATGATGTCCTATGAATGAATAATAGAAGATGCCAATAATGTATTAAGAGGTTTGGACTTGCCATTTTGAGTAATCATAGGAACATCAAGAGAATAAAAAGAAGGTTCTTATGCTAAAGGCACACTACGAATAGGTGTCATAGAAGCTATAGGAGATGAAGGAGATGAAATATCCATAGCAGTGGTAGGACTAGCGTCAAAAACATCGCTAAGAGGTGAAGCAACCGATGGAGATACATTAATAGAAGACAATGAACTAATAGATATAGATGAAGTGATAGGGGGAGATGAAATGGTAGGAGAAGAAGAACTAATATATGGAGGTGGATCATGCATAGTGCTAGATGTAACCTCAAGAGAGAGTAGTGATGGAGTATGAGATTCAGACTCAACAGTATGAAAATTAGGAGAATCATGGTTATAAATTGTGTCATTGACATCAGATAAAGACTTAGATATGATAATGTCAATAAGTGTACTATCAATTGGATCATCAACATATTATGAGATAGTATGTGAAGGATTGTGAGAAGCAATGTTAGAGGTAGGAGAGTCATGAGATATAGCTATAGTAGTGGTTTGAGTAGGAGATGAATCAATATATGCATGCAAGTTATTTTCAAGACCAAACATGTAATCAATAAGGGATTCATCTACAATTTCTTTAGAAATATCAGAAGGAATCTCAGAAGTAGTCGAATAGCATGGTGTACAATGAGTAAAATCCATTACATAATAAAAATAACCAACAAAACAATTTTTAAATCTAGTTGGGAGAGTACGCTTAGCGTTGGAAATGCATTGTTAAACATAATTAGTAACAGTAAGATTGTTATACAGGGCTTTAAGCTCAGCGATGATGGCCTCATCATAAATAAGATTGACTCTAACATGAGACATGATGGGTCCAAAAGGAGAGTATTTATCCTTAGCCATTAGGGTTTATAGTGGATCCTAGGGTAAAATTGTTCTTAAGTACAAGTTCACCAAAATGATTAACTAAAAATTTGGATTTTGAACTAATCTAAGAAGTACAATAATGCAATAATTGGAATATACTGAAATGTAAATGCTAAATGATTTATTTGATATTTTAAATGAAATGAAATAACTAAAATAGGATGGAAAAGGTACTAACCTGAAAATAAGTTACCTCACAGTGATCTGGGATTGAAGGGGATGATGAACATGTGGAACAAAGTGTTGAAGAACACCACAGAAAGTTGCAATAGATGCGGATCTGGCCAGACTGAAGCACCTGGGGAGGATTAGGGAACCTGAGACGTCTTGGTCTATAATATGGGTGTACTGGTCTATGGGATGACTCAGATTCTTATCTTGGAAGGGTCACTAGGTCTTCACAATAACTCGCCCCTTTTCATGTGGATGTCGCACTAGCTTCGCTGATGAAACTGTGAACCTGCAATGAAGAATAACCTATGAAACCCCACACAAAGCATTAAATCCCTAAAAATGAAATATGCATATGAATCATTCGGACTGTCCTTAGTAGCCACAATGGTGGTCTTACAACTAAACGTTGGACTACATCTCAGACCTAATGTAGTTATGTGTATTATGTGTACAATAATGTGCCTCGGATGCCCTAGCACCAATGATGTAGAGATAGAGGGAAATAACTACATAGAATGAAAAATGGTGGATGGAATAGAATAGACTTCCATTTCCTATGTAGTGTGTGATGTAGATTAGTGCCTAAATGCAGTCTTTTGCTCTATCTAGATAATTAGCCCTTAGTAGAAATAGTCTGCCCATAGGGTAATATGTTATGTTTATATAGGTATCTCTTGCTCAAATTTTGACACTAATGACCCAACATGCCGATTATTACCTAGTGGAATGGGAGGGAAAATCATAAAGACCGACTTCAAACATCTAAATTAGAACTAAGTGCGATTGGGACTAGGGCACCTAGAAATGAGGACCCGGGTTGCCCCAATCCCTTCCTAGGTGCCCTAGTCAAATACTAGAGATGACAATTGAGTGAATAATGATAGATAAGACTCCCTGAGAGATAACAAGAATTGTGAAAGTAAGTGATGATTGTTCATGAAAATCAATGATGATGAATAACTAAGGTGGTGATAGAACTAGGGATGGGTGATTAGTGAATACTTTTCTTACGCAAGATCCATATATTAAACAAGATACTTGGCAGTATAATAGTATTAGTACGTGCATGATTTTATGACTATAAGTGAATGGGTGGTGAATGGAGAGTCCCCACCCCCATATATAATTTTTTTGTATGCCATTGTTTTGGTATTGATTAGTTACCATGTCTAAGTTCTGAGAGTCTTTTTCTATAGTTATGGTTTAGGGTTTGATGTTTGCACATGTTCCAATGTTTTGGTTCATTTATCGAACATGTATTCAATTTTTTTTGATGTAAGACTTTTTTTTATAATGGATTATGGAGGATGGATTATGATCATTGACATGTTTGATTATGGTGAATTTATTATGCAATTGATATTGATTGTTATATAATATATTATGCTTTCTTGTTATATGTGGTTCATGATAAGATGTATGCAATGGTGTATACTTGAATGATTGCTTGGATAATGGTTACTATGAATATGCATGCTAACATCTTGACAAAACACATACAAAGGAAGGTCCTGGTAGATGCGTGCACTTCGGGTGAGCATTCAAATCTCTGTGAATGACGTTCGAGCGTGCATAACATTTGAGTGGATAAATTAAGACTACATTCCACAACATTTACCACTGGGTAGAATAATTTTCAATCACATGCTTTTGTGTTTTGGATTCATCTTTGCAGGTCATGGATCCATCGTCAAACTGTAGCTTCTTGATATTGTTGAACAATCTTTCAAAATTGGGAAAAAGTAGGCTTGGCATATAAGAAATATCACAAATATTTATGTGGGACTTCTTGTTGCTTTGAAGCCATCACTGGATTTACACACCATGAAATCGAAGGCCGAAGTTCTACTATGTATGCAATATTGAAAAAAAAGACAATGCAAGTTAATTGTGGATTAAATACCAGGTGGCCAAGTTAACGTGTAGACATGTGCACACGTGAGGACGTGCATAAAAATCTTGTAGTATGTGAATACCAAGAAATAAAAATGAAAACAAATTTTAGAGCCCGTGTGAAAGGAATATGGTGACCTCGATAATGGCCACTTTTTTGAGGCAAGGAAACAAATACATAGACATCTAGGCAGGCAAAAACACAGGGTGACGTATAACATTCATATTCAAATAAGGAAAAGCGGTGAAAGATAACTAGTTTAGAGCTTATGTAAAAATTAATGATGCTAGGTAAAACACCAAAACATTTGGAAGGAGGAAGAATGAATAAGCATATTCAAGAATTCTATAAGCTATCCGTGCATGATATAAAACAATAGTTTTGACTAGTTAGTTTGGTGTGTTCTGAGTCATATTTACAAAAACTATGAATCGGTGTTGGAATGCAAAATGTTAGTGGTCATTTTTCTTGAAAATCCCAAAAAACTTGTCTCCCCTTTAAGAAATTTTGCCAAGAGTGAAATTTTTTCCCCTTTGTAATTGTCAACTTGTGAATGGCGATGTGCGAGTTCTGTGTGATTTCAGGTTTCCTACGTGCAGTCAACACAAATTGTTCAAATTCTATATTCAAATTAAAATTATGAAAACATCTAATAGGCTATGGAGGTAGAAACTGTTCTAGTGCTTGCTATGGGACATCTTGTATTTATCTTAAAAGAAGAGAGATCTAGTACAGAGGATTACATGAGCTCCATATAGAGTTAGAATCCCTACAAGTAGTCATATTAAATCTCACGGAGACCCCTACATAATAAAAACATTGGTTTTGATCCCACTCATCTCAATCTTCCATGATGGCCAAAAACTTGTTGCATACGTATGGTCATTTTGGCCATTTATGGGTTTGGCCTAAAACTAAAAATACAATCAATTTTTCAGGTCTTGAAAATGGTGGGAATGGATTTTTTATTT
This sequence comes from Taxus chinensis, assembly GCA_019776745.2. Lineage (NCBI taxonomy): Eukaryota > Viridiplantae > Streptophyta > Pinopsida > Cupressales > Taxaceae > Taxus > Taxus chinensis. The sequence goes on from CM034152.1 coordinate 775,696,535, forward strand.
GTTTTAGAGTCAAAATGGTATATTATACCCATATGAAACTCCCATTTTTATTGAAAAGACATTCATATTAATAGGATAAATTAATGTACATAGCTAATCATGCAAAAAGTGGGTGGTATGGTAGCACACATCATAATCTCAAGTCACATGACTGGAATGACTCGGGTTAGATTACTTGTGTGAAAAAAATATAATGGATTTTCAGCCAATAAATGTTACAAAGGAGAAAAAGGAAATACATTAAATAACAACCGTGAAAAAAATAGTAGATGGATGCGGAGGTAGAGGTAGGTTATTGGGATTTTCACCCTAGCCAGAGCCACCTTGTGGTTCCACATTAGGAACTCTAGCCCAATCATCATGTTATTTTGTGTTAACATCATGTTGTGGAGAAATTTCCAAAGTAAGATGAAGGAATTTTTCAGAGGAGGACCCCCCACAAATCAACTGCATCACTGCCAACATTACCACATGACGTGTTCCATCCATTATTTCCACCAGGTGCTCGACATCTAAGAGCACCAATAGGAGCATTGATCCTCCATCCACATAGACCCCAATGGGCATGAGGGCTAAGGTTCTTGTGTCTGTTACAAGAGCGGTAACATGATTGAACATGACCAAGACCTCGTGGTGGGGAATGCTCAACTAACATCATAGGGAGAATTTTCCCAATGGTCAATAAGATTTTGTAGATGCTCCACCTCTAGGAAAAATTTATCTGCATGGACTTGAATATGGAGAAACACATTTGAAATCATGGCAGCTTGATTAGAAACAGAGAAACTTTATCCATTTGAATTTGATTGAAAATTACAAAATTTATATTTTTCTAAATCTGAAATATAATATCCACTCTGAATAATTTCCATATCTAGTTGTATTTTACAGGTAAATAAGTCGAGTCCCCAAGGAGGACCATTTTCTAGGTAAAAACCTCTAGAAGAAAAAATAAAAAACGGAGTGGAACCACCCCCACACAAACTGCACAAAGGAGAAAAAATAGATTTTTTTTTATGGATTCTAGTTGGTTTCAAAAAGGGCACAACATGTTGGTAACGCCCAATTGCTTAAGTCTATTCCCAATAGGAAGGCTTTGATAGATAATACATAAGAGAAAATGATCTTTCTTAGTTTCTGTGGGAATCTTCCAAACTTTTTCAAATATCCTCAACTAAACATGAGATAAAGAGTTGAGATTCCATTGCCAATTGAGTGTATCAGTTGGAATGATAGTTTCCAACAAAACGTGAAAACCAAACCAAGGTTTATACCTATAGAAAGAGGTGGCAACATGCCAGTTCTAACTGCTTGCCGCCAAAATATTGGAGGGGAAACTCCAATTTTGTGAATATGTTTATCAAGAATAGTTGAAATGATGGTGGAGATGGAATGAGCATCATCATTCAAAAGCTGAAATTTTTGCTTAATATTTCCCCATGGCAACCAACTCCTAGTTTTCCAAAAAAAAAAAATGTAATATGGAAAATTCCTTTCTTAAAGATCCTCGACCCTTTGATTTGAGGACTAAGTGCATGAGAAACACGTTGGAATCACAACAAGGGAGACCAACATATGGAATGTGAATTAATAGAAAAACCATTCTGGAAGCCATTCCCCACCCATATGAGATGGGGTTTCAGAAGTTCTCAGGTGCGCCAGATACTTTTGGCCACAAATGTGCCTCTAATTTTGATAGAAAAAAGAGTGAGCAACAAGGATTGAAAATCCATCCCTTTCTAAGCTTTCCTTCTAAGTGGTAGTTGTCATCCTAAAAATTTTAATTTCCAAAAGTTTCAAAAAAATTGAAACTTTTCACATTAGTGTGTTACAATAGTAAATTGCTCCACATCATTTTGAGATGTCATTGTTCTTCGTCTTCGCCTGCAACCTAGTCATCAATGTCGTAATGTTGCACCATCACATTCCCAATGTCGTCACTATCATTCCTCACCTCACATACCTTGTTCCTAATAAATTAATACTAGTTGTTTAATTTACCTATTTACAATTAATTGATTAATGACATTAATTTAATTGATGTTATTAATTAATTGACTTTAAATAATTAAATTAACGCTATTAACTAATACCATGTAATTAATTAACTATTTATCAATGTTATTTAAATTGTTATTATTAATTAACATTATTAACATTATTAAATTAAATTCATCGTTGAATATTATTAAACTAATGATGTTAATTTTATTAATAATGTTAATTAGTTGTTTTAATTAAATAAGTCGATAAATGAAAGAGAGTGAATTGGAAGTCCACTTCCACTTCACTATCCATCACTTATCAGATAGATAGTGATTAAAATTTCTCCACATAAAACCCATGTGGGAAATTTCTCCCAACTCTCCACGTGGAAGTTTAACAAAAGCAAAATTTGGAAAATGGTAAAATTCAATCCACTTCCCACTTTGTATCCCTCTCTCCTGCATTAAATTTCCCACTTCCCATAATTGATAGAAATGGTTAAGAAAGACATGAAACTAAGTGATTTCTTCTTGCATTCTTTATGTGTTGAAGAAGCAATTATTCGCAAAAAAATCACATCAAAAATATCAAATGAATTGGGAATAATTGAAATTATGGTATCTATTAAAAGTATTGAATGTTCCATCATTGATAGTGTTTTTGGAGAAGGATGGATGGTTCCTCGTCCACTTGTAGAGTGCATAGGGAGAAAATTTGACAAACCTAGCCAACTCCCGCGCTACCGGAATCAAGTATTTGTTGCAGAGGATACCTCAAGATATGAAGAGAGTTCAAGTTTGAGGTAAGTGTTAGATCATAGAGATGCATCTCTTAACCCTTTGACTCCTGAAAGGGATTCATTTGAAGATAAGTTACAAGCATTATTAGGTGGATCAGATGGGCCTTTTCCTTTTATATGGGAATATTTACTTTCTATTATTCTATAACATGTACCACTGGGTAGACTACATTTCAATCACATGCTTTTGTGTTTTGGATTTATCTTTGCAGGTCAAGGATCCATAGATGGATTTATCTAGGACTCACAAACCATATAGAGCCCATGGTTTATACCAATGATAAAATCAAAATAAATTATTGTTGAATTTTTATTAAATATGTCATTGGTGTAGAGGTGAGCCCCATCTGGTTTGTGTCTGCAAGATAATGATCGATAGGATCCATCGCCAAACTATAGCTTCTTGATATTATTAAATAGTCTTTCAAAATTAGGAAAAAGTAGGCATGGAATATATGCAATACTAAAAATATTTATGTGGGACTTCTTACTGCTTTGAAGGCATCACTAGCATTACGCACCATGAAATCAAACGCTGAAGTTCTAAAATGTATGCAATCTATCTTTTAGAGGAAGATGTTAATAGAGCAGCCAATTCATATTATAAAATAATCTATTGCATATTAAATTATGCTCAGGCTAAGGGAAGGCCATAACTTGTTAGCACATCGACGGTTTTTTCAAAGATCAACTCATAACTGGGGGCACCTAAGCATTTTTTGGGTTACGTAAAATTTTAACCGGTGGACAATCAACGCCGACGCATTGACATGTTCACTCAGGAGGAAATAGCCACTCAACCGAATGCATAGACAGCTAGGTAGAAAAAATACAGGGTGATGTGTAGCATGCATGTACAAATTAGGAAAAGTAGTGAAAGATAACCAGTTTAAAGCTTGTGTAAAAAATAATGATGTTAGGTAACACACCAAAACGTGTGGAGGGAGGAAGAATGAGCAAGCATATTCAAGAATTCTTTGTGGAGATTTGCAAAGAGAAAAACTAAAAATGCATGCTCACTGAAGGACTATCCCATTTGTATGATGACGCTATGATTGTAGAAAAATTGTTTGATGCAAAGCAAAGTATGCATGTAATTTTCAACTAAAATAAAACATGCAAATCACTTTCTTATTTCAAGTATAAGGGTGTAGGGCGTAGTTTTTGTATTTCACTTTTTTTCACATTTTTTACAATGGTAAAAACCTTGAAAACTCATTCAAACGAGCCCACATAAGGCTTATATAGAATGTTATTTTATAATGAGAGTTCTTTTTTGTAAACAAGAAAATAAGTGAATTATAGATATTCTACAAATTTCCCAAGCCGAAAACAACTAGCAATAAAGTTGAAAGTTCAATCAAATCAAGCTTATATAAAATGAGTTTGAAGCCTTAGGATAAATGGTGAAGTTAACGATAAAACCGGCTTAAAAATAAAATATTTAAAACCCACATTCGAAGTGATGGTGACGAAACATATAAGAAAATAGTCCATGAGGCCTAAACGAGGATGAGAGTGTTGCAACCAATAAATGTAAAATGGCACATCAATTTAAGTATTAAAAATGGGATAAAAATCCATATTGTAAAAGCATAAATTTAATAAAATCTCATTTTCCCTCTTTTTTGGTGGACTCAAAGATGGTGAATGGACACCATGAATTTTGTTTTCATTGCTTATAGTCATTCTCCCCTACTTTTGATTCAAAGTGTCAACATCTAACAAATCGACATTAAAATATGAATTCCAAAGTGTAAGTAATATACTCATTTCAAAATATGACCACATATTTGACACCAACCTTTGTCACATTAATATGGGTCAATTTTGGGACAAAACTTGGTCCGAGGGTCACACGGTGTTTTCTCAATGATTGAACCTCAGTGGGATACCACAAATAATAGCCTTCCTAGTATCAATTCAATGCCTCAAGCTTCTTATTGCATGTGTAGAAAACTATAAACTTGAGAAAATAGGGTTTTTAACAATGATGAGTATATCCTTCTAGTCACTCTTAAGCACATTAAAGAGCTTCTTTGAATTCTTGAATATGAATAAAATTTTTGATATCACAAAAAAAAGTGGGATTAAGACCGACTATGCTACTCCAAAGTCATGAAAAAAATTTGGTTAGTGATTTAATAAAATTTGAATATTAAATCTAATTTCAGAGTCACTGTGACAATAACATACAACAAAATACAAATTCTAAACATTATAAGGATACAATTGTCTAAGAAAATAAGAGAGATAGGGAACTCATCTATTTTTTGCTTATCCTGGAACAGATTTGAATTGGAACAGATGATGAATAGAAAGGAAAATGTGTCATCAACACTTGATATTAATTTTGGAACCTGCAAATAGATCTAGACACAAGTGCCTGGGAAATGACAAGGGCGCATGGGCACCGGAGACCTCTTCTAGGCACTGACGACTGCACAAGGCTTTGAATTTGATTCTTCTTGTGTTGCTAGGGTTTCGATATCACTTCTTATTAATCACATGGTATTCACACTTGGATCTCTAAGGTACCTATAACCTGTAACACAAACCCTAGCTACCTGCACAATCTCGTAAACACATCAAATCAAAATGAAAAATGTAATATGTGAAGTTGAGCTGATCGCGATGGTCATCTGAAGGATGAACTTATGACCGAATGTTTTACTATATCTCAAACTCCATGCAATTCTTGTGAGTGTGTAATATAATGATGACCTAGGAAGCCCTTGTGTAAGTGCACATGATAGTGAGCGATAACTAGATGTACCAATGTAAATATATGTGTGGATGACAAAATGAACTCCCCCTCCTTTGTGTGTATGCAGAAAATGTATTCCCTTATCCCTTGAATGAAAGCTAGATGGATGCCTTTGATGCTCTTAGATGCCTTTAGATGTAACCTTAGGTGATGATAATCGATGCTTAGAGATTGGTACTTTATTTCAGTCACATAGCTTTGTATTTATATGATTCCCTTAGTTGAATTTCACAATTGATAGCTAAAATGATAACTCATAAGAAAATAAGATGCCCAAAAAGATAAAAGAGGCCCAAAAAGAGCGAGTAAGATACAAAGAGGTTGGGGGCACCCAGAGGAGATGAGGGCACCTAGAAACTGTCATCTTGGATAGGCACTGGTGTCCAAAGTCCTGAAAGATAAAGAAATAAGGTTCAAGCTGGGCTTCAGGGTGTGAAAGACCAAAGTGAAAGTAAGAAAGATAGAAAAGAGGCTAAAGTCAATAGTCAATTACTATTTTTCTCTCTTATGAATCATATGAATGTAAGTATGTGTTTATGGACCTAGAAATGTACCAAAGTACGTGATTTTGTGTCTACATTTTCCCCAACTTGTTGTTGAATGAATATTAGATAACATAAAGTAGATAAGAGATGTGTACCTGATAACCATGTAGATTGTGATGTCAATAGCATGAATAAGAGATGAGTGAAAGCATGTAGTGATAAAAAATGAAGCGTGGAAGCTAAGAAGGAGGAAGTGACCCTAGGGGTGAAGCGTATGAGTTGTACCATGTTGTAATTATTGTTATTGTAGCTTGATGCATGGCTCCATATTATTGTGTAGTAAGGGCGACCCTACAAACAAAGAGTACAAGAGTAGTCAACATCACATGTTATGAAAACACTTGCAAAAGTATGCAAAAGTGTGTAAAAGGAAAGTGTGCACTTGATGTAGAAGAGTATAAAGGGATAGAAAAATGTCCTCAAATACTGTATAGAGTGAGTTTTTTAGGTGATCTCGCGCTAAGAGTGTGTTTTTTTGGGAAATCTCATGCAAAGAGTGAGTTTTTTTTAGCGATCTCACGCCACGAAAGAAGAGTGTTGGGTAGAGAGGTCTAGTTTTACTATCATTCCATGTCTTCTTCCCAAATTTATACACTACTAAAGCTGGTGTAATCCATTTGGTTCCATATTGAAAAAAGGAGATAGCATGCATTTTGATTACTACAGGACTGTGCCGGTACTATGAAAAATGCTCTTTGAACTGCTGAAAATTGTGTTGATATGAGAAAGTAATTGTAATTTCCCCTGGTCATAGGCACATAGGAAAGGTCGGGAGAACCTAGGTGCTAGTGTCTGTATTTGGGTATTGGTGTCTGTGCTGAACTGAGGACCCAAGTCAGATTTTGGTCCATTTTTGTAGCCATATACTATTCTTTTCATGTATTGTGTAGGCATGTAATGAAGCTATGAGTTGGTTTATGGGGTAAACGATTCACCCAATGTATGCCCCACTCATTTGGGGTGCATGTGACATCACTAGGAGTGTGTGGCCCAAAGGAGAGGACCTGATGTTGATATGATATTGATGCCCTATAGGGGGACGGAATTTGCATGGTATAAACCAAGATAAATATAAACAAAGTGGCTAGAAATATGTGTTAGTGGAAAACATGACAAACATGTTATGAAAGATAATGTAAACAATCCATAATGCAGACAAAGTGGGCCATGAAAAGAAGGTTTTAAACATGGGACATCGCTCACAATGTTGCAAGACAATCAGGGCTCAAGTGGTCAAAAGCATACAAGTAACTATCAAACAATACATAAGGAATATCCAACAAACAATGGTATACAATGACAATAAATGTCAAACAAGATGTAACAAAAAACCATGGTGGCAAATAGTTCCTGCAAGGAAAATGTTGCACATGAAGCACCCATTAGCATGTTAGAAAGATAAATAGTAAGTTAAATCATGTATGTAGCAATGGAAAAAATAGTGTACTAGTAAGAATAGGAAGTAGTATAAAATGAAACAATAACATCTATGATGTGTAAGAGTATAAATGTAGATGCCATTAGGAGCCTCGATGGGACTAGTAAGAGGTATAATGCCAAGCATCATTGAAGTGTGTAAGGATCTATAAGAAGTCTTCATTCACAACTAGAGAACAAGTGAAGGTGCATGTGTATATGATAAAGATAATGACATACTAAGTATCTGTCTAGCATGTGAAAACAAAGTGTACATGTAAGTATAAGCAAGCAAGAATAAAAGAAACCAGGATATGCAATATGCAGTGAATGAGTAAGATAGTGTTGGTGAGAAAATTTGTCGGGTGGACAAACTTGTGGATGTCTTGCCAATGCTCTAGGAATCTAAGTCCCTCCACTTAACCGGTGCAGCTGCCGTATGTGCATGCGTGAGAAAGTGTGGATTTCTATGGTGGTATTTCGACCGGGGATCCAACAAGGGCACTCCACTGACCCTGCGGCAAAGCTAGCAATATCTTGCTAGGGAAGTCTCCGTCTGTAGAATGGGAAAGGGGAGTGAGAAAAGAGGTAGGAGAACTAATGTTCTAGGTAGAAAATCAGATTCCTGCACACACACACACTAGTTAGAAACTTCAACACATGCATTTATCAGAAGAAACAACTCTGCGAATAGCAACAAGACCAAATAGAATTCAACAATCACCAAGTATCAAGAAACCCCTTAGTCAAAGAAAGCTAGAAACTCATTCTTCTTGTATTGATTGCTCGAATCAAAGTTGTACATTATGTGGGAATGGAAGAAATTTGAGAGGGGAAGAGAATAGAAGAAAATGGCTATCTCCTTTGCTTTCTCTAGGTACAATGCACTCTTGAGTCTACAAGATCAATTACCCCCTTTGAAATGGGAATGGCTTACAATTTATAGAATAGAATATGACTCTTCATCTTCCTCATGACCTTTCAAATACCTTAATATGACTTAAGATTGTTCATATTCAACTTTAAATATTTAAGTCCCTTTTATAATAGCAAGGTGTCTTAATTTACATTATGTTTCTAAAGTCACTTTTGAGTGACTTAAAGGTATATCAAAAAGTGCAACCCCCAATGAAGAATTAGAAAATTTGAAAGTGAGAGAAAGTTGGGGGGAAGAGGAGAGAGAAATAGAGAGAAGAAGAAGAGGATATAACTCCCGATGAAGTTTGTTGATCCTCGTTGATGGAAAGCTCCAAATGCAATGAAGTTCTGAATGTCCCATTGTGTCAAAACTTCCCTTTGAGTGTCACTTACTATTTTTAGTAAATGGTCATTTCCACTATTTCTGCTCTGGATAATCATTCTAGCCTTTTGGAGATCTTCACTGCACACTGCTCTTTCCATAGCCACTTTTGATGAAGAATTGCCAAAAATATCAAGCATGTATAGGAAAACTTACTATTTTTAGAAAGTGTGTTTCCAATACTCGATTTGTAATGGAACATACTTTTTTGGACTCTTCTTGTCACTACGATCACACCCTCCGAATTTCACATAGTTTTGCCCAATAGAATGCCTGGAAATAAATTTTGAAATTTTGACTTGGCAGTGGCTTTGGGCGCAGAGCTATCATGGAGGCCATTAATGGAGCTTGAAATTTGTAGGTCTTGTTTTTGTCTCCATTTTAAATGAAAACAACTCCATTGCGATAGGTTTTTCATTTGGAACTCATGTGCAAGTTTTTAGCTCGTTTCCATTGTCGGAATGATGGGAAATTCGACGAATGTGAGTCAGTACATAGAGTGAGGGTTTTGTTGGAGCAAATGATTCTAGACACCATTTGACCTCTTGTTTGTTAGATATTGATGACCTTTAAAAATTAGGAATTCTCCAAAATACGACACCTCGATCCTACTTGCATCTTGCAAGATATGAGGATTTTTCGATCGGGTGACTTCACGGTTATTTGGCAAAACAAATCTCCATTTTTCTCTTCATTCTTTGTCATTTCACTCCATTTTTCTATGAGGCCTGAATATTTATATGCATTCATGGTTTTAAGAGTTTATGTGGCCATGGCAGAGCTGGTTCGGAGCAACAATGGTGTACTAGGTGTCTAGACAATCACGCACGGAGCCATGGCAAGGTGAGGAGTTTTGAAGGAGAAATGAGAGGAAGAAAAAGGCTAAGTGCTGGATTTAAACTTTCAAAACATGCACATGGATGGGATGGGAATAATTTTATGTCCCTGATGTCCCTGACCTCAGGGACATGAGGGACATCAATTTCCACGGTGGTCAAAGCGATGCCATCTGTCCTCGATCCGACGACAGGGGATTTGCTTGAAAAATGGACCTGGGGGTTGAAACTCTGTCACGTGGGTGTCCAAATGACTCCTCATAGGATTTGGGTGCATTTTTCCATGTCTGATTTCCCCCACCTTAGGTGCAAGGGACATCATTTTCCACGGTGGTCTTGGAGGTGACATGTGGTGCTTGATCCAACAATAGGGAATGGATGCTCCAAAAATGCACCTGGGGGCTGAACTACGGTCATGTGGGTGTCCAGAAGACTCCCTATAGGGGCCAGGAAATTTTTTCAAGATCTGATTTCCCCCACCTCAGGTGCATAAGGGACATAAAATTACACGGTGGTCCTGGAGTTGACACATGGCGCCCGATCCGACGACAAGGAATGCATGCTCTGAATAAGCACCTGGGGGCTGAACTGTCAAATCTGGAAGTCATATGAGGGTTCCAGAGGTCACATGAGGGCTGGGTGGATTTTCCAAGGGCTGATTTACCTGACGTCAGGGACGTCAGGGGCATGAAATCCTACCAAGCTCCTGGTGCTAACACGTGTCCTCTCGAAAAAATGACTAAGTCCTGAACTGCCTTTGAGAGGATAACTTGGAATGAAGATAACTTCAGCTCCAAGTGGAATTTATTGGTTAAATTTTATATGATCATGACTAGAAATGGTAGTTTGAATCCAATTATGTGGATCTCATGTCTTAATTCGACCATATGATTCCTAAAAAAATATGATTTTTGATCTGGGACTCCACTTATGCCTGAGAAAAACTGCTTTCCAATCATATGCGCCAAGGTGTTTTGGAAAATATTATTTCACCATCATGTAGGTATTGGAATCCTATTTCTAAATATTTTTCATTTTACTTCCAACTCCATCTAGAGCTCCCAGAATCTTCTTTTGAATCCCAACAGTTTTTTTAGGCCTGTGTACCGCTTAGGCTTGAGAACCTTGTTTTTCTCTCAAATTGCTCCAAGTATTTTAAAACTTCCCAAAGCCTTCCAAAATAATTTCCATGATGTTATAATGTATTCAATTCATGTCCATGTTTAATTTTTCCCTTATGTTCCGCTCCAGGGGGTTGAATCTAGTCCTGGGAAGGGCAGCGATAGCCCTTCCCAATACTGCCAGAAGATAACATCTTTTCAAAACTCCCTAAAATCACCTAGGGGGAATGAATAGAATTTCCTAAATCACCTAGGGACCAATTTAACATCAAATAGAGGGTGAACAGACTAACGAATTTGGCTTGGGATTCATGGGAATGATAAAACATGAAAATTTTGACATCTGGGTATAGTTGTCGTGCTCGGAAATTGTCAATTTCCCTGTTGTACATTTTCACAACAACTGGCTCTAGCTTGGGGACATGACATGTACTGAGCATAGTGAAGACATGACTTAGGAATCCAGAATCTCAATTTTAGACCATATAATTCATTGACCATTGCCGTATCCATTGGGCCCTGTGGAGTCATGCACATCTTCTAGAAAGGAAGGTTAGAAGAAGGAAACACACACACACAAAACGATAGAAAGGAAAAACACAACACACAACAAGAAGGGAAACACACACAATGGAAAGGGAAAAACACCTATCAATCACCTATGGTACAAAGCAAGGGACAACCTATTTTCACTGAAGTACTTTTTATTTCTCAAAAGTTACCCTTGAAGAGGCAACACTGAATGATGATGTTCTGCGAAGCCGTTGACGGGTTCCAGAAAGTATCCTCTCCTCCTCAGCTGCTTATGAAAGCCGGGTGCTTTCACACTTTTCTATGTACTTGGTAGGAGTGAGTCCATGTGATCTTCTTGATGCTCAGGTCCTTGCTTGGAAATTCCACTACCTTCATGCTCTTTGAAATCGGTTTCGTTGTGCCAGTTGCCTTCCATGTTTATAAATATAGCTGATTCTCCATAGAGCATCTCATCGCTGCCCCAATGCTGATTTTCATTCCAATTCCTTGAATCTTCTAAGTTAATTTCTTTCCCACGTCTATGCTCATTGACATCTTCTTCATGAGAAACATTTGAATAATCCATTATTTGTATTCCCCTGTGAGGCATTCGAGTCCTGACGGGAGGATCAAAGGAAAACTCATATTTTTCTTGCATGTCCATGGCAAGAGTGAAGAGATCAAGAATCAGCTCGGGATCTTCTGCAAGTTCTACTGCATCAAAAATTTCTTTCACGAAGTTATGCTTCATTGTTTCCTGCAACTCATCTTTGTACACATTTGAGGAATGCAGCTCAAGGCAACTATCTGGAGGGATTACCCCATCATCTTGGGAATCACTGCACTCTATCTATCCTTCATCAAAAAAAGCTTCATCTTCAGAGGCTTTGAGACTCCTTGCTTCAATTTCTTCATCATGGAAAGAATCTTCATCCTCAAAAGGGAAAGAAAATATCTCCCTTTTGTTATTGCATCCATCAACCATTAGCTCCAGACTACCATCATATTTTTCAATATGGCCAACCTTCACATTGGTTAAGGCTTCCAAATTAGCTTCACGCTTGTCTTGCAAATTTGTGGCTTGCATTAGGAGCTCGAGACTGATCTCGGGGTCTTCTATTTCTTCCACGGCTCTTAGCAGTTCTTGTCTAGATAGTTCTTTCCCATTGCTTAAGGGCTCATTTTAGACTGGCTTGGTCTCTTCCTGGGTGACATGATCAAGGGAGTCCTCATCTTCAAATGGGAATGAGAAAATTTCTTGATCACAGATAAGCATATAAGCTGTTTTTTCTTTTTGAAAATCTTCAAGAACCATATCCTCTTCTTCATGGTTTGCATCATCTAGTAATTCGAGGCTGCCCTCTTGTAACTTGAATTTCCTCAATGCTTCTTCAAAATCCAAATCTCTCTGGGAAGGCATGTCTGGCCCTATCAAAATGGGGATATCCTCTCCCTCCTATGTTGTCACCAAGTGATTCATCCACCTCGTATTTTGGTACAAAATATTAGCTTCTGGGCTTCCAGAATTTTGCACAGTGTACCTCATCTTTTTCTCGAGAAGCAATTTCTCCATGTCTCCCTTCACTGGTATGGTTGCGGATGACCAATTCTTGTGAATTTTACCTCCCAAGTCTCGACAAAAAATTCTACTCAACAATATTCCAAGTGAGGCCGGGACATCGGCTACCAAAATCATCGCTGAAATTTTCTTTCGTGGAAATTTGGCGAGAGTCACTTGTGCATCTTTGACCTTCCCTACAAGTGGGACCTTTTTCAACTCCAAAGAGTAATAAGAGCCACCGGGTGGAGCCATGGTGATTTTGAGAGCTTTAGCGACCTTCAAAGGCATCATGTTATCTAAGGCACTACAATCTATTATACAATTACTCAGTACATATTCTCCAACAAGTAGGGAGACATAGAAAGGTTCAACTTTATCAATCTTTGATGCGCTCAGAGAAAGCATGTTTTGTGAGGGAGGTGTAGGTGAGATTGGCAGTGTGCCTTTGGAACTAGAAGTTTTAGCATTTGGTGTTAGACTACCACTCTTGATATACTAGACAAACCTCTCAAATTTTTCAGGATGATTCCGAAAATATTTAGTTTCAGTAATCTACACTTTGGCTTTGTTTGCATATTCCATGAAGTCAAAGGGAGCAGATGTGGACAAAGGGGGCGAAGGGAAAGCTTTTGGATTTAGGACAGGTTTGGAAGCCATAGTAGATTTTTGGGGAATGGATGGTATTTTGAAAGGTACAATAGAATCTTTCAAGGTATTAGATTTTACAGGAGCAGATTTAGATTTAGGCTTGGAAGAGACATCAGAAGACTTACTTGGGATTACAGGAGTCTTCTTACTTGCTACGGGATCAGGATCTAACAATGCAGACTTCATGGAGGATGGAAGTGAAGATCCTTGACTGATTATTTTATTTTTTGGAGTCGCCATAGGAGGATCATACACCTTATTTTCTTTTGCAGCAGTGGAGGGAGATGCTCTTTTCTTAGACTGAGAATGAGTGAATACCACACATGAGAAACTGGGTGCATCTTCTTCATCTTTTTCATAAACTGCAGAATACTCACAAAATCTGATTTGTGTATCATTCTCAAACTCATCACTTTCTAGGAAATCACCACCTTCACTTTCTTGTTCAAACTCTTCTTCACTTTCTTGAAATCTACAATTTAAATTCATGGGTGGGGCCTCCAAGGAAATTCTTTGGGGTGCTCCTAACATCTTATTTCTGTTTCTAATCTAAGAAGAAACTCGTTCAAATAATTCCCTCTTCAAAGAGGCCATCTCATTCGCCAAATTTTGCAGTGATGGATTAGTTCTCTCATCTTCAGGATGTTGGGCCTTGCCCTTTGATGGATTCTTGATCTTTCTAGAGAGGTTGAGATCATCATCTAATTTAATGGCCCTCCTTTATGCTTCTATAATGTTCTTTGGTTGAACTCTTCGTAGGAGAAATCCTACCTCCAGTGATTGAGCATTTATGAAGAATCTTTTAATATTGTTTTGAGAGGGTGAATCTTCTTCCGGTATCCTACGAAGCAACCGTTCAAAATGAGCCATGAAGTCTCTCATCGTTTCACTTTCTCCTTTCCTCATTTGAGCCAACATCACCAAGAGGTCTTAACAATCTTTAGTTGATTTAAATCTTTCCTCAAAGGCAGCCTTGATGTCATCCCAACCAGTGATGGATCGAGAAGGTAAGAGGTAGATCCATTCTGCTGCTTTTTCTTAGAGGGACTCCACGAACAATCTTATTGCAACATCTTCATGCTAGACGCCAAGAATTCCACATGATGTCATGAAAGCAGCAACGTGTTCTTCAGGATGTTGTGAGTTGTCACCTTTGAACTTTGGAAAGTTCTTGCGGGAACCCATTGGTAGATCATGAAGAGGGGGTTCAAGAGCAAGTAGGCATGTATTCCTTCCCCATGGAACAATGGGTTGAGGTATTTCTTCTTCATTCATCATCGTTTCTTCTACTTCTATTTCAGCTGTTACTTCTTCAAATTCTTCTTCTTCCACGAACTCAATGTTCAATGATGGTTGAAAAATTGGAGAATTTGAAGGAGTTTGGATAGGATTGCCAGGAGAACTACTTGAAGTGCCAGATGGAGAGGAGGCTTGAGAGAAGAAGTATGGATTATCTCTAATTTGATCTTGCTAATTTTTCAAAGCTTCAAAATTGAAATCAGCAACACCTCTCGACCTGCTCAACCTGGTGTATCTTCTTTCAGCCAGCTTTTGAAAACTTTTGCAGTCAAAAAATTCATGTGTAGAAATCAGCAGTGTATCTTTTGAAAATGAACTTTCATGAAATCCTTTTTTTAATTTTTCAATATTTGATTTTTTTTTGAATTTTTGGGACCTTGCGGTCGTATATTGGGTACAGTTGCTGCTAAATCTACCCCACGGTGGGTGCCAAAAACTGTTGGTGAGAAAATTTGTCGGGTGGACAAACTTGTGGATTTCTTGCCAACACTCTGGGAATCTAAGTCCCTGTACTTAACCTATGCAGCTGTCATATGTGCATGTGCGAGAAAGTGTGGATTTCTGTGGTGGTCTTTCGACCGGGGATCCAACAGGGGCACTCCACTGACCCTAGGACAAAGATAATAATCTCTTGCTAGGGAAGTCTTTGTCTGTAGAGCGGGAAATGGGAGTGAGAAAAGAGGTAGGAGAACTAATGCTGATGGTAGAAAATCATATTCCTGCACACACACTATTTAGAAACTTCAACACATGCATTTATCAGAAGAAACAACTCTGCGAATAGCAACAAGACCAAATAGAATTCAACAATCACCAAGTATCAAGAAACCCCTTAGTCAAAGAAAGCTAGAAACTCCTTCTTCTTGTATTGATTGCTCACAATCAAAGTTGTACATTATGTGGGAATGGAAAAAAATTTGAGAGGGGAAGAGAATAGAAGAAAATGGCTATCTCCTTTGCTTTCTCTAGGTACAATGCACTCTTGAGTCTACAAGATCAATTACCCCCCTTTGAAATGGGAATGACTTTACAATTTATAGAATAGAATATGACTCTTCATCTTCCTCATGACCCTTTTAAATATGACTTAAGATTGTTCATATTCAACTTTAAATATTTAAGTCCCTTCAGGGATAATTTTAGCGGCGAATATTCGTAATATGGCGAAAATTTTCATTTTAGGAAAATTTGAAAAGGTGAATTATTCGGAGTGGGTCGGCGTCCTGTTCTCCTAAAATATATAGTATTTTTTTTGGGGGTTTGGCTTCGCCTTCATTTGAAAACATCTCCTATACAAAACCTAGGTGATTTGCCGGGTAGTATACCTCAAGTAGCTTACCAAATTACCAATACTGTGAATATTTGAACTTGCATACCCTTGAGCACCAGAGATTCATATTACTGTTAGCCTGTGATTGTTGACGTGTGAGAAATGTAGTGTTGACATGCGACAAGGGCATTGTTGAGCGCGTGATAAGAGCTGTACTGATGTGCGACAAGAGCTGTAATGACGCGTGAAAAAGGTGTTCTGACGCGTGAAAAAGGAAGTGTTGACGCGCGAATTGGGGCAAAGAAGTGACGCGCGACAGAGGAAGTGTTGACGCGTGACTTGGGTAGTGTTAACGTGCGATAGTATATTAAGACAGTGGACGTGTGACCTCAGACAGTGGACGCGCAATAAAGACCTCAGACTGGACAGAGTCGCTACTTGGTTCTTTTGCTGATGCAGGACTCTTTTCAGAATAATGGAAGGTGCCAGCTCAAAGAATACGAATAACCTAAAAGTAAGTAAGAAATATCATAAATCACTCTTCAAGTATTTTGGAAACTCTGCAGATACAGATATTGTAAATACCAATCATATAGATGCCACCACAGAGAATCAGAATACTGACTGTGTGGAAGGAATTATTGAGGTGGACATGCATTCTGCATAGTATCAAAGTCAAACAAATGAAACCTACGATAATATGCCAGATCTTGAAGATATTGTTCCTGTTGGGGTGTAACCAGAAGTTCAGCTAGATATCACAGATACAAACACTCAGCAAAATGGAAGATAGAAATCAAAATCAAACTCCGGTCCAAGAAAGAGGAAACCAGGTGATTGTGATATTGCTCAAAATTTTACTAAAAAAAAGTAAAGCATTAAAAATGAACAAGAATATGTGGACCTTTGGCAGGACATACAAGTTTGATTGGGGTAGCTAAAATTCTGTTTATTGAACCTATACAATCATCTAATTATGAAGAAATCCCATCTGAATGTACATGTAAAATATGTACGTGGAAATTGGGAAAGCAACACAAAACGCAATTGAAGCTAGACACTATAGAAAAACATTGTGGAAAACAATATATTAACTGTAACAGGGGCAGATGGCTAGAAAATCAAAACACATAGGTGGAAAACTGAAAAAGAATGCATGTATGTTAGATACGCAGTGGAATATGAGGCAGAGCAGAAAAAAACACAGACATCTGTTGGAAAAGGGAGGAACAATCACATCGCATATTGGTAAGATGAAAGAAACAAATCTACATGCAAAATTCATACAATTCTCTACTCTCTTTCAAATACTTAAAAAAGGAAGAGCGATTTCAGATTTCCTCAATTTCAAAGTTTTGTATCAATTTAACGGAATGCTAAATGTACCTCAGTCTCATTGGTCTGAGAGTAGTGGATGGGAAATGGCAAAATGCCTCTCGATGATAGAGAAGGAATATTTGAAAGAGAATGTAAAAAAAGCACACTTTATCTCTCTTTCAATTGATGAAGTGACAGTAGTCAACAACACCGCATGGGTATGTATCCACATCTATACTTTAGAAAATCATATAAGGACACCTCATCTGTTGGGTGTTATGAAAATGGTTGACAAACTGCAATGCCGAAAACCTATATAAAATAGTTGTTTCTCATTTGAAAGATGTTGCTGGTATGACTGATTATGAAATTGCTACGAAGTTGGTATAGCATTGGAGCAGATGGTGCATCTGTCATGCAGGGTCACCGAACAGGGCTGTGTGTTAGATTACAAACAACAGTGGCCCCATATATGCTACCAATTCACTGTATGGCTCACAGAATGAATTTAGCGTATAAAATGGTAAGCAACCACGAAAATGTTGCTAAATTAGAAGACCTCATAAGAGAACTTCATGGCCTATATATCAAGCAGCCCAAAGCATTTTTCGCGAGTTCCAAAAATTTGCAATCGGAATTACAGATGGCAAAAAACTTCTGAAGGATGTGGAGACTAGATGGATCTCTTTGTATGAACCTGCAAGTAGAGTTCGTGAGGAGTATCCTTCATTGGTTGGTTTCATGCACAAATACCGTCATGAAGTTGATAGGGCAAGGGCCTTGTTTTTCCGTTTAAACTGATTTGGAGACATTGTTTACATTGGTTGGTATTCTTCCAATGTTAAAGGAGATCAATACATTGATGAAGCATGCATAGGGCAGATTAATCTATATTGTGGATTTTATACGAATGAGGAAAATGGTATGTCAAAGTCTTGATATATTGTACTGTTCCAATGATAGTTTTGATGCACCTATTTTTGAAAATTGGAGAGATTTATTAGATCTTAAACAACAACCTAACACCTTTTTGAGATTTAATATCCACGATCACCTCTGCATCACTGTTAATGGGAGGGAAATACCTGTGCACATTTTGCAAAAACGTCAAGCTATTACAGGATTGGAACGAGAAGATGTTCCCGTGACACGTAATTTGTTTGAGTCTGTTATAGTTGAAACAAGAATAAAGCTTAAAAAAAATTCAGAAACCTTGTCATCAGAAAATTAGGGAACGTTTCTGTAAAGATAAAATTCTGGAAGCCATGGGTGTGATGAATCCTAATTTTTGGAATACTGAAGGTGGCCGTGTAGACTTTTTCAGTAAGCATTTCCATAAATCAATGGGTACAATAATGGAACAATTTACAAAGACGTCAGAGCTCAAGGGTGGAAATCAAAGGTATACTGAATGCTGATTTATTAAAGTTTCAGTCAACAAATTTTGCAACAACAAGAGGAACCAATATAAGAATTTAGATCAACTTTGAACGTGGTCTATTACAAGGTTGTGGCGAGAATCTATCAAAGTTGTACATTATGTGGGAATTGAAAATTTTGAAGAGGGGAAGAGATAGAAAGAAAATGGCCTATCCCCAACCTCCTGTTGCTTTCTCCTAGGTACAATGCACTCTTGAGTCTACAAGAACAATTACCTATAACCCCCTTTGAAAATTGTAATGACTTTTAACCACATTTATAGAAATAGAATAGACTCTTCAAATCCTTGCCTTCCTCCCGCATGGACCTTTCAAATAATATACTTAAAGATTTTTTCATCAATTTCAACTTTAAATATTTAAGTCCCCTTCAGGGAATCTTTTAAAATAAAAGCGGGCGAATAGTTCGTAGATATATTTGCGAAAATTTTTATTTTCATTGTAGGAAGCATTTTGAAAAGGTGAATTATTCGGAGTGGGTCGGGCGCCTGTTCTCCCCTACAATATAGAGTATTTTTTTTTTGGGGGTTTTTGGCTTCAAACAAACCTTCATGAACACTTGAAAAACATCTCCTATAAAAAAACCTAGGTGATTTTCCTTCCCTCCCTTCGGTAGTATACTCCAAGTGCCTTACCAAATTAACCCATAACTGTGAAATTTGACACTCCGCAACCCTTTGAGCAGACCGAGAATTCATATTAACTGTTTAGTCCTGTGATTTAAGACCTGTGTGAGAAATGTAGTGTTGAACATGTGACAAGGGCATTGTTGACCGGACGCCAGCTGATAAGAGTTTGTACACTTTGACCGTGCGACAAAAGAGCTGTAATGACCGGCGTGAAAAGTGTTCTGGGACGCTGACAAGGAAGTGTGACATCGCTACTTGGAAGATCTAAGTGACTGCGCGACGAGAGGAATGTTGACCTGCGTGACTTGGTTGGGTAGTGGTTAACTTGCGAATAGGTATCTTAAGACATTGGACGCGTGACCGGTCAGACAAGTGTACGCGCATGAGAACTCCCCTCAGCCTGGACAAAGTCGGCTACTTGGTTCTTCTGTTTGCTAGATGCAGGACTCTTTTCATGATAATGAAGGTGCTACAAGCATCAAGAATAGCGAATAACCTCAAAGTAGTAAGAAATATCAATAAATCACTCTTCAAGTATTTTTTGGAAACTCTCTTCAGTAACAGATATTGACTAAATACCAAATCATATAGATTTCCACACAGAGACCTAAATACTATGACTTTGTGGAAGGACTTATTGATGTGGACAGCATTCCTGACATGCATAGTAAATCAAATCGAATTCAAACAATGAACCTACGATATATGCCAGATCTTGAAGATATTGTTCCTGTTGGGGTGTAACCAGAAGTTTCAGCTAAGGATAAAATCCAGATACAAACACTCAGCAAAATGGAAGACAAAAAATCAAATCAACTTCCGGTCCCACGAAAGAGGAAACCAGTGTGATTGTGATAATTGCATCAAACTTCGCTACTAAACAAGTAAGCATAAAAGATGAACAAGAATAGGTGGACCTTTGGCAGGTACATACAAGTTGTGAATTGGGGCATCTAAATTTCCTGTTTTATTGAAACCTATAACACATCTCTAAATTATGAAGAAATCCATCCCATCTGAATGTACAATGTAAAATATGTCACGTGGAATGGGAAAGCAACAAAAACCAATTGAAGCTAATAGCACTATAAGAAAAACATTGTGGAAAAACAATTTTAAATAACTGTAACGAACAGGGGCAGATGGCTAGAATCAAAATACACATAGTGGAAAACTGAAAAAGTACTGCATGTGTTAGATACCGCAGTGGAATATGAGGCATGAGCAGAAAACACAGAATCTGTTGGAAAAGGATGCACGATCAACAAGTTAATCGCATATTGGTAAGATGTAAGAACAAATCACATGTAAAATGTCTAACATTCTCTATCTCTACTACCTCTTTCAAATACTTAAAAAAAAAGGAAGAGCGATTTCATATTTCCCCCTTTCCTCCATTCCTCGATTTCAAAGTTTTGTATCAATTTTAAAAAAAAAAAACGGAATGCTAAATTTAACACCCTCAGTCGTCATGGTCGAGAGTAGTGGATGGGAAATGGCAAAAAATGCCTCTCTATGAATAGAGGAAGGAAGATTTGAAAGAGAATGTAAAAAAAAAAAAATCCAAAAACTTTATCTCTCTTTCAATTGTGAAGTGACAGTAGGTCAACCAACACCGCATGGTATGTATCGCGACATCTATACTTTAGAAAATCAATATAAGGAACACAAAAACCATCATCTTTTTGGGTGTTTTAGAAATGGTTTGAAACTACAATGCCCAAAAACCTATATAAAATATAGTTGTTTCTCATTTGAACTATGTTGCTGGTATGACTGATTATTGAAAAATTTTGCTACGAGGTTGGTATCATTTAGCAGATGGTGCATACTGTCATGCAGGGTCACCGAACACAGGGCTGTGTGTTAGAATTACAAACAACAGTGGCCCATATATGCTCATACCAATTCACTGTTCTGGCTCCAACAAAGAATGAATTTAGGTATAATGGTAATCCCACCCACGAAAAGATGTTTCTAAATTAGAAGACCTCATACGACGAACTTCCATGCCTATATATCTCAGCAAGCCCAAAGCAAAAAAAAACCAAAAACATTTTTCCATCGAGTTTCCAAAAAATTTTTTTTTGCAATTCTAATACAGATTGGCAAAAAACTTTCTGAAGGATGTGGAGACCCTTGATCTCTTGGTATGACCTGCAAGTAGATTTCGGTGAGATTCTCCTTCATTGGTTTTGGTGTTCACGATGTCCAACAATAAAGCCGTCATGAAGTTGATGGATAGGGCACGGGACTTGTTTTTTTTTTTTTTTTTTTTTCTTTTTCTCTTTTGTTGTTTTTTTTTTTTTCCGTTTAAACAAACTGATGTTTGAGACATTGTTTACCATTTGGTTGGTATTCTTCCAATGTTAAAGAGATCAATACACACTTGATGAAGCCTTCATAGGGCAATTAACTATAAAATTGGGTGGATTTTATACTAATGAGGAAAAATGGTATGTCAAATTCTTGATATATTGTACTGTTTCAATGATAGTTTTGATGCATTTTGATGCAACTTTTTTTTGAAAATTGGAGAGAGATTATTTAGATCTTAAAAACCTTAAACGACAGAAAGAAACAACCTTTTTTGAGATTAATAAATAATAAACCAACACGATCACCTCTCTCTGCATCACTGTTACATATGGGAGGGAATACCTGTGCAATTTTGCCAAAAACGTCAAGCTATTACAATACAAGGATTTGGAACGAGAAGATTCCGTGACACTTAAATTTGTTTGAGTCCTGTATAGTTGAAACAGAATAAAAGCTTAAAAATTTTTTCAGAAACCTTGTCAATCCAGAACTTAGGGAAACGTTTCATGTTTTCTTCTTGTAAAGATAAATTCTTGTAAGTCCATGGGTGTGATGAATCCTAATTTTTGGAATACTGAAGGTGGGCATTGTAAGATTTTTCAGTAAGCATTTCCATAACTCAATGGTACAAATAATGGAACAATTGACTACAAAGACGTCACGATCCTCAGTGGTTGTGGAAATCAAGGTATACTGAATGCCTGATTTTAATTTTAAAGTTTTCAAGTCAACAAATTTTGCAACAACAATGAGGACCAATATAAAAGAATTTAGAAGATCACACCTTCCTGAAAGTGGTGCTATTTATACAAGGTGTGGCGAGGAAAATCTATCAAAGTTCTAATTTTACAAGAAGATATCATGAATATTTCAGATTAAATGAGTTTATGCCAAAACAAGGATTTTGGGGTCTGTGGAGGATGAGGGTTTTTTCACAGTGCATTGTCATTTATAAAATATCAAACTAGAACAGGTTTGGATAAAAAATCTGAAAGTTTGTGCATGAGGTTGTTATGTTTCTCGCTAACCCAATCCTGTAAAACCTTCTCCGTCTCGAGCAGAGCATTGCGCCACTACTGGGAGTTTCCCTTTGCCAAAGAAAGAGGTGTGAATAAATACAGCTACAGAAGACAATAATTTCCCAACCTGAGAATGTGATTGGCTCTCCTTTTCTTCGTCACATTCTAAACAGAAGACCCCAACATCGACTTTTGATGAAGCTAAATTGATAAATGGCTTGTTTCAATCAACTTTATAGTATCTTCGTTAATCTAATCTTTATAATCTTTAATCATTAAAGATTTAACCACAGGGTCCCTATATACTACAAATTCCAGGCAATTCAACCATCTATCTACTAATTACATTTCCCCTCCGTGTTGGGTTTGTTTAAAACACAGATCTAGCTCATTACTAGTGGCACTGATTATTTTTTCAACTTTAGGAGGTTAATCTTTTTCCTTTTCCTCTTTTTTGTTTTTCCCCGTAATCCTGTATTGTTTGTTACTAAAATTTCATTTTTTTAAGCTCTCTGTTATCATTAAGATGTTATGAACATGTTGTCTGTAGTTACAATTCGTTAATACATATTTTTACTTTTTTTGAAAAAATGTGGGTTGACATCTGTCCGAGGAATAGCTGTTCTTACTCTTCTCGGACTGAAAATTAATCAGGCAATCACCCCATCTTCACTTACTAATTTATCCATTTTTGTTTGTTTGAATTTTTTTTTTAAGACAAAGATCTAGCACACAATACCCGGTGATTGATTTCATTCATTTTAAAAAAATACTTATCTTCTTAACATAATCTTAAATGTTTTGTTACTATTCATTTTTTGCCACAAGCTCTGGTTTAATCATTAAATATGTTCCCAAGGTGTCTTATTTACTTTAGTTAAATACATAATTTTTTTTTACTTTTTTTGAAACCCGTGGGTTTTGCACTCCATTCCGAGGAAGGCTGTACTACTACTACTCTCGGACTGACAATGTCCAGGTCAATCTCACCCATCTATCTACAATTAATTTCCATTTTTTTGTGTTGAATTTTTTTTTAAGACAAAGATAGCACATTAACCCACGGTGATATTTTTCAATTTTAAATAGGTCTCTTCTTCAACATAATCTTATTGAATTGTTCCTACTTTACATTTTTTTTTTCAGCTCTTTGTATCATTTAAAGATTTACAGAGTCTATAGTTCATATATTTACATTTATTTAAAGATATTGTTGGTCATATATATTTAAAAAGATGTTTGCCTTGCTGGCACTTCTCAGGAGTCAAGGACTTACAATGTCATGCAACTCACCCCTATAATCTACAATGTCATGTAAACCAGATTAGCACTTTACCTCCTTAGATGGATTTCAAGCCCACCACAATCTAATACGCAATAGGTAAGCTAAACCCTATCATATATTTTGCAATTATGTTTAACATTTCTTAACCATTGATGATTCTTTCTTGATTGCTTCAGATTATATTTACTACTTTATTTTTAATATAAGTCCACATAAAATTCCTCATAAAATTCACATAAAATTTCGATAAAACAATACATTATACGACTTTAAATATCAGTCCACCATAAAATTCCTCAATCATCCATATATATCATATCATCACATATCATTATCATATCCTTAGAAGTCCTGACACTACAATTAATTATTAATACAAATTATTATCTAATTTTAACATTATAAAACAATTTTTCAATTTTTAAAAATATTCATATCCATAAAATCACCGATTGAACAATTCTAAATTCGTTCTATCTAAAATCTAAATTTCGTCTCTATTCATTATTTATCATCTATATCCATTCATTACATTAATGATCAGAATCGTTCAAGTTTAGTAGAAATACTTTATTCTTAAAACAAAAGAAAACAAGTTCAAAGTGTCTAGAGAGAGAATTCTTGTGCTTTGAATGATAAAGACCACACAAGTTCCTAAACGTCCACATTAATTGATATCATCGTCTTTCAAACACACATTTCATCAATCAGCTATCATTAATTATCAATTATCATCAATTCATCATGTACGGTCACATACAATTCACATGACACCCAAGTAAAAAAAGAAACCTTATATATATAGATATATATATTATATATATATATATATATATATCATTATAATCACTACTAAAATTCCCTAATTGTCAATTAAATTAAAGATTGTATATAAATCTATTATAATTAAATTCAAAAACCATAGTCAAATACTCAATCTTAGAAGTTTTCAAATTTCAATATTTAAAAGTTTCCTCCTCAATATAAAAAGTTTCTTCCTTCCTAGTTTTTCACAAACCCCATCTTTCTTTATCCAATTCTTCTCTTCTGCAACCTCTTCCCCAATGGGCTTCTTTTCTCTCTCACTGTGGTGTACCACCTCTGTCCCCTTTCCTCCCCCCCAAACTAGAAATCCCCCTCCATTCGACAAAAACAAATTTTGGATCAGCCTTGCAGCGTATAAAACTATCCATCTCGTTGCCGAATACTTTTCCATAAAAACATTTCATAACGACTAATAATCTTCAATTGGATATACCCTTAAGCCCTTCTGTCCCATTCAATAAACTTGATTGATACGAGGAAGCATCCTCATCTCCATCTTTTTCTCATCAACCCCACACAAAATCTTTTTTGTGCTTGTCCAGAAAATACAACTTGTGCTCCTTGCCCTCACGTTTATAAGGTACTTTTTGTGCCAAAACCCTATTGGTCAGCAACAGTGATCCCCCAATCATCAGTGAACAAAACCAAAACTTTGAAAAAGCATATAAAGAGAAAACAAACTAGCATTACTTTTGTAGTTACTATATGTCGGGAGCTCAGTTCTTCGACCCACTCAAATGATTTCCCATCCAAGCTTCATACTCAGGAATTGTGTAAAAAGATAACACATTTTCCATTTTTTGAGTTGCGCTACAAACATCAACATGTGCCAAATTAACATGGAGCTAATAACATCTGGAGGCTTACAAAAACAAATAATACAGAGTCCTCATAACACTGGAACCAAATATACAAAGGGGGACATTTACCCTGACAATAGGAGTGATAATTCCACAACAATGAAGAATTTTAAAAAGCAGTGATGGGCCCGGTAATGGGTGTATGAATGATCGCAGCCCAATAACTCCTTTGATGTGAGAACCATCATGGTTCCTTTAAGAGACAAAGGACCAGTCAAAAGGATCTCACTAGAAAAGGAGGTGTCAGAATTAAGGCAGAAACTCAACAAAACAAAAACAGCGCTACAAAAGTCATGTACCTGGTCTGTCATTTTTATCAATCAGATTGCCATTCTTAAGAGTTTATTAATGTTTGTCATATATTTTTATCTTCCTGTAGACCAAGGATTTTTTTTAATAATTTACTAATCCTCTTTATATTCTCCATTTTTTGGGGAGTGGTACCTTCCCCCTGACCTTGAGCAGCTTACCTCTAGAGTAAAAACACGCATAAAAATAATATGACCAAAAATCGATATTCCTACACTTGATAGTGATAAAGATAACTAAAATTAACAAAAAAAATTAAAAATTTGGAAAGTGATGTCGAAACATGTCACAATACTACCAATCAGTATTCACATTTTCCCTGATTCAAAGGCCACAAAAACACTCTACAAACAAGAAGTCCCTTGGCTGAGTCACACCTCTGTTATTATTAATAGCATTGATAAAGAATTCTTCCCCCTTGATTGATTTGGCATCATCAGTTTGGGAACACACAATTAATTCCCCTTCTTTTCTTGGTTCCATCAGTTTTCTTAGATCTTTTTTTGTTTAGTAACTTTTCCATTGCACTCATCAGTCCAATCCAAGTTACAAAGCTCATCATAGACACTAGAGCATTGCAAAAATGACATGTACTCAAATGCTACATATTATACACCCAACCAGAGGGCCCACTCCCCCCCCCCCCCCTTATTTATTTTGACATGGGCCTGCAAATGCGAAGACAGTAAAATTTACTATAAATTTATAACCACGATTGTATCAGAATAAAACATATGAATTTCAAAAACAATTATACTTACAATCACAATGGAAACCGAACGTTGATTCGAGAAAATTCTTTTCTCTTTCTTCACGAGTTGTTTGCCTTGAAGTTGTAACAATTGGTAAAATTTTTGACCGAAAAGGCCCCCCCGTAAAGAAACCCGATGGTGTCATTTTTTCTGCTTCTCGATAACTGAATTGAAAAATTCGGCCCAATCGTTCAGAGTCACAAAAATAAAAATGTCATCCTCTGAATTGTAGTAGGATGACGAAAGTAATTCAAATAATCCCGGATTCTGTTTCATTTTTCAAAATGGGGGGCCAAATATTAACGAGCCCTGTAAATTCCACAGTTGGCACGAGCAGATCCTTAAATCTGTTTATTATTTCCTGAAGACAATCTTAAACAGTATGAATGTGAGGGCATACGACATCGATTGAATTGGATTTCCTCTTTGCTTTTTGTTACTAGCTTAACTTTGGCAAGTTGGAAGTCATCAAGACCCTTGCAAAAAAATCAAGAAGCTTGAAGGTGAAAACAAGAAAAAATGACCGGTTGAAGGGTATTTATTATTAAGGCTAAATAAATCCAGGATCAATGGCATTTCACTTGACGCCTGTCAAAGGTTCTAAGCTGACGTGAAAAAATAGTCCTAGTGACGCGCCGAACAATAGAGTGAGAGTACCCACGTCAATAGAGAAAGTGACGGCTCATCAAATAGAATCCAATGATGGACAGCCATCAATAGAGTCAGCGACATACACACATCAAAAGGAGCCAGTGACATGGCGTTAAAAAAGAGGACAGTGACGCACGTCAATAGGAGTCCAAAAGCGACGTGCGTCATTAGGTGCGTGCCGTGCACATTAGGTGCCAGTGACCGCGCGTCATGATTTCCAGTGAACGCGCGTCATAGGTGCCAAGTGACAACGCGTCAATAGCGGGAGTGTCACACGGGTTGGTCAAGGACCTTGACGTTTCCATTGACACTCCGTTAGGAGTGATGAGTGACGGATGGTCTCTTTATATTATATGCACAGAGAAAGCCCGTGAGACTAACCAAATAATTGATTTCTTCTTAGCCAAAATTTAAAATGGAATTTAATTTTTGCACCTCTATTTCTCTATAGGAAATTCCTTCATGTTTACAAGCAGCCAATTGGAATGAAGCCTTCAAAATTTATTATAAAATATCCCCCAGACCAAAGAAACAGTGTTTGGGGTGTTTTACTTGATGATGTATAGGGTCTTGTTTGATAATTCAAAAGAAACTTCATGATATATGCTAAGAACTACTGACTGATTTTGAGATGATGTACCAGTAAGGCACCTTAACAAAAATTTTACTTACCACATGTTACCTTTTTTAAGATGATCCAACCTTGCCGAGAAACTTTATTTGACTGGTAATTTTTTTTTTTTTTTTGTTTTTTCAAATTTGAGACAAACTTGATGTTTATAACAATGTAACTTTCAGAGATCAATGTTATCAATGCAGGCATAGAAATGGGGGAGCTTCAAGTCAAGAAAAATTTTGTCTTCAAACATACACTTTGAACATTGTATCTTCAGCAAAAGGAAGACCAAAAAGGTGGTACGGCAGGAAATTTTATATACTTTGATACACTCATTGGCAATGGTCAAAACCAAGTCTTTTTCATTAGCTCAACAATGATAATTAGAAGAAAGTAAAACAACTTTCTGTTACACAACAATTTTGATCACTTTACCCTTATTGTATCTTTCAAACCTCATTCTTATAACTAATATGATATGTAAACAACCTTATTGAGCTATGATCATATGCACCACCTTAAAAATTTGAAAAAAAAAGAGACATATTTTAATTTAACCACTCCAAGAAGCAGTCCTGAAGAGAGAATCTCAAGATGTGAATCCTATACAACATATTTTGATATTGATCCATTTTCCCCCCAAAAAAATTTACAATATCTCAAGATGTGAATCCTATACAAAATTAACTTCTATGATTTATCTGAAGAAGGCACTGTATTTTTTCTTGGATGCTAAGAATACAGGTTGTTTAGTTTGCATTTCTAAGCGATTGAGTTTTATAAAACCTTGAATAGTTTAATACTCATTTTCACAAAACTAATTAACTTTGGCATGAAAGCAAACTAAGAGATACCCGCCCTATAACACATCATTTCATGTTTTTTGGGTTAACTATGGGGTTTTTCCTAAGATGTTATAGGTCCTATATACTTGAAAAAATTGTCAGGCATTCACCACCCCCATCTATCCTACTAATCCATTCTCGTGTTGGGTTTTTTTTAAAAAAACACAGATCTACTCATTACCAGTGGAGTGATGATTCAACTTTGAAACAGGATCCTTTTCCCCTGTGCCCCCCTTAATCTTATTCATTTTATTACTATATTCATATTTTTCACTCTGTTTTTCCATTAAAAGATGTTACATTTTCTATAAATACTAAAAATGTCAGGCAATTCAACCCACTTCTACACTAATCCTTCCATTTCTTCTATTTCTCCGTGTTGGGTTTTTTTTTTGAAATCAACGATATAGCTCATTACCAGTGGCAATTGAGGATTTTCAAATTTAAGGAGGTATCTTTGCTCCTCCCCCTTAATCTTATGCTTTTTATGTTACTATTATTTTTTTATTTCCGCTCTGGTTACATTAAAGATGTCTATGTATGTACAATTTAGTTTAAATACACAATATTTTATTTTTTGAAAACGTGGTTTGCAATCCCGTCCGAGGAAGCTGTTACTTCTCTCCAGACTGACATTGTCATGCACTCACCCTTCTATCTACTATCCATTTTTTCTGTTTATATTTTAATAGACAAAATCTAGCACATTACCCGGGGATGATTTCAATTTTTAATAGGTATCTTCTTCACATCATCTTATTGTTTGTTACTTTACACTTTTTCAAAGCTCTTTTTATCAATTTATTTAAAAGGATATGTTTGGTCTATATATAAAAGATTTGCTGGCACTCTCTCAGGAAACATGACAATGTCCAGGCAAACTCACCCCTCTGAATCCTAACAATGTACGACAGAAAATACAAAGATCTAGCATGTTACCGCTTGAGGATTTCACATCGCAATCTAATACCAAGAGTGTAAGTCTAAAACCCTATGATATATTTGCAATTATGTTTACATTTCTTACATGTTGTTAGTCTTTCTTGATTTTATTCTTTTTCCGTTCCTAAAAGTTTTCCTCTGGCTTTTGTCATAGGATCCATCACTTCTTCAATTTCTCAAATGAAGAAATAGACTCTATTTTAGCACTAGACTTTATAATGAGCATCCTCTAACCGACAGTTATTCAACCAATCTAATGCTATCTTCCATATCCTATAGTACCCACCCAAATCTACACTAATCACAACTATTAAAAAATCAACTTACAATCTTTAAGGTAATAAAAATCCTTTCTATAATAAACTGACTAAACAATTGTTGTGCCTTCTTCAAACTATCCTGCAAATGTGTGTGCCTTCTTCAAGGCTCTACATAAATACTACACGCGTAGTTTGTTATGATCTAGTTTACATACCTGTCACTATTTTCTTACACACTCAAATTAGTCCAACTTTATAGCCCTCCCAAATCTAATCCACAATTATTCTTCACCCTTATCAAATATTAAAAAATGATAGTATTCTTCAACCTATGAACTTTATCTATACAGACTAATCTTCATGATAAAAACCTTATATGTTTTACATTAAACTTCAAAGTTCTGTATCGAGCTTGACCTATCTTTTAATCACATGGTCATTCCATCTTTGATTAATCCATAGCCTCCATCTACTCTACACATAGCCTCTACACAAAACAATATCCATGATAGCAAAACCATATCTTTTAAACCATTGTCTTCATTATTTCCAGCAAAGCGTCTATTTTCTTACATGGTCCTGACTATTTTGGATGTCAAACAACCTCTCTAGTTTAAGATTATGCACTAATATAGAGGTGAATCTCTTTACAATAGAATTTTCCTACACCATAAGTCTATTAAGGAGTAAAGATCTGTTTCAAAATTTAGTTGCTATTTTTTCCCAAAGCCATAATTTTCAAGATAATTAAAGAAATTAAATTGATCATCATATTTCATCAGCATCTATCATTGATTATCAATTCTCATCATTCATCATCTTTCATCATCATCTATCATTATCATCATTCATCATCTACGTCCACATACAATTCATGACAATGCAAGTAAACAAGAAACATACATATAATTCATGATAATCACCATCTAATCACCATATAATTAAATTCAAATAACATATTACATACGCAATAGTAGGAGTTTTGAAAGTCAATAATAACAGTTTTTCAATAATTTTCTAATTTTGCAAAGCCTCTTTTTCTTTAGAAACTTCTACTGTACTCTCTTCCCCAACGGCTTCTACCACTCTAGCTGCACCTCTTTCCCCAACACCAGAAATAACCCCTGAACATATGAGATCTTCTGCAGCACTGTCCAGATTTTTTAAAATTCTTTCCTCTTGATTTGTTGCATCTCCGTGCGACAGCAAATTTGGATCAGCATCTGCTTTTTCTTTGAACAAGATGTCAGGGTCAAGACCATGCTCTTTAATTATCCGCTTTAGTGTATTGTTTTGTTTATTAACCAAAACAATATTTTGCTTCATATTTTTTGCAGCGGATAAGTTGTTCTTTGCTGTTTCCAAGTGAACTTGCAAAACCTTCGCCTGACTCTTCAAATTTTCATATTTCAACTGCACCAAAAGAGTAATGTCAATTCAAAATATTAATGTAAATTCAAAATTTCAAATTAACAAAAACGATTGTTTGAATGTAATAGTACTTACAACCGCTCTATCTCTTTCGGCATTTGCGATTGATACCAAATCCTTGTCCTTTGACCATTTGTTAAAATATGCCTGGGCCTCGGCACTAATATTTTCCAATCTGTTTAGTACCTTATCTAAAATGTCGTCTTTATATTTGTTGTTAAACGTGACAGTCCCACTTCTTGCTTGGGTAAGTAAGGAATCCATCTTCGCAGGCTGATTTTGGACTGCAGCGTATAAACTGTCTAGTTGCCAATAATTTTCATAACGACTAATAATCTCATTGATAAGAACTTTGGCCCTTTTCTCCCATTCTATAAGCTCTTCGATATGAGGAACAATAAACTCACTGACATGGGATTGACAATCATTACCAATTAAGTTCTCCAAAGGATAAGGTGGAAACTCTTCACTATCTGATTCTGATGCAGACGATCTTGCTGGAGAAGTGTGGGGGCTTTGACTAAAATCAACTGCTATTTTCTGTCTTTGGGTGGGCTGATCCTGTTTCCGAAAAAATAAATCAAGATTTAGATAAAAAAATTTAAATCAGAATGTAATTTAAAATTGTAAAGCATATTAAAATTGAAATTTTAAGTATACCTGCTGGCCTTGAATCATCTCGCGGGTATCGAAAAAACCAGTTGGGTCATTGCTATCAATGCCCAAATAATCTTCATCTAAATTTATATTGTTCAAAACAGATATGCCCGTTGCACTGGGCAAGCCACCAAGTGAGAGAGTTGGAATACGAAACGAGGAGTCAAGGTTTAGTGTCCCACTGGGGGCCGGAGCAAAAGTCATGCGTTTACCAATGGTCTTTTTCACTGTTCCTCTGGTTGGCATTTTAAAAATTAATGGTTGAGTTGGTGTCGCGTGCAGTGGTTTGATCATGAATGACATGCGCTGTAAAGTACAAGAAAAAAAGAAAAATATTAGAACAATTCAAAAGTCAAAACTACGAAATTAAACGTACTATAGAAAAGTTGTACCTTGTTGTCGAGGGGTTGTTTTTCTCGGTGCTACGGGTGGCCTTGTAGGAGTTGTACTCAGTGGCTGTTCAGAAGATATCAATGCATGCGAATGTATGGAGTGAGTTGGGGAAGAAGGTTCCAAAATCCCTGCAATTCATCAATATTAAAAATGTTAATTCATTTGGTTAAAATTTAAATTGAAAAATAAATCTGCAACTTTGGAATTTGTAAATAATATATGAGAATGTATTACTTCTCTGGCGTTTAACGAGTTCAAACTGTTGAGGGTTTGGAGAGGAGTGAGCTTCCATTTCAGATTGGGAGTCCCCCGAAGCCTCTGCGTGTAGTTGGCCTCTTCCTCTCGACATCTTTTTTTTTCAGGGAATGGCTTCAAGATATCTTCTCTGCAAAACATTAAAATTTAAGATTTAATAAATGTGCACTGTAATGTAGAAAATTGTAATACAATTACAAACTAAATAGTTTATACCTGCTGTTCTTCAAATGGAACTGAGAATTTCTTCAAAGCCTCATCAGAGCAAGTAGGAATTTGTTTATGTTTTAAATTTAAAAGTGCCTCATAGTAGAAGCCGAGGAGATAGTTTGTTGAATAAATGAAAGGTTTATCTGAGACTTTTGAATTTGCTATGTCAGTTCTTATTTTTTTTGGATAGAAATGTGCACCAATCGAATTTTCGTTTTGTGATAGTGGCACAAATGTATGCAATGGCCCAATTTGGTATATCTGTTTGGCGACCCTGCAAAACAATTCTGGCTTGAAAAAATGAAATAAGTGCAGCAAGAAAGTGATGTGCAATTGATTGTGTATCTACACCACGCCTGGATTTATTGACATGGGCTGCAAATGCGAAACAGTGAAAATTAGTATAAATTTATAACAGAATTGTATCAGACTAAAAAACAGATTAAAAAATATGAATTAAAATGAATTATACTTACAATCAAAATGGAAACCGTACGTTGATTCGAGAAATTTCTTGTCATCTTCCGTGAGTGTTGCCTTGGTTGTCACAGTTGGTAAATTTCTGTTAGGAAGGCCCGTAAACCGATGTATGTCATTTGGTTCAATAGTGAATTGGAACATTTGGCCATCGTTCAGAGTAACATAAAATATACCGTCCTCTGAATTGTAGCATGACAGAAGGTAATTCAAAATATCCGGATCTGTTTCGAAATGGGGCATATTAACGAGCCCTGTAAATTCACACGCTTCCATTATAGCTGAATATTCTGAAGACATCTTTAAAGCCGTATGGATGTGAGGGCATAAGGGATTCCTGTAGGTTGATCTTCGAAATCGATTGAGTTGGATTGGCCTGATTTTCTTCCTGAACTTGCAATTGGGAAGCATGTGAAGTCGACATTATAGTTGTAATTAGCGTCTTTGTCAAAGATTTAGACCTGCAAAAATTCAAGAACGGGAAAACGAAAACGAGAAAATGAGTGGCACATGGCTATTTATAACCTAAATAGGGCGTCAATGTCCTCTATTGACGCGCGTCATTTGCTTCTAATGACGCGCGTCACTAGGCTTCTTTGACGCGCGTCAACAAGGATTTAGTTGTCGCGCGTCATGCTAGTACCTTTGTCGCGCGTCAATTGAATGTATTGTCGCGCGTCATACTATTCCCCTACTGTCGCACGTCAATTGAATGTAGTGTCGCGCGTCATTAAGACCTTTGATGCGCGTCAATTGAATGTAGTGTCGCGCGTCAATAGAAGACAAAGTCGCGCGTCAATTAGTGTACAGTGTCGCGCGTCAATTTAATTATAATGTCGCGCGTCATTTAATTACATGTCGCACGTCATAATTACAGTGTCGCACGTCATTTAATTTAGTGTCGCGCGTCAATGGAATGCCATTGTCGCGCGTCAGTGCCAGGAGTCTTAATGATGTCGTGCGTCATTAATGGCCAGTGTCGCGCGTCAATAGAAGTTGCAGTGTCGCGTATCAATAGTCAGACGATGTCGCGCGTCAGTAGTAGAACAATGTCGCGCGTCAATTGTCTGCACTGTCGCGCGTCATTGACTACAGTGGTGAAAAAGTCGCGCGTCATTATTATCTAGTGTCGCGCCAGTGTCGCGCGTCAGTACTAACTATTGTCCGCGCAATGTCGTGCGTCGTTACGACACTAGTGTTGTCGCGCGTCACTGATGGTACCTTGAAAAACCAGGAGAAATTTTTTTTTTTCAATACTGTCAAATTCGCCTTTCGCTGAAACTGGTTACGGGGATATTCGCCAGGTATTTTCCACCTTCAATTTTATAGGGGTGTCTTAAAATGAACCCTGATGTCCCTTTTAGCTAATAGCAAGGTGACTTAATTCTACATTATAGTTTAGTAAAGTAAGCTTTTAGGGAATTAAAGGTATATCAAAAAGTGCAAACAATTGAAGAATTTGAAAAAATTCATACACAGTGAGAGAAATTTGGGTTTCAGAGGAGAGACAAAAGACATATAAGAAGAATTTTGAGCTTTAATTTCTAGATGAAGTACTATTGATCCTTGTTGATTGCAAGTCTTAAATGCAACGAATTTTGAATGTCCCATGCAAAAACTACCCTTTGAGTGCGACTTACTATTTTTAGTAACATGGTCAAAAGATGTTTCTATCTCAGGATAATCTTCAATCAGAGGTTGGAGATTTCAAAACAAGCTCTTTCCATCGAGCCCTTTTGATAAATACATGCACATTAATGCAAGCATGAATCCAAAATACTATAGTTAGAAAACTGTGTTTCCATTTCAATTTGCGATGGAACATACTTTGTTGGACTTTCCTTGTCATGGTACGATCACACCCTCTGAATTTCACACAGTTGTTCCCACTATAATCCCTGGAAATAAATTTTGAAATTTTGACCTGGCAATGGCTTCAGAGTTGTATCATGGATGCCATTAATGCGAGCTTAAAATTTGTACAACTGGTAATTTTTTCTTTGTTTACATCTATGAAGGACAACATGTGCGATCAGGTTTTTCATTTGGAAATGTGCAATGGTATTTAGCTCGTTTCCAAGATGGAATGCTGGAAAATTCACCGAATGTGAGCCGGAGCACGAAGTGATGTTGGAGATAAATGATGACTCAACATGTAATTGACAGGTCTGGACTAAGTAGTGGATCTTGATCACCTTGAAAAATGGGGAGGCATATTCTACAAAATATGTGCAGCTCGATCCGTACTTGTATTTTGAAACAATCTCAGGGATAGAAGCATTAGGAGCGGATAGGGCCACCTACTTCACTAATGTCTAAAGGAAAAAAAACTCCTTTTTCTCTATTGTGTCACTTCTTGTCATTTCATCCATTCGTTGTATATAGGCCAATAGGTTGCTGTTGTACTTCATACTTTGTAATACTTATACCTGGCAAAAGAAACCCTAGCTACCTTGGAGCAAACTTAATGGCGCACTAGGTGTCGATCAACTTTGATATCATGTCAAAGAGCACCACAATCGAGGAGATTCTGGATAGGAGTTGAATGCACAAAGTAGAAATATAGGCTGGAGTGGTAGATCCAAAAACACTCAAGAGAAGAACAAAAATGGGCTTCAATTTCATGTCCCTGCATAAGCCAATGTGAGACATCAATTTCCATATGGTCAAAGCGATGCCATGTTACCTCGATCCGATAGGGGATTTGATAAAAAAGGCACCCTAAAACTCGGTCAAGGTGTCTGTACGTACCCAAAATTGCAGGCTACTGTACCAACTGGAACAATGTCACACATGCCCCAATAATGATACAAGTCACCTCGCAAGGTGTTCAAATCTAGAGAAGCTCACGAAGTATATGTTAGCATCCCAAATGCTTTATCCATGTTCCTTGTGCTTTGTTTTATTCCTCTGCCTTTCTTTTCTTAGCATTTTGACCTTTAGTGATGAAACCGCCACCCTGTCAGGTAGGCGGCACCTTGTCAGTGGTCTATAACCGTCGCCCTGCTCAGGGTGGCGGTCCTTCACGCGTTTTCCAACACGTTCTTATGATAACGACTTGCATAATTTTCAACTTTTACCAGCTTTTCTCCACCGCCTTGGCTCGTATTAAATGTTTTATGTCCCCTAGAATAATGTTTCTCCATTGTTTAATGGTAAAAGAGTTCCATTCCAAGTTACCCTTTGGTGAATGGGAATTCTATAAATAGTTGGTTTGTTTTCAAACAAATGGCCCCTCAACTTCTCATTTCTCATTATTTAGTCTGTCAATTTCTTGCTTAGAGCTCATTTTGTTTTCATGTTTGCATCCATGCTAGTTTTTCCTTGCTGTTGGAAGCCATTCGATCTTCTTACTTCATTCTTGTTCATTGTTGTCCATACAAATTAGTCTAGAGCAGAGTAGTGTTAGTTTTAGATTGAATTCATTAGATTTGCAGGTTGTGTTCTTCACAGAAGGTAGATTCTAGAATCTCTCAGTACCCTTGTGTTGTATTCCCATGCAATAAATCCCACTAGGAATTGCATACGCCAAGCTCTATCTCTTGCGCTATAACCTCTCCTACTCGCATTGTATTCGGTCTATATCCAAAGCTGCCATTGTTCGAAATACCTTCTTTTGTTGATGCTAACATATACACGCTCTTCTAGATTCACGTGAACATGAAAGAATGAGGAGATCATTATGAGGGGACAAAGTCATACACTACTAGATTCGCCACTGTTCTGCAAATTCTAGGTTTTATCTGTCAAAGTTCTAGTTAAAACATATCAAAAGAGTAGTGAAACATTTCATTTCAGTTAAGTTTCATTTTCGATATTGCCAGGGAAGCTGTGGGGATTGATAGTTTCTGAGAAACTATGATTCATTCCTCACTTCTGAGGTAGGATCAATAATCTTTCAATTAAGTTAATCAGCTATCTAGTTATTTAGGATAAAACTCACAACTGCACAGGCAAGTAGCTACATCGGGCTACCTTGTTTGTTTTAATTTTTTTATTAGATTAGTTGTCATTTTCTAAATATATTAGATTAGTTGCTCTTTCATTTCCATTAAAATATCTATCAAAAATACAAAAATAGAGGAATATATATATATATATGTTGTAGATATATCTTGCATAGTTAGTTTATTTCATTTCAGTTAGGCTTATATTGATCTTATATGACAATCACGGGACCTAGGGAGCCCAGGGAATACATTTTTGAGCCAATCATGCCTCAACCAAATATTGTTGCAGACAATAACTGACATAGACCAAAATCTCATAATTCAGGTCTTCCGAACAACAACAGACCTACAAGAAATCAGCTCACAGTTAAGGGGATTAAACATAGAAGACGACAAAGCACACACGTTCTGGTCAAATCAGACAAATTATAGATTGCCTTGATAGACATCCATATGACTATAGAAGGACCTTGAAAGAGAACAAACATTTGGTTGTGATCCACTAGTCCCACAGCCAGACGCAGGAGACCTCCTTGTTGATATAGACACTAGCTTACATATCCAAGTTGCCAGAACACCTGTTAGGTACCCTGAGAAAATTGTGTAACTTCTAGTTCTAAACGTAGAGGCCGAAAAGGCATATGACTACTGGATACTCGAAATTAGGAATTGATTCTTCACATGACCATAGGAGGTCCACAACAACCATGAACTTACGGTTGTGATCCACAGGTCCCACAACCCAACGGGCCTACAAATCAATCCAACATTGACGCTAGTTTGCGAACATTAGTATTTAGATCCTCTCCACTCCCACCAGACATTATCACACAACTATCATTATTAAACATAGCAGCTAATCAAGCTAAAGATTTCTGGACTAGACCAGAGAATCATCCATAAAGCACCAAAAGGATCCACTACATATTTAGCCATTCCATTTTCATGACCTTGTCGGGAGACATATACGAAGCACCCACAGGTTATCTTCCACATATTCCACAACCCATAGATCAGATCATGGCAGAGCTCGATATTGATTGGAGCCTTCGAGCATAGCTATCCTCACCGAATGATCTATCACAATGGTTCAGGTTAGGAGGGCCTTCTTTGCCTTAGATTCACAGATCCCATTATTGCATGTTGAAGACATAAGATTACCTAACTAGCTTATTTACATCCCACGTGTTTTCCATCCCCACCTGGCTATCTCGGCATGACCTCGAGAGGTCGGGTGCGAGGAAGAGTCACTTGTAGATTCCCATGCTCGCATGTCACTTTTCCATCTTACAAAATTGGTGAACCTAACGTGAACCTTCCTACCTTTTGGTTCGGAGTCTTATTTCCACTTGTCTCTTCCAATCATTATACTTTTCGTCTTTTCTACTGCATTAGCCTTCACATCAGCTTTACCAACAAAATTAGTGAAACTTACATAAAAGGAACAATTGTTTCACTTTCACACTCTTCTTTTAATTTTATCCA
This sequence comes from Taxus chinensis, assembly GCA_019776745.2. Lineage (NCBI taxonomy): Eukaryota > Viridiplantae > Streptophyta > Pinopsida > Cupressales > Taxaceae > Taxus > Taxus chinensis. The sequence continues at coordinate 775,735,522 of CM034152.1, forward strand.
CCTTCGCTCTTTCCCATTATTCTGTGGGTATTCATATACCCCCCGAATATGTCAGGATATGATGCATATGGCAGACCTCTCCTAGGTCTTGAAGCATACTATGATCAACTAAATAGACAACCATCACCCTCACTCTCAGCATGGGGTGACAACTATTCAACTAACCAATTTTCAACACAAACTCCGCCTCAAAGGACTAGATATAGTTCTTCTTTCCAAATAGAGGAGTTGGATCAGCTCACTCAAATGCAACAAATAGAGCCTTCAAGCTCAAACAATATGACGCTCACTTGAGAATCTAGTTCATCTCCTCAGGTGTTGCTTAGACCACAAATTAGTAGACATTCAGATCCATATCTGTTGTAGATGACGAATACTTAGCACGTTATGCTAGGAGTGAACAACGCTCTCAAAATATGTACCTGTCTATAGGAGGTTTGCAAACACAACCTGAGGTCTCCTTCCAAGAAAACACCCCCATCCCTCCACCTATAGGAAATGCCCTCGGTGAAACTTGGTAGGGCACCGATCAATTCATAGCTGGGTACCATATGCCTATACAACCTCAAGGTATACAACAAACACCACTAAGGAAAAATACCATGTCTTCACCAAATGAGGTCATCTCAGCCTTAGTTGAGAAAGTTAGAGGGTTGGAACTTGCTCAAGCAAGTCAAAATTCACAATTCATGCAGGCAGGAACTTCCAATCCTCCACATCATCCTAGCCAAGTAGACCTCCTTACAGGAATAGGCACATTGGGCATGCCTCCTCTGTATTCACAACAAACTCCAACTAGAACCGTGTTTTCTAATGCCGCTCCAGTGGAAAATATGATACCTCCCAGTTTAGTACAAAACAATCCATTCCTGAGCAATGCTCCTCTGTACTTAAACATGTATTCCAAATCACCACAAGGAGATATGTTATCTTCTCCTGGCATATTCTCTCAACCACAGAGATTCCCTTATGCCCCTGCAAATACATACGCTACGCCATATCAACAACCCATTCCACCTCCTCCCCCTCAGCAAGCACCATCAATGGTCGAAACCTATGCGATAGGGACTTATTCAGAATATTTGAAAGAACCTTTAGACTTCACTATACGAAGCGTTATGCTTCCAAGACCTCTCCCCGATCTACCCAAGTACAAAGGAGAGGGAGACCCAAATGCACATATTAAGGCCTATGCCACAGCCATTCGAGAACTACTCCCTTGGGATGGAGTTGTTGCTAAAATATTCCCCAAAAATGTTAGAGGGTATCACCCTCGATTGGTATTACAAAATACCTGAAGCCTCAATACATTCATTTAAACAACTCGTTTCAGAGTTCATCAAGGCGTTCGACATGAACAAATTGTTGAGAACAAGAATCAGGGAATTCTTGCATATTAAGACAAGAACACAATGAATCTATTGCTCATTTCATCCAAAGATGGTGTACAGTCCTCTATTCTTCAGCAAGCACTCCAAACATGGATCAGATGGAACTATGTGATTTATTCCTTCATTCTCTCAGCATAGAGAGATAAAGGAAGAAGTCCAGAAGTTCCCACTAAGAACTTATGATGAAGTAATCGAGAGCGCTCTCCGAATAGATCAAGCTGAAATAGATAGCGGTCACAAGACATATGGAACAAATGGGAGGTTAATCATCCCCAACCAAAACACTACGACTTATCCTACTACCAAAAATGCACTAATCAAGGACCTAAAATCCTTAACAAAAACCGCGGAGTGACAACAGATGGAGTAACTAACCAAACAAAAAAAGCAAATGTTGTAAATGTTCCACCACCAGTTAACAACCAATGAAACAAAAATTTCACCCCAACAATCCAACGCAATGGATTTTAATCGTCCCCAATGACGACAACAACAACGATAACAACAGCATCGATCAGACCCAAATACAGGGTCCAAGTCAAAACTCAACTGGATATCAAAACCAAGACCAAAGACAACAAACGTCAAAACTTTAATCCTAATAGTCAACGGTTTAATCAGAGTTTTGGACCACAACACGTGCCAGACCAACAACCTAGGAATTATAATCCTAACTCGTATTTTAGTTTCCACAAAATTCAAGGCCATGACACTAGGACTTGTCATGATTATAATAAGTTCATGCAACGTCTGCTAGAAGAACAAAGACAACTCTTCATAGATGTGTTCTTAACAGATTCTGTGACACTTGATGCCAAATAATTTCACAAGGGCAGTCTCCCCTCAAAATGCACCTCTTAAGATCTTTAATGATCCACTTCCAAATCACAATAATAATAATAAATTAAATCCAAATGGGACGAACAAAGGTGTAATGACAGGAAATAATGATCACAAAGCCTCAACTTCACTAAATCCACCTATCGCACCACAATTAGGAAATCAGCCATGAACCAAGATAGTTGGTCTAGTGGAATTAGATACTGAGCTGCACGTAGAAGCCATAACAAGAACACAAGAATATTCTTCTCAACCAAATCCAATCTATCCACTAGAACCAGATAACATTCAGCAAACATTGGTAAAACCTGTGGGTGCTTATGATTTAATTAATGACTTAACAAAGACCTTCTCTCACATCTCCTTTTTGGACTTGTTGAAAAACACTCCTGCCCATAGGGCTGCTATGTTAGAAGCACTATGTCTAGGTCATTTAATTAACATCACTCCACCTCCCGAAACATAAGTAAACCATATAGACTTTGATATCCACCCTCCAGGGCAGCCAGATAGGGATACCGAGTTTATATTCAACATAAAAAAATGCCAACGGATGCTAAAATTGCACGTAGAGGTGACCCAGCCTTGCATTTACAGGTGTGGGTTTACAATAATTATGTTAAATGCACAGTGATGGATGATGGGGCAACAATTAACATCGTCCCCTTCTCTTTCCTTCAAAAGCAAGGATATGGAGAAACAAACTGTTCCACAATAAGAAATACGCTAAGAGGTTATGATAGCCTTAAAGCTACTTCAATTGGGACTATAATATTGCCAGTCACCTTAGGACCCAAGACAATCCTCACTGAGTTTTATATCATAGATTGGGAAACCAACTATAATATGATCCTCGGTCGACCATGGATACATCGCATGAAAGCAATCCCCTCTATGTTATTCCAAGAAATAAGACTCTTACACCTAGGAAAGATATTTGTAGCAAAAGGTGACCCAAAACCATTCGACATACACCTAGAAGACCTAAAGAAAAGACCAAGAATTCACTCTAAGTTTGAACTCCCAACAAACCAACTTTAACAAACCAAGTCAGAATCAAAACCAGAGAAAAATTTAATCTAAAGTCAACAAGTCAGTCAAAAATTTGGACCACAACAATGCCAAAACCAACAACTAGGATTATAATCCCAACTCATATTTGGTTTCCACAAAATTTGAGGCCATGACACTAGGAATTGCCATGATTTACAATAAGTATGCAACGTTTTCCAGAAGAACAAAGGACACATCTTCATGATCTGTTCTTACACAGATTCTGTGACACCGATGCCAAATACTTTCACAGGGGGTAGTTTCCTCAACACATCCCTCTTAAGATCTTCAATGATCCACTTCAACATCACAATAGACATAATAAATTAAATCCAACGGGATGAACAAAGGGTATGTGAATGACAAGAAATAACAATCATGGAAAGCCTCAACTTCCCTAATCCACCGTCGCACCACAATTAGGAACTCAGCCACGAACTAAGATGTTTGTCTAGTGGAGTTAGAAGGTTAGATATGAGCTGCACCGTAGAGAAGCCATAACAAGAACATGGAGATATTTCTTCTCAATCAAATCCAATTCGATACCACTAGAACTAGATTAACATTCAAAAAACATTGGTATAAAACCCGTGGGGTTGGTATTGTTAGATTTAATAAGACTTAACAAAGACTTCTCTCACATCTCCTTTTTGGACTTATTGAAAAATTCTCGCCCATCAGGGTTGCGTTTTAGAAGAAATAGGTCTGGGTCAATTAATTACATCACTCACCTCCTGAAACACAAGAAAACATATAGACTTCGATATCCACTCCAGGGCATCTGATAGGGATACGAGTTTATATTCGACATAAAAACAAATGCAACAGATGCTACAATTACAGTAGAGGTGATCGACCTTGCTATCTACAGGGTGGGTTTACCATAATTACATTAAATGTGCCAAGGTTGATGATGGGGTGGAAATCAACATTGTCCCTTTCTTTCCTTCCAAAAAATCTAGGATATGGAGCAAAAATATTCCAAATAAGAAATAACTAAGCGGTTAGGCTAGCCGTTAAGCTACTTCAATTGGTTTGACGAGAATGAGTATACCCCATTACTTTAGGCCCCAAGAACCATCCTCACCGCTTTTATATCATAGATAGGGGAACCCCACTTTAATATGATCCGCGGTCGCCATGGATACATCGCAATTTGACGCAATCCCCTTATGTTATTCCAAGAAATAAGACATCTTACACCTCGCCAGCTATTTGTAGCAAAAGGTGCCCCAAAACCATGCGCCTACACTAGAAGACCTAAGAACAGACCAAGATTCATTCTACGTTGACTCCACCCACCCCCCCCCTTAACAAACCCCTCGCATCCCAACCAGCAGAAACTCCACCTAAAACGCACCTCGCAATTACGATTATCTAGTCACGGGGCATCCAAGCCCTCAAGGCTGAAGCTAACATTGTCGCCCCCTTCCTTCGGAACCCCTACAAAAATTGTCGAGTTTCCTGGACCAGCTCACAAATTTCCTACCATTTGATTCCAAGGTATGGTACGTACCCTAGGAGTTGGTTCTCTTCCAGCGAGGGAACTTTGCATGGTAGAAGTAAGTAACTGCACTGAAGAAACAGATGTGAAGAATGTCCCAACATCTCAATCTTCCTAGTAAGTATTGGATTCTCCATTTTCGCTGGAGCTCGATGTCGCTATGAGCCGGGAGGAGGTGTGGATCTTACTCTTATGAGGAAACAAGATCCCCCTTTTGCTTAAGTTGAACTTTGAATGTCCCAACACTGATGTGGTGGGTTGAGTAAAAATCTCTCTTGGGCCTCATAATAGCCAAAGGATTGGTTGTCAATAACCTAGGGAGTCTTAGGAGCCTCGCAGTAGTTTGCCAAACCAAGTGCTCTGACGTTATGATATACAGCTGAGCATTACAGCTCTACAAAACAGCGGATTAGATCTAAGCAAAATATTTGACTTCCGATCCATGTAGAAATTCCCCAAGAAACAGCACCCTTTTGTAGATTCCCCTAGCACGTGCAGCTTCACGTTTACCACAAGTAATGAGTGGCAAGATACAAGTTTTTAAGGTAGGTATCCACTTTGTACGAACATGGTAACGCAAAATTATCACCGACACCCTCTTCAGCACTTCCAGCTGAGAAAGAATTCCTATCTACATCATGTTGATAGTGAACGTCACTCTTGAATATTAAAACACCTATGCAAAGTACACATTTCTCACCCTATAGTGATCTTTCATCCTACACCCTCCCTCTTCCTATTTGGATATTCCCCTGGTAGAGTCTCCTCCTGAAGGATTCGATATCTACGAGCTAGAAAACACAGACAGCTTTGGAACTACCTCTGGCCCACCTGAATTGGAAGAAGGTAATGCTTTTGCTAGAAGAAAAACCTTGACATCATACACATTAGAAAACAAAGGAATAACCAAGAATTTTGAAGTTGGGATCCTCGCAACTCCGGAAGGGAGAAGAAATGAAACACCACACCAAATACTCAAAGAACATCAAAAGGATTGTGCAGTTAATTAAAAGAAATGACAGGTATCGCACACAAGTTACGGTCCATAATCTTGTCAATAAACCAGCTAGTTAGTTTTGTGTGTGTATTTGGGTTATGTTGTCTTATTTTGAAGCCAATTAAAAAACCAGAACAAAAAGGTCAAGACATGAAGCCGAAAGTGGCTCTATTGGTAACCGAGGAAGTAATTAAAAATTCTCAAGTAGGATTCATCAAACCAGTCGATTATTCACAATGGGATCTATATCTCGTTTCAAAAAGACTGGGAAGATAGCATTGCATAGATTTGGGGAATTAACCAAGCTTTTCCGTTTCGGCTGATTTCCCATTACATCCATTTCGTAATTGTTGACACAACAACTAGATTTGAGTTTTGTATCTCATGGATGGGTTCTCAGGATAGAATCAATAAAATATCCCACACAAGACCAAGCCAAAACCACGTTTTAAACTCCCTGGGGACACTTATTGTTATGCGTCATGCCCTTGGTCTAAGAACGCGACACTAATATCAATGGGCAATACATAATATTCATGATCTTATCCAAAAATTTTGGACTCCATATGGGATGATTGTTGGCCAAGGCAAGAAGTGCGTGATCACCGGAGGTGCTCCTTATCATCCTCTCTGATAATTGATATGGTTGCAATTAAACCCAGAGAAGTGGGTTTTCGATGTAACAGGAGACAACAATTTCAGGATTACATTATATCTTCATGAGGATTGATGTGATCTGGCCAACATACGAGCTGTTCTCAAAATTGATCCCACCTTCAGACGGTTTGGAATTAGGTCATTTCTGGGAAATCGGTTGCACTACGAAGGTTCCTCCCGAATGTCAGCGTTGCACCTTCAATCCCATCTACTAAGAAAGATTATACGTTCATTTGGGCAGCCTGTAATAAGGCTTTCGAAGTAGGTAATGCTTATTGTGTCACACCCCGGCTCATGCCTCCAAGCTAGACCGCCCTTTGTCCATTATACTCACGAGCCACTCAGTCTCTTGGCTGCATGTTGGCTCAAGAAGATAGGAGAACTGCGAACGCGTGCTCTATTTCATTAGCTGACATTACTCATTATGCAATGCGTTATACCCCATGCCGATCGAGAAAACCTTGCCATCGGTCTTCCGCCCACATAAACATTACGACATTCCCTGTAAATCAAGAAACAAGGGTCCTTGTGAAGACGGAAATTTACAGACATCTCATGCAAGGGCCGTTCCGCAGGCTGGCCGTTTCATAACCTCATGGAGAATTGGAGTTAACCTTCGATAAACCAAAACTCTGTCAAAGGACACCTCCCGCCCGCCTGGTTCGCTGCCACTCCCCTCCATGGCGCCCCCTGGTAGGCTCTCGCCTTTCCCGCTGACTGGGGTATTCTTTGTCGAAACCCGCACCCCCCCACTTACATGTCCTGGTATCCTGATTATCCAATTTTATCATGACCAGACCTCCCCGAACCGTGCCCGTCCAACAAGACGGCGGTTACGCATTCACCACACAAAATATGTTGTTTTAGACCACAGTCTCTATCGTAGAGCTTTCATCGCATGCTTCTAAGATGCGTTGACATAAAAGAATCAAGAGGATCCTTCATGATCCACAGTGGGCTCTCCGGGGGCCACTTCGGTGGTCATGCCTCCCCCTCCATAAATACATCAAGATGGGCGATTTTTGGCCCACTCGTGCGCATGAGTAGTGGAATTGTACGCAAATGCCACAAATGTCAAGACTTCTCTCACGAGAATCACATGCCCGATCCTCCCTCCACCCCTATCAATCCATGGCCTTCTCCAAGTGGGGTATGTGGAATTGATAGGGACATCTCTCCCTCATCAAACTGATGCCATAATTTAATAATCACGCCCACAAAAATATTTTACCAACTGGGGGAGGCCATGCCTATCACACTGTACCAGGTTCGGTGATTGCCAAATTCATTTTAAAACCCAAATTATCTAAGGTTATGGTGTCCCACAAATCATTATATTAGCTAATGGCACGTCATTTCAGAATGCTAAAGTTGTGAGCTATGTAGCAAGTTCAAATAAACCAGGCACGGCCTCGCTTACTACCCTCAAGCCAACGGGCACAAGCTAAAGTGACAAAAAAAACGTTGACCCTATTTTCCTCAAAATGGTAAAAGAAAACAAATGAGATTGGCACTTAAAATTATATCCGACCTTGTGGGCCGACTGAACCTCAATAAGAACACCAACAGGAGCAACTCCTTTCTCACTGGTATTCGGGGCAGAAGCAGTTCTCCGGCTTGAGGTTGAAATACCTAGTCTCCGCATCTCACTACAAGGGATTTTAGATGAAGAATCTTATAGAGAGGCATTCCTCTCCCAACTAGAAAGCCTAGACGAGGCCAGGTTAAACACCAAACAATGGCATAGAGCCTATGCTGACTGGATGTGTTGGTAGTATAACAAAAAGGTCTATGAGTGAGAAATATATGAAGGAGATCTAGTTTTAAGACTAGACAACCGGATCGATAAGAAAACCGGTGAAGGAAGAAAGTTCCAGCCCAAATGGTTGGGCCCATATCGAGTCATGAAGGACTACGGTAATGGTGCGTATCTCTTATGCACACTGGAGGGTGAGGAATTCAGTGAATCAGTCAATTCCTTGCATCTTAAATGGTTTTACACATGAAGCATCGACACTATTTGTATAATTATATCTACATTACATATTCATTTAGATAGGTTCATTTTGTTCACTCGTTTCGTAAAATTTGGTGATCAAGGGACTTATCCTTAAGCAATTCATTACAAACTTATGATAGTATTGGTAAGAGCTTTCAAATCATACTTCTTCATTTTCATAACATCATCATCAACGTTTCAGATCATTTCATCAATTAAAGCTAGATATGACAAAGTCTTATGGTAGCCATACCAAGGCTTGCATGCTTGTTCTCACTTTTGGTTTCTTCCTAGGGTAGGTTTCTTTCCTATGGTATTTTCTAGAAGCTTCATGGTGTCGCATCTATCCCGCGTATATATCTCTTTGGAAATAAGAACATACTGACATTTTACTCAAGTAAGTAAGTCAAATATATATCAAACATAAAATTTTACTTTTACACATTTCCTTTCCCTACCAACCTTCAGTGATGAGCTTGCATCTCTACTAGTGATGTAGGTTGGGAAAGATGGGAATGCCTTTACTCTCGGCCTGCCGCCTTGTCCATGGTGATAAGCCATGCTTCCTACTAGTAGCATGGGGCAAGGTGTAGGGGGTCCGCTTGACAAAAACAGTTAAAATTCATAAGCAAATAGTTCAAACAAACTTTGAATCTTGAGTCAAACAAAATGAATCAGATGTCCAAAATTCCAAGGGAGGTTCAAAACCTTGAAAACCAGATTTTGTCAACCAAGTGGCCATCTACAGATCGAAGTCTAGATAAACGACAAGGCAAGTTTAATTCTAAACTATGGAGTCACTTGACTAAGATAGGTTTGTAGCGTCCTAATTTGGTTCCACCAACTCTTTGTCTATCTCCCATCATTACCATTTCAACACACCTCATAGCTTTTTCCCTTTCTAGCTCTCGGTGGTGAGCCCTCGCATCTTACTAGTTGCATGGAGTTAGGAGTGGGGCAAGTTCATCTACTCATCATACTAGCTCATCATCACATTTTGTCAAAACAATATGAAGTACCCGAAAATTTCTTATAGAAACTAAATTTCAAGATCACATAGTGTCCACATCATCATACATCAACATCATGAAATACAAAAAAAGAAAATATTTGTGATATTTTTTCTCCATTGCATACATTCTAAAAAGCATATAAAAGAATTTTTTTTACAAACATCTAATATACATGTGAAAATGAATAAAAAAACTCTAGGTACAAAGAAATCTAGATCCAAAAAGAGATGTGTGTGTATATATATATATATATATATATATATATATTAATCAGGTTTTATGTACAATGCCATCATGCACTAGGCATGGTCAAAACGCTCAATGAGCCTGAAAAATACATAATGGTCGTATAAACAATCTAGCAAGAGTCACTACAAAAAGAGCCAAGTGGCCTCTCAATCCCTATGGGATCCCTCAAAAGGTGCACGATCACATCTAGGACTTTGGCTACGCCGGCGCTCTAAGTACACTGAGGGCTTGTAATCCTAAATAGTAGCTGTAGCCTCGCTATGAGAGCGGCTCCTCCTCATTAAGCGCTCTACAGCCCTATACTCAGCTACCTCAGAATTGAGGGAAGTCACCATCTTAGCCACATGCCAGATGGGGGCAAAAACATCAGTATGCCTACTGGCTGCTGAAGGCTCTCCAGCATCCACAAATAGCTCAACACAAGTCTTCTCCACGGGGAGCATCAGGTTATCAGTACATACCCGGCGAATCAAGTCTCGCCACTCATCAGCAATATCTACAAGAAAAGGAGAAAAACAAATTAGAAAATGATCAAAACGTAAAAACAAGGATGAACAAAAGGAGAGGTAGCAACTAAGGCAATTCTAGTTAAAATAAATATCAAAAGAAGAGTGACAACTCACTCGGATCTCCGGGCCTCTAAGAAGGATCTATGGGATCCACGCCTACCACGGATGCCGCTACTGACTGATGTCCTCCTCACATGTCTGGAACAACATGACATCCTGCTATGGACTCGTCCTCTCTACCTAAGTCCTAAGAAAGTAACTCCTCTGAGACTAGAGTCACCCTCTCCGCGCTCTGCTCTACCCTCTCAGCCTGTAAAATCTCCTGAGTGTCATGCCACTCGGGATCACTATCCTCTCCCCCACTTGACTCACTGACCTCCATGCCCTCAGTCTCCTCCTTCGTCTCTCCCCCTGTGAACTCCTCATACTCAGAGTCTATATCAATGGGGTCATCACTGCTATGGGCAGGACCGGCGGCAATCCGAAATAAAGGTTCCTGAGGAGCACCGACTCTCACTCGGGTGTGTACCACCCTCTTGGCTGCAATAAGGACACTAGGAGTAACAACTGTCCAATCCTATCCTCTAGGACCTCCCCTAGCCTCCCAAACTTATTTGAACACTGGCACCACTGGGGGAAGCATGTCAGTATAAGCAAGGCCGAATTTCTGAGGCACTCGATCAAAGGGTTGTGTCTCTACCTTCCCCGTCTTATCCACAAGCTACCCTGTAGTAGAGTAGGAAATCAAAGTGAAGGTCTCCTCACCCCACAACCGTACCATGGCCTGATAAGGTGTGGCCTCCATATCCTTTGTAGTCAGGGAAGCAATTGGTTGGTGGGGTGCTCTAAGCACCGTCATCTCTGTCCATCTAGCTGTCCTCACAGCTTCGATATCCGCCACCTCTATGCCTCTCCCATAAGGGATGATGCACTCATAGACCCAACTCATAACTAAGGTTGGATGGCTCTGTGACTATCCCTGTAATCGAACCACCCTGTATAAGTCGTGATAGGTGGTCCCAAGTATATCGGTTCCCTAGGCATAAATCTGACCATGTGCCTCAATCTATGCTATGATGGGGGCCCAACAATAGAGTAAAGTATCCCCTCCCTTGTCTCCGATCACTCTCAAAGCAAGGATGCCCATAATGACCTAACAAATCAGGGGGATGGGCAAGCCAGGAATAGAACGAACCTTCACCCCCTTCTTCGAACCAGTAAAGACAACTGCATCTCCCATATAGGTGTCCCACTGAGTCACCTGAGCTCTAGATATTGTTGTATCAAATGAAAGTCTCCTGCCAATAATCAGGACTCCTAAAATGTGGTAGACATCCTCTAGGGTGATATTCCACTCACCCCTAACACCTGGAAATCGGAAGGTGTTCTGATCTGCATCCCAGTAAGAGAATAAGTCGCATAGTATGTGACTGGCAGGTGTAACATGGGGAGCCCGTGTGATCCTCAGTATACCTGCCCTCTAAAGAGTATCCTGCTCATCCTGAGAGAGTGCATCTAGCACTGGTGGAAGCCAATCTCTCTCTCTCTCTCTCTCTCTCTCTCTCTGATGTACTCTTCCTTCTCCTGCAAAACACACAAAAGGAGCAAGTTAGTATCAATATTGCAACAAAAAAATCATTAAAGAAAATTATAATACTAAAAATGCAAAAATAAACTCAAATCCAACCCTGAGCAGGGTGGTGGTTCCACAACCACCGCCTTAAAAGGTGGTGGTCCTGTAACTGCCACCCTTCTCAGGGCGGCGGTCCTGTCCCACATTTCAAAATGTGTTGTGTGCCCTAAAATGCTTAAAAATACAAAAATTCAACTTTTTTAGCTAAAAAAAATCCTACCCATTAGGCGCCCCCCTAAGAGACACATTTAAAATTGACATTTCTAAAAATAAATCCCCCATGACAAAATTTTCATCATTTTTATATTTTGGTAGTAAAAACGTTAAATCAAGAAAAACTAACCTAAAATTTCGTGGGTCGAGGTTCTGCTCGCGGAGGCATGATTGCTATCTCGATACAAACGTTTTGTCTATTCTCTCGTTAGAAACCGTCACCATGGATCCCAGATCTCAAAAACTATCAAATCAACACACGCAAATGAATAGGAAAATGGTCCCGTTATATATATAGTGTTTTGACTCATTTTGAAGTTTAGAGCGCCAACGAAGGTAAGTTCTCATCCTCGCGCAAATGCTAAGTCCTCATTTCATACTAGTTTAGTATTTATGTTTCGATTTGTTTTATCTATCTACACTTGAGTCTTCTTTCCTTTTTTTAGGTAGCAGGAACTTGGATGGTGGCATTTCGACACACGGTCGTGTCAGGTATAATTTCTAACTTCCCATTTTGGGACTGCCATAACTCAGACCCTCCATTTTATGCCTCGTCATGATTAAAACACCTCTCCGAGGGGGAAATATGTACATACCCAAAATTGTAGGGTACTGTACCACTGGAACAATGTCACACATGCCCCAATGATGATACAGGTCACCTCACAAGGTGTTTGGATCTAGAGAAGATCATGAAGCATATGTTAGCATCGCAAATGCTTTATCCATGTTCCTTGTGCTTTGTTTTATTCCTCTTCCTTTATTTTCTTATGATTTTGTCCTTTAGTGACGAAATCACCACCCTGCTCAGGGCGGCGGTCCTATAACCGCCACCCTGATCAAGGCAGTGGTCCTTCATGCATTTTCCAGGATGTTCTTTCGATCACGACTTGTGTAATTTTCAACTTTTACCAGCTTTTCTCCACCTCCTTGGCTCGTAATAACATTTTGTGTCCCCTGGAATAGTGTTTCTCCATTGTTTAATGGTAAAAGAGTTCCATTCCAAGTTACCCTTCAGTGAATGGGGATTCTATAAATAGCTAGTTTGTTTTCAAACAAGTGGCCCCTCAACTTCTCATTTCCATTATTTAGTCTGTCAATTTCTTGTTTAGAGATCATTTTTTTTTCATATTTTACATCCATGATAGTTTTCCTTGCTATTGGAAGCCATTCGATCTTCTTGCTTCAGTCTTGTTCATTGTTGTCCATACAAATTAGTCTAGAGTAAAGTAGTGTCAGTTTTAGATTGAATTCATTAGAGTTATAGGTTGTGTTGTTCACAGAATGTAGATTATATAATCTCTCAGTACCCTTTTGTTGTATTCCCGTAACGCTAGGAATTTCATACACCAAGCTCTGTCACTTGCGCTATCCCTATCCTACTCGCATTGTATTCGGTCTATATCCAAAGCTTCCATTGTTCAAATAAATTCTTTTGTTGATGCTAGCATATACACGCTCTTCTGGATTCACATGAACATGAAAGAACAAGGAGATAATTCTGAGGGGAAAAAGACATACACTACTGGATTCACCACTGTTCTGAAAATTCAAGGCTTTATCTGTCAAAGTTCTAGTTAAAACATATCAAATAGAGTAGTGAAATATTTCATTTCAATTAATTTTCATTCTTGATATTGCTAGGGAAGCTGTGGGGATTGATAGTTTCTGGGAAACTATGATTCATTCCTCACTTCTGAGGTAGGATCAAAAATATTTCAATTAAGTTAATCAGCTATCTAGTTATTTAGGATAAAACTCACAACTGCATAGGCAAGTAGCTACACCAGGCTACCTTGTTTGTTTTAATTTTGTTATTAGATTAGTTGTCATTTTCTAAATATATTAGATTAGTTGCTCTTTCATTTCCATTCAAAATCTTATCAAAAATACAAAAATAGAGGAATATATATATGTTGTAGATATATCTCGCATAGTTAGTTTATTTCATTTTAGTTAGGATTATATTGATCATGTATGACAATCATGGGACCTAGGGAGCCTAGGGAATACATTTTTGAGCCAATCGTGCCTCAACCAAATACTGTTGCAGCAATAACTGACATAGACCAAAATCTCAGAATTCAGGTCTTCCGAACAACAACATACCTACAAGAAATCAGCTCATAGTTAAGGGGATTAAACATAGAAGATGACAAAGCACACATGTTTTGGTCAAATCAGACACATTATAGATTACCTTGATAGACATCTGTATGACTATAGAAGGACCTGAAAGAGAACAAACATTTGGTTGTGATCTACTAGTCCCACAGCGAGACGCAGGAAACCTCCTCATTGATATAGACACTAGCTTACGTATCCAAGTTGCCAGAACACATGTTAGGTACTCTGAGAAAATTTTGCAACTTCTAGTTCTAAACGTAGAGGCCAAAAAGGCATACAACTACTGGATACTCAGAATTAGGAATTGATTCTTCACATGACCATAGGAGGTCCACAACAACCATGAACTTACGGTTGTGATCCAAAGGTCCCACAACCCAATGGGCCTACAAATCAATCCAACGTTGACGCTGGTTTGGGAACATTAGTATTTAGATCCTCTCTGCTCCCACCAGACATTATCACACAACTATCATTATTAAAGATAATAGCTAATCAAGCTAAAGATTTTTGGACTAGACCAGAGAATCATCCATAAGGCACCAAAAGGATCCACTACATATTTAGCCATTCCATTTTCATGACCTTATTAGGAGACATATACGAAGCACCCATAGGTTATCTTCCATGTATTCCACAACCCATAGATCAGATCATGGCAGAGCTCGATATTGATTGGAGCCTTCGAGTAGCTATCCTTGCCGAACGATCTATCACACCGGTTCAGGTTAGGAGGGCCTTCTTTGCCTTCGATTCACAGATCCCGCCATTGCGTGTTGAAGACATAAGATTACCTAACTAGCTTATCTACATCCCGCATGTTTTCCATCCGCACCGGCTGTCTTGGCATGACCTCGGGAGGTCGGGTGCGAGGCAGAGTCACTTTTAGATTCCCATGCTCGCATGTCACTTTTCCATCGTACAGTGTCCAAATGACTCCTCATAGGGGATGGGTGCATTTTTATATGTCTAATGTCCCCCACATTAGATGTATAAGGGACATCAGTTTCCACGGTGGTCTTGGAGGTGACACGTGGCACCCGATCCAATGGCAGGGAATGGATGCTCCAAAAATGCACCTGGGGGCTGAACTACGGTCATGTGGGTGTCCATAAGACTCCCCATAGTGGATAGGAACATTTTTCAAGGTCTGATTTCCCACACCTCATGTGCATAAGGGACATCAAATTCCATGGTGGTCCTAGAGATGACACGTGGCGCTCGATCTGACGACAGGGAATACATGTTCCAAATAAGCACCTGGGGGCTGAACTGTCAAGTCTGGAGGTCATATGAGGGTCCTAGAGGTCACATGAGGGTTGGGTGGATTTTACAAGGGCTGATGTGCCTAACCTAAGGGACATCGGGGGCATAAAATCCAGCCAAGCTCCTGGTGTTGACACGTGTCCTCTCAAAAAAATGACTAAGTCTTGAACTGCCTTTGAGAGGGTAACTTGGAATGAAGATAACTTGAGCTCCTAGTGGAATTTATTGGTGAAATTTTAAATTATCCTAACTATAAATTTCATTTTTAATCCAATCATGTGGGTCTCATATCTTAATTCGACCTTATAATCTCTAAAAAATCAGATTTTTGATCTGGGACTCCACTTGTGCCTGAGAAAAACTACCTTCCAATCTTATGCACCAAGGTGTTGTGAAAAATATTATTTCACCATCATGTAGGTATTGGAATCCTATTTATGAATATTTTTCATTTTACTTCCAACTCCATCCGAAGCTCCCAGAATCTTCTTTTGAATCCCAGCAGTTGTTTTAAGCCTGTGTATCGCCTAGGCTTGAGAACCTTGTTTTTCTCTCAAACTGCTCCAAGTATTTTAAAACTTCCCAAAGCCTTCCAAAATAATTTCCATGATGTTATAATGTATTAAATTCATGTCCATGTTTAATTTGGCCCTTATGTTCCGCTCCAGGGGGTTGAATCTAGTCCTCGGAAGGCCAATGATAGCCCTTCCCAATACTGCCAGAAGATAACATCTTTTCAAAACTCCCTAAAATCACCTAGGGGGAATGAATATAATTTCCTAAATCACCTAGGGACCACTTTAACTTCAAATAGAGGGTGAACAGACTAACGGATTTGGCTTGGGGTTCATGGGAATGATAAAACATGAAAATTTCGATATCTGGGTATAGTTGTCGTGCTCGGAAATTGTCAATTTCCCTATTGCACATTTTCACGACAACAGATAGAATGATATGCAATGTGAATTTTATAGGAGAAATGTGACCCCTAAGTTAATGTGTATGAGATGAGGTTCATTTATAAAATACCCCTAGATAGTCAAGAATGAACCATAGAACAAGAGTGCATCATCGTGAAATGGATTGAAAATATGTGCTAGATAGATAGATCAATTAAGCATAGAGTGTAAAGAGAGTGAATGTGGTGAGGTTCATTTCATATTTATAACCTCAAAAATTTAGTATGAACCATGGAACTAGAGTGCATCATAGGGTAATAACGACACAAAGTGTATCAAGCTGTGTAAGATTTCTTAGAAATAGGATGTATGAAGCACAAAGCGTAGAAGTAGAAATGATAGACAATTGATGATGATAAGAAAGGGGGAGAGTGAGTATGATGCCTCCCAAGTGTTTGAAAGATGGAGATCTAGTCTATGTTTCTAAAGGGATCAATGTAAGGTGTAGTTTCCTTGACAAAAATGATTAGTTTCCGAAGTGGAGGTTGTGAAGGGATCTTGAATGAGATAATTCGAAAGAGGCCTACTAGAGTGTGTTGTATTGCTTTGTGAGTGGTTGCATAGTGTGACTTGTTAATGTTGTGAAATAATTGAGGGCAGGAGTTAGAGTTATTTTGAGAGGTGGTTTCTTAGGAAGTACTGATGCAGAAGAAGGCTCAATAAGAGGAGTTGATGGAGGAATGAACTTGAGTAGTGATTGCTTAGTTTGAGTGGGTTGTGTAGGTATCACTTGAGTGATAGAAGAAGGAACATTATAAGTGATGGCATGATGCTCATTAGACATAGATAAATCAGATTTAGGAATCCAATGATATTTAGAAATTGGAGATGAACAAACAACAACATTTTGTGTAGCAAATGAAATAAGAACATAATGTTTAAGGTGGCCAATTTTTCATTTTAGAGCATAGAAATCATTGTCATTATGTCCATTAATTTGATGATTATAGCAATATGGATGACCTTGATATGTGGCAAGTTGATAAGGAGGATATAAATGAGTAGGTGGCAAATTGATCAATTGGTGATTGAGGAGTGCAAGAAGAATGTCATGTTGCTTAGTGTTATGATTAAACTTGATAGGTTTCGGTAATGGTTAGAGTTAAGGTGCACTAATATGAGCACATGTAAAAGACATATAAGCATGAGGAGATGTAGAATAAGAACTAGCATTGGATTGAGAGGTGACCTTAAGATGTTTAATTTCATATGTGAAAGATGTAATTGTGGATTCCATAGCCTGAATTTTATCTTGAAATAAAGAGTGTAAATCTTAAATGGAATCTAATATGGGTGATTAGATGGAGGATTAGGACTTATATATTCATAAAATAGAAGATCAAAGATGGCACTTACTTAAGCGGGTGTCATACTACGAGTTAGATACATAGTGTCTAGGGTTGTTTGAATAACATATTTGTAAGGTGTGCACATTTGAAGCAAGTCATACAAGGAGATTAGAGGAGTTTTTAGGATCCATGAGAGAATAAAAATAAGGATCCAAGTGTATTCAAATGTGGGTTCACCAAATGATTTAATAAAATATGAATATTAAATCTGATTTCAAAGTCACTATGATAATAATATACAACAAAATACAAATGATGAAAACTCTAAAGATGCAACCTTACAATCAAATAAGAGATACATGGCACTTATATGATTTTATCTTATTGTGGAACAAATCTAAACAAGAGTAGTTGATGAACAGGATAAGAAGGGAGTCTTTAATACTTGATATTAATTTTGGGACCAAAATAAAGAGCTGGACACGAGTGCCTAGGAAAGGGAGAGGGTGTCAGAGACCTCTTCTAAGAACTTGTGACTACACAGAGGGTCAGAATCTGATTGTTCCTATGTCGCAAGGGTTTCTTTATCACTTCCTATTGATCGCTTGGTATTGGAACTTGGATCTCTGAGGTATTTGTAACCTGAAACATAAACCCTAGTTACCTGTACAAGCTCAAAAACACTTCAAATTGAAATAAAAAATGTAATATGTGAAGTCGGGCTGACCTCGGTGGTCATCCGAAGGATGAACTTATGACGAAGCACTACACTACATATCATAATATATGTAGTTCTTGTGAGTGTGTGATAGATTCATACCCTAGGAAGCCCTTGTGCAAGTGTACATGATAACGGGAGATATCTAAATGTACCAATGTAAATAGATGTGTGGATGGAGAAATGAACTTCCCATCCTTTTCGTGTATGTAAAAAATCCAGTCCCTTGTCCCTTGAATGAAAGCTATATGGATGCCTTTGACACTCTTAGATGCATTTGGATGAAACCTTAAGTGATGATAAGAGATGATTAGATTTTGGTACTTTATTTTGGACAATAACTTTGAATTTATATGATTCCCTTGGTTGAATTTTGTATTTAACAACTAAAAGGCCAACCCATCAAAAAATAATATGCCCAAAAGATAAAATAGGCCCAAACAGAGTGAGTAAGGTACAAAGAGGTTGGGGGCGCACAAAGGGGATGAGGGTGCCTAGACATTGGCATCCTGGCTAGGTGCTGGTGTCCATTGTCATGAAAGATAAAGTAATTAGGTTTATACTGAGTTGCAGGGCATGCAAGACCAAAGATAAAACAAGAAAATATAAAAGAGGCCAAAGTCAACAGTCAATTACTATTTTTCTCGCTTAGGAATCATATGAATGAAAGTATGTGTTTATGGACCTAAAATTGTACCCAAGTGCAGGATTTTGTGTCTACAGTTGGTCACCAAGATGAATCATGAAAATTGACTTCCTAAAGTATTACCTCAAATTGAGTTCTGAGTTAAAATTGGAGACATGGTCACTTTACTGAGTAGATTGTATGACATCCCATTTACTTGTTATTCCCAGCCATGGAGGTACAAGTTCATTTGTATTATCCCAACTCAAAAAATTACATTGACTATGCTACAATCATAAGTGACACATTGCACAAGCAGATGATTGAATTAAATATGATGGCTCATTTCTACATGGGCTTCTTATCTTATCTATGGTGTGGCATGCAGAATAATCTTCGTTAGTCTCGAAACTAGAGGCATAATGGAATCGGGTCAAATAGTGCTTATCACTACTATCCACATCTATAATTCAATGCAACTATGCATCACTTTTGACATGTCAATAATTCTTTCCTCTTCTAAATCATTAGAATTATAAAATATAAGCCACAAGAAAGGTTTTCACATCATGCCAAAGAGGCAATTTCAAGATGGGGCACATGACTCATTCAATTTCCCACATTTTCATAGATTTATGTATGTGGATACAATGGAGTTCCATAAAAATTTCTAAAGTATGTAAGTGATAGGTGGGACCTCATGGAACTATCTCGATAACTTACATCAGTAAACCAATTTTTGGGTAAAAAGCATTGGTCTAGTGCATGTTTCCATACCTCTATTGGTGTGTACAATTTTTCATCATTTTGTAGTGTAGAGATAATGGATAAGGAGATTAAATTTGTAACACTACACCCATTTGTGAGAAAGTGGGAATTTGATATTTTGGATTAATGGAGAGAATTCTTAGCCTCTAATAAAAAAATCATCTAAAATTTGAAGGTTATTGGGCCAATTGTGTAGATGAATTTTAAGGCCAACATCATGAATACTGCTGAATGACTCTAACTCAAATTATCACATCTATACTGAAAGATGCCCCATGAAGAGTTATTTAAAGTGGCCTAGACATGATTGGTATTACATATGATTTTATTTCCACATCACCTCTTCCTAAAACCAATTGGTCTAGGAAATATGATACTTCATGTATACACCTAGTTTTGCACTTTTAATATTTCATACATGTTACTAACAATTTCCTTGTTCAGATAAGGGTCATTGATGCATCTATTTCTTGAGTAGTTTCCTTAAGGGTCCTTTTGGGAATGGGGAATAATTATTCATGTAATCATTATGGGGTAGAGATAGTACACAAAGAGTATCTCTATTTGGTGCCTTGGCCTTAGTTTTCCTTAGACTAGTTATCCTTGTCGCTTTAGATTTCATACGCATTCCCTCCTCACATTCTACTTGTACCTCACCATTTAGAACTTTTTTCATCCACTCGTTTGATCTATGACATGTTTTTTCACTATACATGACACATCACCTCACATTACCATCCTCGGCCCATGTCATCGCCCATGGGTGATGGTGTCAGTGGCATGTTTGTCTTGGCTGACGCCATTGCCCATGGGCAATGGAATCCTATATATACTTATGGCATATTGACATTCAAAAGGAAGGTATACCAAACCTTAGAAATTGTGACCTTCTGTACTCTTTTGTGCAATCTTCACATCTTCTCACTCAAATCTTGGTTCATCTTTCAATTTACTTGGAATGGATTCCACACAATATTTTTCTCGGTTGGTTTGTTTGCACTATTGGGTCATCTATTTTGAGTCTAGGAAAATAATAATGTTCACTTCTCCACCTAATAGTGATTTTATCTTAGTTTGTTTCTTCTCTAGAGAGATGGACACATCAATGACCACCCTATAAGTACAAGGTGAGTTCTTTAATCATATTTTTCATTTTGCATATATTATTTCATCTCCTTCCCTCATTGTGTTATGTTATCTTAGTATTACACATGTTTTTATACTAGTTAGCATAGTAATCTTATTCATGATCATCTCCTTAGCTTTCCATTACTTTCATTTCAATCATATTATGAATGCTTTCCTAATCTATCATTGATCCACACCTCTCATTACCCAATTACTGATAACTTAGTAATGTACTCTCCTCTATCTTAATCATGGGCCTTAGATACCCTAGGTTGAATTAGTGTAGGGATTACTTCCCTCTATATATGTGACCCTAGCGCTTAGTGTAGACCCTTTAAATCTACCCATTGTATGTTGATTCATGTGTGTCTCCTACTCATAGCCTTAATACCCAAGTAGAATTAAAGACTTAGAAGTGCAAGTTATTGATACACATTCTTGGACCATCATACATCTTTTTGAACTTGACATGAATCCTACAAAAATTTTGATCCAAAAAAATTCATTAAAATAACCCATCTCCAATCTGGACCTCATCCAAGTATCCAAAAACCCATAAAATATAAAAAAAATTCCTACATAAACACCATCGCCCAAGGGGTATTTTTTCTGTTCCAGTTTACTCATCTTTGAATGCCATCAGACCCTATGCATATATACTTACATAGCTGATCCCTTAGTCATACCTAGAAATGATTCCAGATGCCATCATCCCCTATGTAAACTTTATTACATGGTTGATTGTGTCTACATCCTTCACTTTCAGACATGTTCTTAGCCAGATCATCACTTCATCATTAAGTATTTGGGCCTTGGGTCCTCTAACTCTATTGTGAATACAATTCCTAAAAACTATAATCCTAATGGTGAGTTTCCCTTTTGAATGGATTGTTGCATTATAGGATCACCTAGAAAGAAGCCTTCTATCTGCCATAATGGACCACCCGAGGATGAAGAAGAAGAAAACTAGAATGATGATACTCTTGATCATTCTCCCAATATTTACAAGTTTCTATCTCAATTTCCCCAATACAATAATGAATCAGAAGAAATTCTTAGCAAACAGCTTCCTTAATTTATTTCCAAACAACTTGAAAATAGGGAAGAATAAGAGAAATATCCTGAAGTAGTGTTGTCATGTAAATGTACAACAGGGAAATCAACAATTTCCAAACACGAAAACTATACCCTTGTGCCAAAATTTTCATGTTCTGTCATTCCCAGGCACACCAATTCCACCCATTCAGTCCAGTGACCCCCGGGCCAACATTATATCATCCCCCTAGGTGATTTTAGGAGTTCATTGAAAATGTAAATTTTAGGCAGTCATGGGAAGGGCTATCACTGGCCTTCCTAGGGCTGGAGCAACCCCATAGAGCGGATCTGAAAAGAAAAAACAAACGTGGAAGTAATTAAAAGGCATAGGAACATCATGAAGGTGATTTTGGAAGGTTCAGGGAATATTTGGAGCAATAGGGGCAATTTCATCAAGGTTGGGATTCATAGGCCTAGGTAGTGCATAGGCCAAAATAAGTTACAGAGCTTTAGAGGGTGATTTCAGGATCTCTAGATGGATTTATGAGCTGAAAAAAATATATTTGGAAATGGAATTCCAATCACTACATGATGGAAAAATCATATCTTTCACAACACCTTGGAGCAAAAGGTCTGCAGGTAGTTTTTCTCAAGTACAAGTGGAATACCAAATCAATTTTTAAGAGATCAAATGGAATAATAAAAACATTATATCCCCACCATTGGATTAAAAATTCCATTTCCAGTCAAGATCATATAATTTTTTTTCAAAAAACTCCATCGAGAGATCAAGTTATCATCGTCGCAAGTTGTCCTCTTAGAGCAAGTTCAGGACTTAGCCAAATTTTTGGAGGACACGTGTTAGCTCCATGAGCCTATTGGGATTTTATGTTGAGGTTCAGGTAAATCAACCTTGTAAAAATGTTCCCAACCCCTTGTGACCTTTGGAACCCCATGTGACCATTAGGATTGCAAGTTCAGCCCCCGGGTGCAATTTGGAGCTCAAATCCCCTGTCATCGGATCTCTGCCACATGTTAGTTCCAGGACTGCCATGGAATTTGATGTCCCTCATGTCCCTCACAATTAAGGGATATAAAACCTTGAAAAATTTTCCCATCGCTCTAGGAGATATTTTTTATCACCCATGTGACCCGCTTCCAGCCCCTCAGTGCTTTAAAGTTAGTTTTGGAGCACTCATTCCCTGTCGTCGGATCAATGCCATGTATCGCCATCTTTCTCATCATGGATATTGATGTCCCTCATGTCTCTTTGAGGTGAGTGATGTCAGTGAATTTTTTTTTCCCAACTCCAACTCTAAAATTTGAAAATTTTCTAACTCCTAGATGTTTCTTACTGCTTCTAACTGCTTCTCCATTGCCAGAAGAAAGTTACAGGGAAAACCTCCGTCCACCACTGCACCATTGCCAAAGCTAAAACCAGATTCACCACAAAAATGAAATCCTCTAACCCATGGTGATACATATGTCTCAGAAGAATATTTCATCGAAATAAGAAAAAGAAACAGAGAACAAATAAGAAGAATAGTTGAAATCCCCATTGCCATGAAATCAAAATTTGAAGAAATCTTCCAAACCGGTGCACGGATTGAAAAACCATATGTTTCTCAATTCTTCTCTTTTGAATTCCATTAAAAAATCATATTCAAACCTCCCATTTGCATAAAGGAATTCTCACGATGAAGAAATTTCACTTCCGGCTCCATGAAGAACAAAGTTCAAATTCCTGTCAAATCAGTTATCGGATTGAAGTAAAGTTTTGCATGAAGCACCATAAGTAAAAACCTATCAAAATGGAGTTTATTTCATCATGAAAGGAGACAAAAACCAAACCTAAAAATTTCAAGCTCCATTAATGGCTGCCATGACATGGTAGTGGAAGAAATTAGTGAGCTACCTCTCCACTTCTCAGGGTTCTAGTGGGTGAAATCGGATGAAAACTGAAACTGGAGGGAATGATTGTGTTGAAAAATATAGTTCAACGTGAATTAGAGTTTTTGTGCTCATGAAGTACCCTACTTGTTGATGGATATGGAGGCTGGTAATTATTTTAACTAAAATCAAAATTCTTCCCTCTTTGATGAACAAATTGTCAAATTCCCGGAAGATCTGGCGGCGAAATCAATTTGAAATTAAGAGGGAAGAGTCTCCAAAAAATATAGTTTCATGACTCTCAAACCTAGTTTTGTCAAACGATACAAGTTCCAATTTCTCAGCAAGATATGAAGGACTGATTTTTTATCAGTATTTTTTCCCCTAGTAGCTCTATAACCTGGAAGCTCTTAAACCAATCATAAATGTTCATTTTCATTTATGATCTTTTCCGGAAGAAAATCATGATGAAAATTGGAGCACGAGTTTGTGACAAAGAGACAAATCCAAAATAGTTGTTCCCATCGCAAAAAGATTTTGGTTTCACCATTTACCACAAATAGCATATGTTATACTTCCTTACATGCTATAAATGGCCAGCCCCACTAAATTGCAAGTTTGATCACTCAAGACAATAAAAAAAGGGCTAAAATGGAAAGAAAAGGGGTAAAATAGAAAACGACTTCTTCACAAAATAACAGGTCCCCAAATTACAACCTGCTAACAATATAAATTTGCTAAAAATAGCAATATCTCGGAACAGAGCAGGTTGGAATATGGTAGAAGGTTTAGAAGGTGAAAATGGAGCAAGACAGGTGATATGTCTGAGAATAGCAGAGCATAGGCTCATATTCTAAAAATAACAGGTTATTCTCTAAGGGAAAGTTTGGCAAAATGGGAAATAGAGGGATGAGCATCTCAGGGAAATGGAAAATGTTTTTCGACACTCACTACATAGTTCAGGTTACAAGTATATCATATACAGGCTAGGAGTTGTAGTCATCAATGAAACAGTTCATTCAACTTAGTAAGCATTCATGAGCTGATTTGAAGGATTTTCTCAAGGTGTAAGGAGTTTGAAGATTCAGAGTCTCACTGCACTTGAGTTTTCAATCAACGAGGATCAATCGATTTCATCGGGAATGAAATCTCCTCTTCTTCTTCTCTTGCTCTTTATCTCTCCTCTTCCCCCCAACTTTCTCTCTCTTCTCAATGTTCTAATTTTGTGTTGGGATTACACTTGTTCATATGTATTAATGTTCCTAATGTAATAAGTCACATTTATGTTATGAAAAGGTACTTAACATTTTCCTAGGAAGTTGAAAGTTTTAAGTTGTGCAAGGACATATGAAAAGGCATTGGGGGAAGATGAAGAGCTGTATCTCACTCTATAAATTGTAAATCCATTCCCATTTAAAAAGGATTACAATTGATCCTGTAAAATCAAGAGTGCATTGTACTTAGAGAAAACAAAGGAGATAACCATTTTCTTCTACTTTCCTCCACTCTCAAATTTCTTCCATTACCACACTATGTACCACTTTTGTTTAAGAAATAAATACAAGAATAAGGAGTCCTAGCTTTCTTTACTAAGGGGTTTCTTGATACCTTTGTGATCAATAAATTTAATTTGGCTTTTTTTATTTACAGAGTTGTTTCTTCTCATGAATTCATTGTTAAAGCGCAGGAATAATTTTTTTCTACCTACATAACACTTAGTTATCCTACCTCATTTTTGCACCTCCCTGCTTCCGCCTACAAAGACAAAGCCTTAACTAGAACTATTTTCTATCTTTCCGCAGGGTCAGTGTAGTGCCCCATGTTGGATCCCAGCTCCAATGCCACCAAGAAAAATCCACCTTACTCGTGGCACATATAATGACAATTGCATTGGTTAAGCAGACGGACTTAGATTCCCAGAGCATTAGCAAGAAATCCACAAGTTTTTCCACCTGAAAAATTTTCTCGCCAACAAGTAGGTTCATCTAAAAATGCCTCTAATTATTACCCTATTAATTCCATTCTTCAACTTATTGATAGAATAATCCAACAACAATATGCTACTGCGCCTCAATTTCTCCAAAGGCAAGCCAACATAGATCAATTAGTCAACTACCCTACAATAGGATTTTGGGGCACCACACTCCCTCCTTTGTTAAATGGGCTTAATGGGGTACCCATCACACAAACTCCTATCCACAAAAAAATCTTGAGATAATTCTAACAAGATCCTTTATCACCTTATATTGCTAGCATGGATATTGGTGGTATTACTCCTTCCATCTCTAAAAATGGATCTATTAATCCCACCCTTCATATTAAGGCCTTCGGTAATCTTTACAATGAGTGGATCAAAAAAAAATTGCCACCAAAATATTAGCTAAAAATATAGCTTGAGATGCTTTGAATTTGTACTATACTTCACCTCCTAATTCTATAGTTGAGCTAGAGTCCCTAATGACAACCATAGTGTTGGTGAGATTTTTTTTTATATGACAAATTAGGTGTCTCCACCAACGTTTATGGGGCTACACCCTTTTGCATTAAATGGTACAGCTCCCATTATTGAATGTGACTAATCTAATCCTAATCTAAATGTTGTTGGTTAGCCTAATAGGTTAGGGATCACAAAAGGACACTCCATTGAACCTATGGAAAAATTATTGTACGGGGGTACAAGGGAGGAAATTACAAGTTAGGGAGGAGGGAAATTAGTAGGAGAGTTACTACTATGAGTAAGAAAATTACAGAGCTCACACCCAATAACCAGAGTAGTTAAACATTCAATATAGAAGAAAGCAACAATGAAGCAGTCAATGAGACAAACTAAACCCACATAGGCACAAAGTTCTATGAGACTCATTCATTAAAGATATAAATTTCTCCTTAATCATCATACTTACAAAGTTCATATAAGAGGGAAATAGAGAAAAAAACAAGAAAGGGAAATAGAAGAAATGTAGCCTTTCTTCCATGTGTAGGGATGAATACAAAGCTTAAATCATGTTACAACAAATCACAATGCTACATAGTAGAAATTCTCAAAATTTGGATCCTTTGGAATGGATAATCCATCCCAATTTATAGTTATGTGAATTGACCTCTTACCTGCCTCATATAACTCTCCATTTCCATATTCCACTTGTGACCTTTTGTTTTCCATTAATTAATTATTTCTCTTATAATTTTGAGAAAATACTTTTACAATTTTAAAATAGATCACTTAATTGAATAGGATGAAATACAATGACGAAGCCCAATGAAGAATTAGAAAGGAGAGAGAAAGAAGAGGGAGAAAGAGAGAATGGAGATGATGCTCTTAAGAATGAAGAACACTCTGTATGTAATGAAGATAAGCTCCACTCAACTGATGAATTGGTAAAATTCTACTTGTGAACCTTTGAACCATGAGAAAAATATGTGGATAATCCATGGAAAGTTACCACTTCCTTTGACCAATTATGCATATGGACGAAGGGTTTACACAATTGTTTGCATAATACACCCACAATAATCCCATTACTTCGAGGATGTTTGAAGATGACACTATGACTAATGATGGTCTTCCACACTGATGAAGGTTACTCCTCTAGACACTTTTGAACACTTTTTCCCTTGCTGGCAATGATTCATGATCCATTCTTTGTACAATACATGGGAACCCTGAATTGAGTATTTAGAAACATTGTTTGAAATATTCCCCTAATAATTCTAGATGATTCATGGGAAATTATTTCATTGGTCCCTTATGAAACGGTCATGCTTTGTTAACAAATATTACTCTTTGGATGATGCACTTGCTCATGCATAGCGAGAAGGAAAGTGATACACATCAATGATTGTAACATTGACAATGAATAATTTCCATTCTTCAACATGAAGCACCACCATTCTTGTGATCTTCTGGTTATACATATGAATGAGATGAAGTCACGGCAATCTTGCTATCCTAGAGACATGAATGACCACTATTTGTGATCACCTACTTGCATTCTTCAAGGTTCAAAGAGGTCCATGTTAGGGACACATTTGAATACCCAAATGATGAATTTGAGATTGGTTTGATACATGTGAACTTGAACTTCATGATGACCAAGGCACTTCTGTACACTTAGAGAGTGGATTTATTATTTTTTAGTAAATCACCATTTTTACCCTTTTCAATATTTGATCACTTTGTTTCTCCTTCTAGTTAATCATTATGCACACCACCTTAGTTGAAACTGATTCTTTTGTGATGACATATTAATAATTGCAAGCATTAAATAGGAAACTTGCTATTTTTAGTAAGTGGTAATTTTTACCATTTTTTAGCACTGACCAATCATTCTGATCTCCTGGATGTTCTTGGTGTATATTGTCTTTATCACAACTACTTCTGGTGATGGATTACTAAAAATAACAAGCACTCATCTAGGAAAGCTTACCATTTTTGGAAAGTAGGATTCTAAGCCTCGGTTCACTATGAAACCAAATTTTATGATATGGGTTTTTTCTCTTTAGTATGCCTCTGCAATTTCAAGTCTACTCGGGGGGTGCTGGAAATGAAGATTTACTTTCAAATAAATAACTGGGGTTCTCTGAAACATTTGAGGGCCTGTTTGCACAAATTTTCATTGGATTTATGGCCTTTGAAAATTTTTGCTGATTGTAATAAAAAACCCAATCACCGTGCACTGGTCTTCAAGTTAGACAATTTTTTCACTTCACGGGTTCGCCCGCATTTCGGGCGAAGAAAAGAACAAGCCGGGGAGCCTTCAAAAATCCAGCTTTATTGTGTTGTTTTTTCTTTAGATCATGGAGATATGGAGAAATCAAAGAATCTATTTAGAAGAAACTGATTGGCGGATATTAGAGCAACAAAATATGGCAAGAATTTCAGGAGGAAGATGGAGAAGAAGAGAAAAAGTTGGAGGAATGGGGCAAAAAAGGCTCTTATTTTGAATTTTCAAGCGTGAAAAATGAAGGAAAAGGGTGGGGTGCAATGTTTTACACCTCATGTTCATTTTTAAAGGTTCAAAAGTGACATAAATTTTTCCTTTCTCCTAGCATGACAAGTTGTGTGTGTTGGTTTGATGAGAAGAAGGAAGGGGAGCCACATTTAGGCACCTAGGGGCCGCAAAATGGTCGTATGAGGTATCGGGAGGATAAAATGGGCTGGGTGCATTGTCTTGTCCATATTGTCAATTTTTAAAGATGAAAAAGGTTGTAAATTTTTTTCCCTAGCCTCATAGTGACAAGTAAATTTTTTTCCTTAGCCTCATAGTGACAAGTGGCATGCATGCGGGAGTTGGTGGAAGAGCAAGTCAAACTTGTCAACGGGGGCTAGAAGGTGAGCATTAGGCCATATGGGTGACCAAAAGACCAAATGGGGGGAGGGTAAATTTTTTTGTATCTCATGTCCCTTGGTAAGGTGCATAGGGACATGAAATTTTTCCTTAACCTCAGTTTGACACGTGTCTAGGTGTGAAAATGGTTAAGTACCGAGGAACGTACCTTGAGAGCCGACTTGTGAAGGTCATAACTTGAGCTCCTGGATGAATTTTAAGGAAATTATTTATATGATTTGGTATGAAAAATAAATTTGGATAAGAATGGTGAGGGTCCCAAGGCTTGATTTTGACTGAAACACCCTCATAAATCTCATTTTTTTTCTCGAGGTTACTTGATGTGCATGAGAAGAATGAGTTGGTTTAGGGAATATGTGATGTTTGAAGATGATACATTTTTACCATCATGTGGGGGACTGAAATATATTTCTAATGATATCTTATTTGACCCCTAACTCCTCCTAGATCTCCCAAAATCACTCTTTGAAGATCAAGTGCATTTTTTGGTGCAAGCTCCTTTAGGCCCAAAAACCAACTTTTGGTGTCCTGACTCTTAAACCTATTATTCTTTCCATATTTTCCCTAAACCAGTTCATTGATGTTTTAAAATATTAAATACACCTCCATGATTAATAATAGTCTTTCTTTCTACTCCGATGATAATGCACCTAACTTAGAAAGGCTGGTAAAAGCTCCTTCTAAGAATGCTTAAAAACTCACTTTGTAAACCATTTCTCTAACATGCTTGAATGGTTATTTTTGTTCCTAAATCACCTAGGGGAGGAATGATAACACCACCGATGGACTCTTGAAAGACAAGACTAGACTTGACACTGAGGGGAAGGTTGACATGGTCATGCTTGGAAAGGTATGACATGAAAATTTGACACTGAGGTATAGTTGTCCTATTTTCAGGTGAATTGTTCCCACGCAAAAACACAGGACAACAGTTGGCTCTAGCTTGGGGAAATTTTTTGGATCAAACACAATGAGGACATGACATGATAATCCCATAATCTCAATTTACTTCATTGACCAATCCCTTATCAATTGGGCTATAGAGTCACTTAGAAAGATATGCTACATAACTTGCTTTATTGAACACACACACACACACACACACACACACACACACGACAAAGAAACACAAAATGGAAAGAAAAAAACACCAAAAAAACAAGGGAAACAATGTAAATCAACTATGTACATGCGGGGGAAAACCCACTTTCACTGAAGTGAAAAATTGAATTGATTGTTTACTTGTAAATGGATGTCACTGAATGCCATTCTTCTACAAATCCATTGACAGGTTCACTAAAGTATGAACCTCTCCTCAAATTTTTGAGAAATCTATCTTGATTGCTAGTACAACTAATGATTTTCCTATTTATTACACTTCCTTTATTTCTTTGGCACCTTATTTATGGCCTCACCTTTTCTTTAGGGTTCTTTTCATTTGCTTATTTATGTCCACTATCGTGAAGATGTTTGTTAATCACTCTTGACTTATCATTTCCATAACCTGACATATTTTGTTTGTTAAGCATTTGCTTCATGACCACCACTTTTATAGGCTGATTCTTAGCAGATGTCTCAACATTTTGGCATCATTACCCACCTCTTGATGTTCTACATTTTTCAATTGTTCTACAGTCTTCTTTCCCATGATATAGATCTTTTACCATACACTTCCCTATATAATGTGTTACTTACATTATATTACCTCTTATTAAGAGAATGAATTCAAAATAGGGTGCCTAACCTAGAAATTGGCATCTTCTATTATTTTTTAATTTTGGGCTTTATCCTTCATTTTTGTGTCAAGGGCATCCATCTCTTGATCAAAGTGAGCACCGAAAGGTTGAAATCTATTGAGAAGGTTTCCATTTTGAGTAAAATCAACCTTAGGACCAAGAAATACTCCATTTTTTTGTTGAGAGTGTTTCCATCCTTATAAAGAGGAAATGAGCACAACACTAGAGCTCAAATTTCATCATCTTCATCTTCCTGTTCTTGATCACTGATAATTGAGAATTCTATTTCCGTAATGAAATCATCTTCTTCTTGTGTATGCCCCATTTCAAGAGGTGGGGGCATGTTACAATTCCTATTTTTCTTGACTTCTTCTTCTAGTGAGAAAGAGAAACTTTCAAGATCACTAATATAATCATGATCGAAGACATTGAAGTTATCTATCAAGAAGGTTCTAAGCATCATTCCTTTTTCTTGATTTGCATCTCTCATTATTTTTGAGATTTTTTTTGCAGGTTAAGGTTATCATTAGTATCCTATTAGTGCAAAATCGCAACACCCCCAAATGAGTTATGGATCTGATTTTCTAAGGTAATGTCATTTGGTGTGAATGCACAACATTGAGCTTTCCCAAAGTGTGGGACCTTTGAAAATGGGGAAATCTCTTTTAGAGAAGGTTGGTTCCTCTTCCTAACCTACCTTCCAAAAGCTATTCCAGTGTAGGCAAGCTAATTTAATCCTAATCTAACTTCCAAGCAGACATTGAGAGAAATAAAACTGGAAAAAATAGATCCTACACTAAAACAGTGATACACTAGAGAAGGAAAATGTTGATCATCTAACAAAAATACCATGGAACAAGAAGAGGTGAGCAATGGAAGGATGGACAAGTACATCATAGACCAAAGATGGATTTCACACCAAAAATGTTCCAGAACTCTATGAACATAGCTCCAAAACTTGCAATGAACATCCAAACATGCACAAATACCTGCAATGAAGAGAGGCAAGAAGAAAACAACCAAAAAATGAGCAAGGATGGACAGATGCATCACAAAACATGTTTTTTATTGCTCCAGAAGTTTGCACAGAATCATCATTTCATGGGTAAGAGGAAAAATTCCATTACAGAGTAGGGGATTAGGTTTAAACTCCATTTTCAACCCTAAGGAAGAAAAGAAGGGAGAGGAAGAGAAGAATGATGAACAACCTTTACAAAATGAGCCAAAACTAGCTTTTATCGCTCGAAAAAAATGAAAGAAATGAGAAACGTGGGAAATTTTGATTTTAAACTTCAACCAGTTGACAAGATCTGTTTAATTGGCATAAAAAATGATGGGTTTCTATGAAAAATCCCATACTTCATTGTACATTGCTTTGCAGAGCGAGAAAGAGGCCCATACTTCATTATTTTTGGTGGTTGGGGTCGTTTCCTGTAATTTTTCCATGCCAAAGACGTTTTCCCATTTGTCTCCCGCAAACTCCATCAAAAATTATAATTGAAGAGTCCATCATGTAGAGGACTTCAAAAACTTTCCATTGATACCAAAATCGTGAAAATCTGAGTTCTAGTGTGAAAGATATACCCCTCTGAAGATTTAGGGAAAAAATGGCAAAATTAGGGCAAAAATCTAGTTCACGGGCCGAAATTTGAACTTTTTCCCTCTTTTTTCAAATTGGGAAAATTTCCCAAAAAATTTTTGCTCCCTGCTCCTCTGATGACACGTGGTGCCCTCTGGTTGATCTGCAGGCCTCAAAACAACATTTTTCCCCTTTACGCAAAATTGATAAATTTTCCTAAAATTCTCCATGGCCCCGCCGCTTCATTGCTGATGTGGACATGTGGCGCCTTCTGATTCTGTGTAGAGATGCAGTTCAACTTTTGCCTTTTGTGTTTTTGCACCAAAAATCCAAAATCTTCAACTTTCCTCTGACCCCCGCCTTAGCGCTGTCGACGTGGACATGTGGCATCATTTCATGAGCTATGGGCCTTAATCAATTTCTTTTCCTCTGTGGGCTTTCGGGCCGAGATTTTCCTTTGAGTTTTTTAGCCAAAAGGCTAAGTGCCAAAAATTTTCCTGAGGGTCCGTCTTGGCAAATTTTCCCTCCAAACTCTTCCAAGCCATAACTCAAAAAATACAAGGAGTTAGAAGGACTTCCTTACCCTTTTGGAAAGGGGAAAGAATTCTCTATCTGATGAAGCAATACCCAGAAAATATTACGTGCCTGAAATGTCTAAAATTTTTACTGAGGCACAAAAGGAAGCTAGTTAACTAAAAATAAGAGGGAGCTTATTTTGGTTAACAATTTGGCGACTCTCAGGGGTCATCTGCCTTCTAGATGAAAGATCAGTGGCCTTTGAAGCATCCATTAAGCATGGAGTCAAGCCTAATAAACTGATTCTGATATGAACTATGAAAATATGACCTCTGAGCCATTTGGAAGCCCATTGAAACTTGGAGTTGATCTTCACCAAAATCCACTGAATGCACTGTGTAAGAGCAACCAAAACAACACCAAACAACTATGTACAAAATTGGAAATCATACATACCCCAAGTGGGATATTTATATTGTGCAAAAGCACTTATTCTACTAAAAGAAAACCTACCTACTCTACTCTAACTAGAAGCAAAGGTGGGCTAAACAAACCCTGCAACTGGTTGTGCAAAATAGCTTCATTTCCTCAAAATTGGCAGCCATGCAAATGATTTGGAGCTGATCATGACTGGTTGGATGAGTGGAAAATCAACAAGAAGTTGTTCCTCTACCCAAATTAACACGGTGTCAACTAAAAACAAATCCAATACCTTTTTTAGTTGCTCGGCATTTGGAATGAAGAGGTATTACAATTGATCCTTGGTACTTTGATGCTCATCCTCATGCTTAGAAGTAAGCATGACTGGTTGTGACTTCTCCTTTGGCTCCAATGAAGCCATGTACCTTATTGGGCACGATCTGATCCTTTGGATGTGCCCATTTCTCTAAAATTCAACTCCAAAATTTGAGTCCTCTTGTAGACCCTCATGGATGGATGATGTGGAAGGAATGGTGGAAATCTTCTGTTGTTTTCCATCCTCTTCCAGTGAAGAATGAAAGATTAATAGATTCCAAATAGCTGTTATAAAATGCAGGATACTGCAAATGAATTCTCTCCTTCATGGCAGTAGGTTATTGTGTTGGGAAGATAGATGATGAAGGAGAAAACAATGTGATGTCAATTGGTTCCTATCCATCAAAACAGTCCTCCAAATCTGACAGATAAACTGCCTCATTGTTGTCTTGCTGCAAATGTTCAACTTCCTCCACGGTGTTCTCTTTATCTGCAACTTCTTCACCATGGTTTCCTTCATTCTCAAATATTAAGTTTGAAAGATCAAGCTCTTGTTCAAAGTTGGAGCTTGAAGAGAATGAATTATAAGGAAGAACTAAAGGTTCTTCTATAGCCTGTTTCGTGTTCAAAACTTTTGGATCTGCATTTTTCTCCTCCACAGCTTGAATTTCTCCTCTTCTTTTGGATTTGGAGTAGCTTCTCCATCCTCTACTGCTTGAAGACAATCTTGCTCTTGAATGACCTCTTCCTCTAGCATGAAGTTTTTCAAATCAAACTCTTCAATCTGCTGCTCTAGAGGACAAGTTGTGGCTGCAAGATCTCTTTAAGAGCTTTCCTCTTCCATGGCTGATTGTGCAACTTGAATTAGATCAACATTTTCTTCAAGTAGAGTGCCAACATGGACACTACATTCTAAGCAAACTGATTACTGATCTTCTTGCTTCTCTGCTGCTATAAAATCAGCCTTGGCCACCACTTATTCTTCAACCTTGACCTCCTCCATTCGTTTGACCATCAAGGGGATCTTTGTTATCCCAAATTTGAGAGCCCAATTCTTCAGATTGTTGATCATTTCTTTTTTGTTGGGCTCCTCTTCTTGCTTTCCTACTTGACTGGTTTTCTGATTTTCATTTTCCCAACATGGATTTGGGAGGCAAGAGAAGGAGTGGGTTGGGATTCAACCATTTTTTCATTTGTTTGTGGTGGTGGAAGAGATGAAACTTATTGTTTCCTTAGAGTGGAAGGTATTTCTTTTAGCTCTTATGGAGGGGATGACTGTTTGGAAGGAAAAAGGATAGAAGAATTGAGATGAGGTGGAAGATTACGAGATGGAGAAATGAAATCAACACTTGGGGTAGCATGAGATGGATTTGGAATTTGGCATTCAAAATGAGATGGTGATGCTTAAGGAATGGAAAGAGAAAAACCAGATGATGGTGTAGAACTTACCCATTGACAAGGCTTCCTAGCACCAAGTTTATATACCTCTATCTCTACTGTCCATTGTGCAAGTTGGGGCAGCATTTCAATCATGAAGTCCAACTTCTCCTGAGGGCTAAAGTGTCTTGGAAAAGGGCCTCCCCATGGACATGGTTCTCTGAAACCAATTCTGAAAGCCTCCATTTGAGTTTTTGCTCTTGATTGAACCATGCCAATCTCCATCTTTTAAATCTTCTCCAAGAAATCTGCATTTTTCATTTGATTGTCTTTGTTGTATGCATATTCTTGCGCTTGATATGCTTTATAGCCAAACTGATTTTGGCATTGCTCATGTGGATAGGCATACTGGTTTTGAATTTGACCAAAATGCTGATCTGGAGGATTTGAAACACATGTTGGAGGTGGGAAACATTGTTGTTGTTGTTGTAAATGTGAATTCCATGATGGAAATGAAGTCATGATCGCACAACTTCATGGAATGGAAAAGAGTAAAAGGGATGGAAAGAAGAATGGATGAAAAATGAATGGAAAGAAGGTCTGCAGCTTTAGAGATGGGTTGTTGATCAGATGGAATCGAAAAATGTGTTTGAGAATGCCTTCAAAGGATGAAATCTTCACAGGAACACACCAACCTGCAAAAGATGAATTGGAAGACCTCTTGGGTCCCACCAGGTGTGCCTAAACTATTAGTGGCACACGGTGGTGTCAGATGTGTTATTTTTTTTGCATGAGACACTAAGAGAAGATGAAATATCTAACCCCAGTGTCCCACCAGGCGTGCCAAAACTATTAGTGTAAAATCATAGCACCCCCAAATGAGTTATGGATATTATTTTCTAAGGAAAGTCATTTGGTGTGATTGCACAACATTGAGCTTTCCCAAAGTGTGGGACCTTTACAAATGGGGAATGCTCTCTAGAGAAGGTTGATTCCTCTTCCTAAACTACATGCCACAAGCTATTCTAGTGTAGGAAAGCTAATATAATCCTAATCTAACTTCTAAGGAGACATGGAGAGAAAGAAAACTAGAAAAAATAGAGCCTACACTAAAACGGCGATACACCAGAGAAGGAAAATGTTGATCATCTATCAAAACTGCCATGGAACAAGAAGAGGTGAGCAATGGAAGGATGGAAAAGTGCATCATAGACCAAAGATGGATTTCACACAAAAAATGTTCCAAAACTCCATGAACATAGCTCTAAAACCTGCAATGAACATCCAAACATACACAAATACCTGCAATGAAGAGAGGCAAGAAGAAAACAACCAAAAAACAAGCAGGGATGGATAGATGCATCACAAAACACATTTTTTATTACTCCAAAAGTTTGCACAGAATAATTATTTCACGGGTAAGAGGAAAAAATTCCATTATAGAGTAGGGGAGGAGGTTCAAACTCCATTTTCAACCCTGGGGAAGAAAAGAAGGGAGAGAAAGAGAAGAATGATGAACAACCTTTACAAAATGATCCAAAACTGACTTTTATCACTCGAACAAAATGAAAGAAATGAGAAAATGCAGGAAAATTTGATTTGAAAATTCAACCACTGACAAGATCCATTTAATTAGCCTGAAAAATGATGGGTTTCCATGAAAAATCCCATACTTCATTGTACATTTCTTCGTAGAGCGAGAAAGAGGCCCATACTTCATTAATTTTGGTGGTTGGGGTCGTTTCTTATAATTTTTCCATGCTAGAGATGTTTTCCCATGTGTCTCCCATAGAACTCCAAAAATTAAAATTGAAGATTCCATCGTGTAGAGGACTTCAACATCTTTCCATTCATACCAAAATTGCAAATATCTGAGTTCTGGTGTGAAAGATATGCCCCTCTAAAGATTTAGGATAAAAATGGTGAAATTAGGGAAAAAAATCGGTTTCGCGGGCCAAAATTTGAACTTTTTCCCTCTATTT
Organism: Taxus chinensis; assembly: GCA_019776745.2. Taxonomy (NCBI): domain Eukaryota; kingdom Viridiplantae; phylum Streptophyta; class Pinopsida; order Cupressales; family Taxaceae; genus Taxus; species Taxus chinensis. The sequence goes on from CM034152.1 coordinate 775,772,658, forward strand.
TCAAATTGGGAAAATTTCCCAAAAAATTTCCACGCCCCACTCCTCCGATGACATGTGGCACCCTCTGGTTGATATGCGGGCTTCAAAACAACATTTTTCCCCTTTGCACAAAATTGCAAAATTTTCCCAAAATTCTCCGCAACCTCGCTGCTTCGCTGTTGATGTGGACACATTTCGCCATTTGATTCTGTTTGGAGATGCAATTCAAATTTCTCCTTTTTTGTTTTTGTGCCAAAAAGCCAAAATCTTCAAATTTCCTCTGACCCCCGCCTTAACGCTACCGACGTGGACACGTGGCATCATTTCATGAGTTGCGGGCCTTAATCAATTTCTTTTCCTCTGCGGGATTTTGGGCCAAGATTTTCCTTTGAGTTTTTTAACCAAAAGGCTAAGTGCCAAAAAATTTCCCGCTGGTCCGCCTTGGCAAATTTTCCCTCGAAACTCCGCCGAGCCATAACTCAAAAAATACAAGGACTTAGGAGGACTTCCTAACCTATCTAGAAAGGGTAAAGAATTCTCTATCTGATGAAGCAATACCCAGAAATTTTTGAGTTCCCAAAATGTGTAAAAATTTAATTAAGGCACGAAAGGAAGCTAGTTAACCCAAAATAAGAGGGAGCTTATTTTGGTTAACACATCCACTAGAGAAACTGCATTTATACCTTCATCCCATGAAAATTACACCTTTTCAAACTCAACTTTCATCAACTCTTCATTATGTTCTTTTATTGGTTGAATGATGCTTGGACATTCTTCCACCAATAAAGGCAACTCAATCTCCTCCTCGAAGGTCATGAAGAAGTTTCGATATCTATAATTTTGGCACGGAATGTCGGTCGTTGTGTCGTTTGACCTTTGGACAGTATATTTCATTTTTTATGGGAAGTAGCTTCTTTTTTTTACCGTTGATCATGGGATAGTGGTGTGTGACCAATTCAACTTCATATCTCCTCTAACATCTCGACAGAAGCTTTAACCCAAAAAAATGCCATATGAGGTGGAAATGTCTGATACAAGGATTCCCATTTTTATTTTCTTACCAAGGAAATATGCCAACGCTACCTCGGCAACTTTGACTTGTCTAATTAGAGGAACTAGTTTCATTTCCATGTAGAAACATTTACCAAAGGTAGGGGGAAAGGGAGAGACAAAGAGCTTTAGCAATGTTTTTGGGCATAACATTGTCCAAGGCACCAAAGTCAATGATTCAATTGTTTAGCTTCTACCCGTTGACTAACGAGGATATGTAGAAAGGATAAACCTTCTTAGATGTAGAGGGTGTGGAAGTAAGGAAATTCAGATATGGAATGGATTTAGATGCATGTGTGTGGTTCTTTGGTGGACGCACCTTTAGAAACAAGGCTACTTCCTTTGACATGTTAAATGAGTCCTCTCCAATTATTTTGGATGAGTTTCGTAAGTATTCAAATGTAGAAATTTGGATCTTGGAACTTTTGAAATTATCAATGACTTCTAAGGATGAATATTTGGTGGGAGAATCATGGGTTATGGAAACATTAATAAAAATTATTTTAGAAACTGATTTTCCAAGAGAAAGCAGAAGAGGACTTACTTGAAGAAGCAGCAAGGGATTCTTGGTTGAGGTGGCCTCATAATTTTTCTCAACTAAACTTGTTGAAGCAGGCTTCGATGATCCTCCTCTTGCTGGTTTTTCTAGAGTTTCCATTTAAGGATTCAATTTCTTAACTTGGGAAGTTGAAGAATAGCCTTGTTTCTCCGTTTTGGATTGGGTAAATACCCACAAATGAATAACTATCAATGGATTCTTCATCATCAAGTGTACATTCACGGAACCCAATCCCAACATATTCACTTTCTCCTACCTCTTCATATTCAAAACTTTCTTCTTCTTCTGTCTTCATATCTCTCACACATTGCATTGACCAATGAGGTTTCTAAGGTGATTCTTTGAGGTGTTCCTGTGATCTGAGAGAGTTACTTCTTCATGGAAAACATATCATTATCCATTTTTTGAAGTATTGGATTAGTGGGTATTGAACTCAAACTTTGACCTTTCTCTTTACCATTGTGACTCTTCACCTTTCCAGACAATATTAAATCATCTTCAGTTTCAATTGCATAATCTTTCCCTTCTTTCAAATCTCTAGGTAGGGATATTCTAAGGAAGAAAACCAACTTCCGATGGTAGAGCACTAACGAAGAATATTTTCAGATTGTTATCTGGAGGTATGAAATCTTCAAGGATCCTTCTAATTAACCAGTCATATATATCTATGAAGTCTGTCATAGATTCTATAGCCTCCTTATTCATATACACCAGTTAAACCAATAGATCTTGACAATCTTCTGTATTTTTAAATCTATGTTCAAATCTGGTTCTTATATCCTCCCAACAAGTGATAAACCTTGCAGGTAACGTATAAAACCATTCAGCCTCCTTTTTTTAGATGAATCCATGAAAAATAAAACAAATTCATCTTCATGTTTGATGCCTAACACACCACATGCAGTGATAAAAGTTTCCATGTGCTCCTCAAATATTTGAGAACCGTCTCCTCTAAAGTTAGGAAATTTCTTGTGAGAACACATTGGTAGATCATGAAGAGGAGGTAAAAGAGCGAGTATTCATGTATTTCTTCCCCATGGAACAATGGGTTGGGTTCTTTCTCTTTCTTCATCCGCCATGCTTTTTTTTCTTCAACTACTTCTCCACAAATTAGGTGTCTCCAACAACTTTCATAGGGCTACGCCCCTCTACATTGAATGGTACTGAAGGTACATCAACATATTTACAAAACAATAAAAAATATCTTCTCCTTGATTAATTCATATGGTCCACATAATACACAAAATATATAGCTTATGGCATCCTTAATAATAGGAGTCAATCCAAATAAACCTCTCACAAATATCTCTCAAAAGATATTACTTACTTATCAATATACGTGAGTTGTTTTAACAACTAAACAACTCACATTATTATACAATGTACACACTTATTAAATATGAATTTCGTAACATTCCCCCCCTTAGTACAAACATCGGGAGAAAACACAACTCAAGAATTAGAAACAAAGCATCGTATGCCTTAGCATACTTTTAGGTCTACATACTGCTGGCTATGGATCTTGTTGTATGGATCTTACTGTACATGACCTATCCACTTCACCACAGTGAATCCCTTACCGGATGATCACACTTCAACCAATACAGGTTACATACATCAAACTGGACACAGTTAACCGTTTTCACTTCCTATGAATTCTCTTTCACCTGTCGATCAATGAAGAAGTCCAACAGTTGAAGAACAGTCAGCAATCATACAGATCACTCCAGTTCAACTGCCCTCCTATACATTTGTTCTCAGGGGATCCAAAATGCAAATTTTCCTCGTTTCACATCAGGAACAGGGGAAGGAAACCACACACCCTGTTCATTATGCATACACCACACAAAGCAAAATAAATGAAATCAATATATAGCAAAAGGTGCCACCAATGTTGTATGTGACCCCATTTTCGAGTGACTAACAAGAGGTGTTGATCGTACCTCCATTGCTCTCGCAGCCTCCATACTCAAGTCTCATGTTGCTAGCATCAGCATAGATTTGAATATGGAAGCTTAACAAGTTTCCACATTGGTTTTATTTTGTATAAATTCCCTCTGCAATATGAAATAAATTTTTTTCTGGACAGTTGGGTAACACCGAAAATGCGTCCATGAGGTAATTTTTTCTATTTTCCAAATTTTTACAATGACTCAAAACTTTAACGATGACATAAAAAATGTACGAATTAAGACAAATACACTTATTGACTGAATTTGGAAAAAATGACCATTAGAACTCTATATACTTCATATACAAACATTGAACAATACACTACTAAAATAATTAAATGCATTAGGGCCATTGATAACCATGACTTGTAACAATGGCTGTATAAATTAAAATTAAAAGAGTTTTGGAATTCGAAGATGAAAAAGATGAAAAACATATCGAAAGGCTCGCCTCTATGTATTAGATTTGTAATGACAACCGGTTGCAAATCTATGAACCAGAGAAATCCTATAAAATTAGGTATGAAAAAATTAAATCCCATTGGCAATTCTAATACACCTAAAGTTTGGTGGAGTCTCCAAGAAAATATAGAGCTGTAGGTTTCACATGCAGCCTATAGGCACCAAATTAGGAGATCGTTTTGACAACATACCCTCAAATTGATGAAAAGTTGGCCATAGATATTGTGAATCATAGTCAACATCACTCACTCACCATTCAATCTCTACAATGTTGTACCAAATGTTGACAAAGGTTCAAACAATTTTCATGCAAACACTTGAATGAAATTTGTGAAATGTATCGTGACCGGTTTTAATATAATAAGAGATGAAATTTAAAACACCGTAATAAACAAACACTAGCTATAAATGTGGATGATTGATTTTGAATGCTTCTCCAAAATACCTAATGAAAAGGTATGAATGTATTTGTGGCAATGCAATATCTTCCAAATGATGGATACTTTACCACAATAAATCTAGTTGTCATGTTGTGTTTAAAGTAGACCACCTAGCTCAGATGTAAACATGCGAGTAGGTTCGAATGTAGAGACATACACATGAAGAAAATAAAACTTCTGTTGCATTCCAATTCTAATAACCATGCACAACTCAGAGTAGGCACACAGATTTGACAATAGGTATTTTATCATAGTAATATGACATGGAATATTTGAATGGTAAAATTATGGAAATGACGTAAATATTGTTCAAGATTAGCAGTTGATGAACACATACACAACTGAAAGAATTTTGATCATAGACCTTGAATGTTATAATTACTTGTTGTCATTTACAGTGGTGGCCTCCTCATCTATGGGGGAAATTATGATGTACACTTATTATTCCATTACAACTCCGCAAGATGTCATCAGTGCTCTGATACCAGATGAAGGTGCTGTTGGAGATAAAAAATGCACCCTACCTCGAGTCATAGACAACTCATAATTTTGAGGCAACATGGAACCATCTCTCAGTTGTGGGACATGCGAAATGAGACAAACCTCTGGAGAAGGCTAGCTTCCTCTACCTATCCTATTGTTAACACTACTCCTAAAACATAAATAAAATCCTAACCTAATGTGCCAAGGGAAAAGGGATAGAAGGAGATGTAGAAAAGGGAAAATCCTAAGCTAAAAAGGCAATAACACCAGGGAAAAGGTTGACCACTCTTCACAAGGGAGACATAAAGATGGAAAACGTGGGAGAGAGGGAGAAAGAAATGCACCACAGATGAGAACCACATAGATTATGTATTCCCCATGTGAACAACACATGGAATGGAGCCTGTAAGTGAAGGGAATACACAACATACCAGAAATGCAAACATAGAGGCAAGGAAAAATAAAACATGAGACAAGGGCGGAGAGATAGCTACAAAATCAGATTTTATTGATCAAAAGATGCACAGTCGATTAAATTCATGGAAGAAGGTGAAAATAAATTGTAGAGACCAAACTCAATGTTTGAACTCGTAGGAAGTCAGCCACCATTTTGACATGGTGCCATTACAACAAAGAGCGATCCCTTTTTATGAGAAAAGGTCTTACATTTACAGAAGATGAATGAGAGAAGAAATGGAGAAAGAGAGGGAAATATGAATTCAAATTCAACCACCAACACTAAATTCTCTAAAAATGTTGGGCGCCTCTAGTTATCCACTACAACACGCCTTCTACCTTGTTGGGTGCCCATAGTGCATTAAATGTTGGTAGTTGTGCCACCTAGAAGTGTACCTTTTGCATGTTGGAGAAGTATTCCACCGTTCCACTTATCAATCCTTAATAAAATTAATAAATATAGATTCCATTGCATAGAGGATGCTGAGATATTTCCATTGATATAAGGTTTGTAAAAATTGGATCATCCAATAAAAAGATATGGCATTTTAGTCCCCTGTAGAAAATTATCATTTTCCTTTGATACACAACTTTCTCTTTTCAGTTTTACATGGCTTTTGAATTCCACGGTTCTTCCTTGTGTTGTGCAGATTTTCCTACCTCTCTTCTTTATCCCATAACCTCCAATTTAGTGCATCTTCATTTCAAAATCTAGATTTCCTTTCCTTCACCCCGCGGCCTGCTAGATTTTCTTTTATCCGCAGCTTCGTTCTTCATCTTGCGGCTTTGAATTTGGTGGCTTTATCTCCTTAGCCATAGTTTTTTCTTTTCATATGTGACATGCTAAAACACTTCTACATCCTTCATTCCATTACCCACGACTTTTTTTTACTTCCACATATTACATATACTTCTCCACGGTATTCATTCCATGTCTACGACAATCTAAGTTATCCTATTTTTGCAAGGGGTGAAAAATAGACAATAGGTACATCAACATATTAACAAAACAATAACAAATATCTTCTCATATACACTTCCGTCTCACCATTTTAAATTATTTTTCACATCGAGACACATTATTTTTTATATATACTTCAAGAGGAACAAGATGGATCCATTCAATGTCTGTAGAGAGAGGCTTCAAGGAGAAAATTATTCAATCATGGTCTAGTGAATTGTTTACTTAACAAATTAACCAAGTTCAGTGTGGATTCATGTGATTTGAGATTGAAAACTCACTACAAGTACCAAATATGAGCTTCATCAACTCACCACATACCTCTAGAGGATAGTTAGAGCAATTTTTCATTATAAACAATACCTATGAGCATTGTGACCTATTATCTCTTTCAGTTACATGATAATTTTATTGCAAGAAAAAGATGAATTGGCTTGAGAAATGTGCTTAAATTTCATTCTAGAAACCACCATTGTATGGAAAGACCTAATTTGGCTTTGAACATTTGCACTACTTCACAAACTTGACAGGAAACCCAATATGACTCAGTTCAACTCAATACTTTAAGAAACAGACCTTTTCATAACTTGATGAAATTTGGCATGAAGTACCAAAACTCACCCCTCTACATGATCCATGATATTATTTTTCATAAATATTCTTGTACTCCTCAAACCTATCTCATTTGCATCAGACTACATTGTCAGTTCTCAAGGCCAACTTTGGTGAATTTTTGAAATTTACCTCCAGGAGCTAAAATACACCTTATTGATGTGCATACATGCCCTAGATAACATTCTTAGGCTAATCCCATGATTACATGACTTTTCCATGACGTGTATTAACTTCTCACACCTCATCAAGCTCTAGAAACAGGCCTTAATGGACCAATTTCAATAGCAACTTCCACTAGATGACCTGGAACACAATGTAAGAGCTTGTGACCATGCTGAAATTATCATATCTAACTTGTAAAACCTCTAAGAATAGTATACCAACCCTATCCATTCTTCCACTGGACTCCTTCCTCACTGACTGAGCTTGCATCACATTGAAACCATTCTAAATGCTCACTAAACCACTAATAAGGCACTACCAATCAATCTTCATTCTTCTTGTAGAGCCTCACTTCACCACTCACTTCTTTACCATCAATGCCACTTGACATCAATGACAAAAGTAATGACCAGGGTTCAATAATACCAGTCTAAAGTAAGGTCAATTAAGGACGTAGGGTATGTCCTTAGCATAAGGTCTTGATCATGTGTTATAAGATAACATGTATGTCGAAACGCTTGGATGTTTTGTTGAGGGTATTATTTGTTCTAGAATTTAAGGAAATTAGGAAGTTCCCAGTGAGGAGGGTAATATTTATATGGAATTGATGGATGGATGGGTTTGTTACATATTTGTTTATAAGATAATGTATTTTTGGGACCCAAGGAAGTGGCTTCGAGGCTAGATATCATGTTCATAAAATCTGGTAACGAGTCTATTTGTGGTTGTTGTTGTATACTTGATGAGGATGAACTAGGTTGATTATATGAGAATTGATTTTGTTGTTTATATGGTTGTGGAATATTTTTTCGAATAGGAGTACCCAGGGGAATGTTTTAAGCTAGTTCTGAAACTAAAGGCTATGAAGGTTGAATGTATTGATATTGGAAAGGTATGGATGTGTTTATAATAGGATATGATAATTGAGGTATGTATTGGAAAGGAATCAAAGTGTGAATAAAATGTTACAACTGTTATGGTATATGTTGGAAAGGAATTGAGGAGTGAATAAGTGGTTTAGACTGTTGACATATGTGCTGAAAGGGAATAGAGGTATGAATGAGCAGTTGATATTGTTGAGGAATGAATTGAGAGGCAGTAGGTATGGTAGATTATTTTTGTGATGAAGGATGGATAGTATAAATAAAACCAGTATTAATAGGTTGTATTGATGTAGGGATAGAAATAACTATATTTTGAACGACCGATGTAGGTTGTTAAGACTAGGTAGGTTGAGATACACTTGATCACAGGATGGGTTTAGATGTTACAATACACTAACAGGGTTGATGTGGATGAAGATGTATTGGTATTATTCCAGGATGATGTAGAGCCAGATGAAAGGTATGGTGAAGATGTACGTTGTTGATTGGTCGTGTCTTATAAGGAGACCACATTAAGTTCAAATGTGATAATAGGGGCTGAATACACAAAATTGGATATTTCTAATTGACTACTAGGAGGATAAGGGTGTAACTGTTGGATGAAAAGCTCATGATTTGGATCAGTAAACCAGGATAAGTCATATGAGGTGCTAGATAAAATGGGTCTTGATTTAGGTGTGAATGGTTAAATATGAACACCCTGAGTAGAAAGGTATGTATTAAGGGAAATGGGGTTTGATTCCATAATTTTAGAAAAGATGAAATCTCTGCTATTAAAGAAATGAGGACTGGGTGGATCAGGTATTTTAGATTATTCATATTGGTTGTTAGGGTAATGTGGAGGTTCTTGATCATGTCGGTAAGGTGATAGGGATGCTCAATGTTGATAGATTAGATGCGAGGCTCTGTCGATGAAATTTTGAAGGTTTTTTATAGAGCATTGAATTTTTTCAATCATATTGTTAGAATTTTGTAGATGAGATTATTTTCTGGTAATAACCATAAAAGAAAATAATCACCTAAAATGAAAATAAATATAAATTGTTGGTTATAAACAGTAAACAAACCACACAACAAAATTTTATTTTGTTTTCTTGATGTTGAGAAGACAATATTGTTCTAAGGACAAGACACACATAAGAATGTGCACACGGGAAAAAGGTGCACTTGAAGGTGTGGAAGGATAGGAAAGGAAATGCATGCCATGAAAAGTTGATTCAGGACTTCACCATTTTCATGGATGCTGGCTATTTTTGGAAGATAGTGTGTGAAGCACACGTCAGGATGGAGACTTGCGCAACTCACAAATGCTATTTCAGGGAATAAGCATATGCTAAGTGTCCATGTATGATTTCAAGATAATAATAGGATTAATTATTCTTGTTAACTATAAGATGTCTATCATTAGTGTACTTGCACGTGTGCATGTTAATGTAAAGGTGCATGGCTATAATAAACATGCGACCTATTTTGGGAAGTGAGTAGGAAATGAAGGGCAATTCCCCACCCTTATAAGTATATATTGAACTATGTAGTTTAGCAGTAGTGAATTATTGTAGAGTTATGCTACTGGATCTGATGTGCGCATGACTTATAGTGATTCTTTGTAATGTAAGAAGATTTCTATGCATTACAATGTTTTATGTAATGGAGTATATTGGATGGATAATGGTTTTAAACATGACTATAACTAGTTCCTTGTATGGTTTAATCATATTATAGTTATTGTTTAATTCATGATTATCTAAGATTTAGAGCCGGAATAGGCACTGTGGATTTTTTTTGGTTATTTATGGTTCTGAATATGATGTATCTTCATCACATTAACATCCTACACAAACAACTCTAAAAATGTATCCTTAGTACCTTTGCGCATGCTTCAGGTGAGTTCTCAACTCAAGCTGGGTGATGTGCCAGTGCACCTGGGTTTTATATAGTAGATTCTAGGTTGCTTCATCACTTCCATTGTTGGGACCTCTAGTATAGCTAAACTCAATATCATTCACATACGAAGAAGTACCACTTTCACTTTTGTAAGTCATCAAGGACTGGATAAAGGACTTGTATCATAAGAGTACAATCATGTATCTATTTATGGGTACTAGAATTCCTTAGTTTGACATACAGTTTTGCATAGGTGGAGCAGAATCTATATGTAGTTTATGTATGATAACTTCTTTACCATCTTCCTGGTAGAGTTGTACGAGTGGCAAAAATATACAATAGTATCTAAAAGGAATCTGGATGCATCTATACACTATAGATCTATATGCAGGACCAAGTTTCATAACCATCCTTTTCATATCGAAACTAGTTTGGATCTAACAATGAATGGATACATGGTTCCATGGTGTCTTGAATATCTATATATTGGAGTAATCAGATTAAAACAAAATCTGTCTTAGAGATAGAATGAGTTCACACAATTTTCCCTTATCTAAGGGGAACTTATTTACAAGGCATTCCCACTAGCGCTCAACTACCCTTTTATGGTAATCAGTAATACTTGGAAGAATACTTCATATGGCTAGATAAATATAATCAAGTGTGGGGGGCAGGGAATTCAGATTTCTTCAGTTAATATGGAACAACCTAGTGGTAAAGACTTATAGAGAATCCATCCTGTCTTTCAGTCTTCTACGAAGTCACATCTACAGGGAGATTGAGAAGCAACGTGATCATTGTTCACTGGATGGTATTGAGGATAGAGATGAATCATGATAAGATTTATACCTTCTATGCATAACTGCGTGGAGCCAGAGCATCTGGAAGTCCCCCATTTGATCAAGCATAATAGGTAAGCCTACTTGGCATTACAGTTAGAGCATGCCAACATTATTGACATGGGCCAAGAGCGCATATTTGACATTTCACCTGGCAAGCACTAGCACATATACATTCATGTTTACTAGTCATGTTGTATAACCAATATCTTAAAGACAACACTTAAGTATAATCTGGCTTGATCAGTCATGAGTCAACAGTAATTCATTTTGTTTGAAAGCACATAATAGGGTAGTTGTAATATTATTACCCTTATAACTTTATATCTAAAGTTATGGATGCACCTATATACAAATGCATCTTGAATGACTTAACTCTTAAGATCTAAAAATCAATTCATCAGTCAAGGATATCCAAATGAGTACCACTTCAGTAATATCATAGGATTTTAGTTAACTTAACACTGTCTGGATACACAGGGCACATATATTCTCACTTAGTATGCTATCCAACTACAGGTGGAGGATCCAGCGATCTATAGGTGGATCTATTCTTTAGATGGTTCTAACATCGAATAAGGTAACACGATGAGGTTATGGACTCATTTAGGCAACAGTTCGTGTATCCTTCATATCCTAGAACATTCACATGGAGATAATATGTAGATCATCATAGAGTATAGGGGCATAGTATCTGTTCATATAGAATCATCATTGAACACAGGGTATCGAATAATGTGGCTACGCAAAAGGAGTTATGGCTTCAATGAGCGCAAGGGAATATCATTGTTGTATACTAGTAGTGAATAACCTTGGCACATACAACAACATAGATTAAATGCTCAAAATATAAGTGTATTACATATAATTCCAGGCTATGCATAGATCTATTCTCTGATTAATCAAACATGCTTTGAACTCCATTTACCTTAATCATATCACTAAGTTTGAGCAAAAGTGGATAAGCACGCTTATTGATATTGAGCATAGCCCAACTGAATGAGCATAGATCGACCAATATGATGCTCATTTCCAGACATTTTTTTCTATAATAGTCAACCTAGTGATGATGTCATGTTACAAGTCAAGAAATACATTAGTTTCAACTAGAGGAGCTTAAGGCCCACACCTAATCACAAGGAGAATTACCCAACTCAAATACCAAGATTCCATATACTTGGTAATAACAAGTTATCATGCAACTTGAAGTAATGCATATGTGAAACTGCAAAAAAATACATAGAGCATAAACAATGCCAGTGATTTCCCACAATAGTAGAGGCAAGAGTAATGTCAAGTATCAGAGTTAACAAACATTGAAGAAAATCTGTTAGAGGATTTTCGTAATGCAATGAAATACGATAACCGTTATACATTTAATACCAAACATTTACATCATGCATATTGAGGATCCAAACAATTTACCCTTAAAATTGACAGTACTTGAATCCTATCAACTGAAGGAAGAATTCAAATCACACAAAACTACATACAGCATAACGGGCATATAAATCGTTGGTTCACCCAATGTGGGATAAATCCACAAAATTTATAGAGATCTCATATATATATAATATAACAAGAGATTATAAACCAAATCTTCTGCACAAGATTACATGTATCTCTACAAGAGTATCTCCTCCTCCTAGATCTCCAACTAGACCTTCATACACGAGTACACTAAACTGTGCCTCACAAATGCCACCAGAAAGATATCACATAACCAAGAACTACTACAAAGCTCTATATGAAATGTGACCAAGTTCTCTGATGGATCAATATATTAAAACAAGACCTCTCACATGGGTCTACCAGATGTGCAACTAAGACTATGCATCAAGAAGTAAGTATGTCTCTCCATCACTGCATAACCTGTGCAAACATGAAGATGACCTCCTCTACAATATCTAGATCTACATGGATCAACCAATATAATATGATCTCATGGATTTTCTCAATACAAGACTAGTATATACATAGATCTATAATACAAAACTAGATCTACATAGATCTATAATACAAGGCCTCACCAACATGTGGATATACAAGAAGAAACGCTATGTAGCTTTACATACTATGCAAGCCATTACAATGAGACAATAAATATACAAAGGAAATACAGTATCTTGCTATTTCCTTCTAAATCAATGAACTCCTCTCCATGGAGTCTCTGTCTTCATGTAAGGACTGTTCCTTTTTCCTCTTCTTCTTCTTCTATCTTCATCCTTTCATTCTCAGAGAATCAAGGATCTTAACTACCGATCCTTCTCTTCATTCATCACACTTCTAAACCCTAGCTTTCATGCTTATATAAGTCGATATATGAACTTAGGGTACCTTACCCATGCAATTACATCCAATAAATCTACTTTAATGATAAATATATATTTAATTACCGAGAGTTAATTAAAACTTCATCGCACAGGTAATCCCTTAGCGTTAGTTAGCCTTAACCATTCAGACATAAGGTTCCCACTTGCTCTGACCGATGTAATGTCATGTTTAACTGATGACTTAGGTTACGGTTCCCACTTGCTCTGACCGATATATATGACTGATGAGGTTGTTATATTTTCTAGCAAGTTTCCATTGCATGCTCCAGTGAAGCTATTTAGCTCCTCAACCTAACAATCTCCCACTTGGAGATAAATTGTTGAACCTTAGTACCGTGTACCTGTACATTACTATCCTTAGACACACCAGTTAAGAAACACCTTAATCACTCTAGTCCTTTACATCATCATGATGACTCAGGGAAAAATAAAAAAGCTTGGGTCCATTACAAAATGTACTCAACAGGTATCTATTCCTGAAGGATCATATTTGTATAACCATTAATTATCAATGAGGATCTCACAATAAATTAGACTAGAAACCCTTATCTTACTAAGGTTGTGCTTGTTGAAGTAGATAAATGGTGATAATTATAGAGCTTACCTTATCAATGAAACAATGGTCAAAACTTGATTCACAAGATCCAAACATAGTACCCAAGTTCTCCAAACGAAGTTACTAAAACTTATCAACCATATAGAGATAGCAAACCACAAAGTCTCACTTGAATAAAAATAGTGTAATCCATAGTCTATATGAACAACATATCATTGAAGTGATCAAGATTATGTCTTCCTATACAGACTATGCAAGAAACTAGATCAAATCTAACAGAGTAAATATTAACCATCAATTCCCTCTCTTGCTACAAAAAACCATGTACAGATAATTTGCCACAATTACCAACCACGGTCATCCCCTAACCAACCATGGTTAGTTGACCAGTATCGATTCCTCTATGACAGACCTTGGTTCTCAGATTGATGTCAATGCTGCTGGAATGAACCCAAAGCCACACAATTTGGCATAGCACACCACACCAAGTGCCTACTTCGATCGAAGTCAATAGTTGATCTAATCCAATCATTTCAAGAAGCATCCAAATCTCGTACAAAAACATTACAACAAATCTATGCAATAAATTACATCAAGATGAAATACATCACCTTACCAACACCAAGATACTCAACCACATATTCAACTGAAGTACATGCTTCTCTGACGGAAGCCCCGTCTTCGTTCTGTGCTACTTCCTCTCTACCGAAGCCCATGCATCTAACTACACCAAGGATGCATAACTGCTCCTTTTCTGTCATTCTCAGATCTAGATCTGCAATCTCAAACATGCATGTGCAACCAAAATAATTTAAGCACTATAATACCAAGATAAAACCATACCTCAATATCTGGATCTATAATCTGACCAACATGCTTATGCCTCCAAGAACTAGGGACACCTCAGCAAACAAGATACATTCTATGCATATTTCCATTTCTTTAGATATGTGATTTTTTGGTTTAAAACCAAGCTGCTCAGTAACCGACACAATCACCCTATAACCAACCATGGTTACCCTACCGACGCCGGTTGCCACTTAACTGACGTCGGTTACTGTGTTCTCCACCAACCTTACTCTTCCAGCTCCCACTTGAGATTAAATCTCTTCCTGTGATCTTCTCATTAGGAAAAACAAACTCTTCTCTGATACTAGTTGTTGGGATTTTTGGGGACAGTGGAATAGTGCTATGATTTAATAACAAACAAAATCATGCACACAAGATCCAACAATTTACCCACAAAATCTACAGCAGCGGAAGTATAAACTAGAATAATCCAAATCACACAAAAGTACACACACATAATAGGCATGTACCGTGGTTCACCCAATTTTGGCTACGTCCACCAAAGATAGAGATCTCATATATATATAATATAACAAGAGATTACAAACCAATTCTTATGCATAAGAGTACATGTATCTCTACAAGAGTATCTCCTCCTCCCAGATCTCCAACCGGCTCTTCCTGAGTGCACTAAACCGTACCTCCAAAATCCACCAGTAATTCTCACATAACCAAGAACTACTACATCTCTAAACTATGACCAAGTTCTCTATGGATATACAAACAAGACCTTTCACATGGGTCTACCAAATGTGTAACTAAGACTGTGCACCAAGAAGTAAGTTTGTGTCTCCATCACTGCATAACATGTGCAAACATGAAGACGACCTCCTCTATAATATCTAGATCTACATGGATCAAAAATACAATATGATCTCATGGATCTACAATACAAGACTAGATATACATAGATCTATAATACAAGACCTCACCAACATGTGGATCTACAAGAAGAAACGCTATGTGCTTTGCATACTATGCAAGCCATTACAATGAGACAATAAATATACAAAGGAAATACAGTAGCCTGTTATTTCCTTCTGTCTAACTCCTCTCCATGGAATCTCTGTCTTCATGTAACCTGTTCCTTTTTCCTATTCTTCTTTTTCGTCTTCATCCTCTCATTCTCGGAGAATCAAGGATCTAAGCCGATCCTTCTCTTCATTCATCACACTTCTAAACCCTAGATTTCATGCTTATATAAGCATATATAAACCTAGGGCACGTTAACCATGCAATTACATCCAATAAATCTACTTTAATGCTAAAGATAGATTTAATTCTTGAGAGTTAATTAAAAAAGCATCGCACAGGTAATCAGTGACACCGGTTAGCCTTAACCATGGCCGGTTCCTACTTTCTTTGATCGATGTATGTCATGTCTGACCGATGATGGATTGTGGTTCCCACTTGCTCTAACCGATGTCTGTCATGTTTGACCAATGATGGGTTGTTGTATTTTCCAACAAGTTTCCATTGCATGCTCTAGTGAAGCTATT
Organism: Taxus chinensis; assembly: GCA_019776745.2. Lineage (NCBI taxonomy): Eukaryota > Viridiplantae > Streptophyta > Pinopsida > Cupressales > Taxaceae > Taxus > Taxus chinensis. Next base: position 775,788,621 of record CM034152.1, read on the forward strand.
TAGCTCCACAACCTAACAAAACTATCAGAAAATTCAGCACATGAGATGCACACTAGGATTTTGTGTACAAACTATGAAGTGAAAGGGCACACCAAGGAGAGTTGTCCTTATAGATGAGTACACTCGTTATTGCTAGACTGTGAGGTATTTCATTTGGACCATCATGCAAGCCATTGCCCATTATTACAATGCGTGATAAGGAAGAATGTATCTTGCTATTGTAATATTTTCTAGTCCATGAATCACAATATAGAAGATTTTTGCTTGATTGGTTAGATCCATGATGCCATAGATATTGGTGTGCGAAAAACTGGAGTATCAGATAACTCTAAAGGAAACAATGAGCACCATGATCGTGACCACGCTCAAGAACGCTATGATCGAAATGAAGGGAATTTTGAAGGAGGTCATGGCAGAGGTCAAGGATACCATGGTGGATTCAGGGGCCGAGGCCATCATGGTGGACGAGGTGAGTTCCCTCGCAAAATTTGTTTTACATGTGGATCCCCTGATCACTACAGATGCGTAAATGTCCTCAGAATATCATGCATTCTTTTTGTGAAAAGAATCATAACTATGAGGAATTCCTGGACTTATATGAGCATCTTAAGAAGAAGTATAAATAGGAGAACAATTGCGCAGGGATGGTTATAATACAATGCGCTGTGGAAAATCATTGGATGCTAATGTTGGCACTAGAACCTGAGGTATTACCTGTGAATATTATTACACACACTGAAGTTGCGCATGCTAGATAGGCATTCCATTATAAGCTTATTATCACCAAGGAGGAATTTTTACATGAAAGGTACCCAGATCATACACATCAAAAGGAGGTTTATCAAGAAACCATGGAGGTACATAGAAATCTTCAAGGTGAAATACAGAGTTTAAAGGAAAAGTCACAGAAGTTAGAACAAAATAAGGCAGTAGAGACAATCCAATCGTATATTGATGACTTAAAAGAGGTATATAAGATGTTACACTAGGAGAATATCATTCCATAATTAGGGAATTGGATAAAGGGAAACACTCTGTGTGTAAGTATTGAGAATGAAAGGAAGATCCTGCATGCTAATATTCCCCCTCATAGTTTAGATTATGACAAGGAGATCAATCTGAATTCTATTGTGGATGGGTGGTTCTTGAGTAATATATTGATTGATACATGCGCGGAAGTTAATGTGCTTACTTTAGATGTATGGGTACAGATGGGTATAACTCCATTACAACCATCCTCTAATGTAATGTCTATGGCTAATCGAACTAAGGCCACTCCCATAGGAGTTTTAAAGGATGCATCCATTACTATACAAGGGGCCAAGTTCACTGGGGATTTTGAGGTCTTAGCACTTGTAGAAGCAGACAACTTCTTAGCTCTACTTGGGTGCCCTTGGTGTTATGCCAATAATGTTGATTTACGGTTCAAAAAGGGGTATATAAGTTTTTAGAATAAGGAAGACAGACTAATTCTCCCTTTGATAAATGGGAAATCTACACCTTATGTTGAACCTTTGAGTGAGTAAGACCTAAACAGAATTTATATACATGTCCATTCGGGACCTGGAAGTACTTGAACCATCTAAGGAAGGAATCCTCCAATGGGAATATCCACAGTCTATTAGTGATACCACAAGTATTTCTTGTGAAAATTGGGCACATTGACACCTATGAGATGATTGGATACAAATTAAGAAGCACATTTACGCGGAGGAGAAAACCTCAATGTTATCAGAGGACATGTAACTTTGTACCTTGGTACACTAGAGAAGGATACCCCACGTTATTCCTACACGCCATGGGGTAGTAGTGGGCAAATCAAGTGGTATGAAAAAATATGTTGTTGCGACCCCCCCTCCTCTTATATCTATAGGGCTATAGGGGAGTTCGGATCGCTGGGGCCCCCTATCTATATAGAGATTCCAATCTCTCGAGTCAAGTCAATTTTCTCTAGTCTAAGGAATCCATCCCCATAGGCCTCCTTCTCTATAGAATCTTGGCCCCCAGAGTCGGAGAGGGGCCCTATGCCCTAGACCCTCTACCCCATCCCTATCGAGTTACTTTAGATAGGCCCCATTCTGGAGTGGGAGTGGGAGATGGGAAAGATAAGGCATCAGGTGGGCGGCTGGATGGGTGACTAGTGAATAAGATCCACTTCACTGGTTTGGTTTCCCATATATAGATAGGGCGCTGGGCCTATCGGGGAGAAGAGCCAAGGACTAGAGTTCTGTCTCGATCGGAGCCTAGAAATATATAGGTATAGGCCAGCCCAATATAGAGAGTTATATTTAGTAGAGATAGGGGCAACCCGGCAGTCTGGTCAATCTCAATCTCTATATGGGGTGGGGGGATTATGCGGGACAACAACACGTTGGTGAATGGTTCACAGGGATAATCTAATGGAATGGAATGAATTCAGGATTTCTCTAACCACCCGGGTCTTTAGGATCAATGTACCTACTACAATTTACATGTATCATGGTAATCAACCTGTTCAACACCACGTTTAGCAGTGTGAGAGACTCTGGATAGAGGGGTAGGAAGCTTTACCACCTTTAGTATGGGTGCACAAAACTTTATTCCACTTTATAATTCTAACGCCATGTGCTTAGTATGTTTATGCAGAGCTGCATAGGGAGACTGGAAATTGGCAAGACGTGATTGTAAGAATGACCTCAACTTTTGACTACTTCTCTACTAAATCTTTGGTGGAAGAGGCCTTAAGGTTCATAAAGCACTTAACTATGGAAGACATTGTAAAGGCTGAAGAACTCATTCAGGAGTTATTTGGTGAGGTGGACTCAGTAGCATGTTTTCATGAAGCAGAAGAGACAGAGGCCACACTACTTAAGTGTGCTTGCTTTGAGAAGGAAAAAGGTAATATGGTCTATATAGTGGATGATGAAGAAGTAGAAAATCTAGATATAGATCATTCAGTAGGTACGCGTAAGGTATTAGACAATGTGAATAAAAACATGTGCGCCTATCATGAACCTATGAAGACCAAGAAAGTGAATATTAGCACGGATGTTGAACCTAAGGAGGCAATAATTAGGGATTATTGGACTGATTCTAAAGTGGCAAAGATAACTGAGTTACTATGTGATATTTTCAGGATTTATTTCCTAGGGGCTACCATGAGTTAAAAGGAGTACATCAGTCATTAAGAGAGATGAAGATTAAGCTAAATGAAAGTATGTGCCTGATAAAGAAGACACCTTACATGATGAACCCTAACCTGCACATAAAGGTTAAGGAAGAAATTGGTAAAATGTTGAAATATGGCATCATCAAGCCCCTAGAGGAGTCTAAGTAGGTCAGCCCTATGGTGATCAATATAAAGAAAGATGGTCAAATTAGGAATTTTGTAGATTATAGGGAACTGAATGCTACATGTGTGATTGATCCTTTTTCTACAACTTTCACAAAGGAAATATTAGAAGGTGTTGTAGAGCGCGAATTTTATTCTTTTACAGAGGGATTCTCTAGGTATCATCATGTTAGAATTACACAGGAGGATCAAGAGAAGACAAATTTCACCACTAAATGGGGAAGTTTTGCATATACTGTGATGCCCCTCAGTTTGAAAAATGTGCCTACTATATTTGTGCGCATAGTTGTTCAAGCATTCTAGGATTTTATTCACAACTTCCTACAGGTTTACTTGGATGATTGGATGGTGTGTGGACTTGTTAACGAATCATTGTGACAATTTGTGCCTAATGTTTGAAATATGTAGATAGTTAAGCATCTCTTTAAGCATCAAGAAGTGCATGTTTGCTACACCTTTTGGAAACTTTATTAGGGAACATCATCTGCAAGGAATTTTTGTTAGTGGGTCCAACTAAGATTGCAGTTATTGTAGTAGGCCTAGAAGATCGTACCAATCATAATGAGGTGCGTGGATTCTTAGGTCACACAGGGTATTACATAAAATTTATCAAAGGATATGTGAAGATTTCCGCACCCCTGGAAGAGTTATTAAAACAAAAATGGGCATTCTATTAGGGAGAACCGTAGCAGCTTGCATTTGAGGCATTAAAGGAGAGACTTACATACAATGCCTATTCTGCATTTTCCTTCATGGAACCAATCATTTCATGTACATATGGACACATCTAGCACAACCATTAGCACAGTGTTAGCTCAACATAGAGAGGGTATTATATATCATCCTATCTATTTTGCTAGTAAAAGTTGACTCCTTCATAACAGAATTACACAACTACAGAGCATAAGGCCTTGTCAATGATCTAAGCACTACATAAATTCAGACAGTATTTACTAGTAACTCCTTTTGTATTTTATATTGATCACATGGCATTAAAATACTTGGTAAATAAGCCCATTTTACAGGTGTGCATATGTCGATGGGTGCTCTTATTTTAGGAATTTGATTTCAAAGTTGTGGTAAAACCAGGTAAAAGTAATTCTATCCCAGACCATCTATCAAGGATTTAGTTAGGGGAGGACACACAGAAAATTGAAGATACAATGTCAGATGCACAGTTATACAAGTTAAATCACGTGCCTTCAGAATTTGAGGATATTGATGTCTTTTTATGGACGGGTATGACACTAGAAGGGATGAAAGCATTGGAGAAGAAACAACTTGCAATTCACGTAGGACCCTTTATGTTTATCAATGGTGAATTATAAAAACTAGGCCGAGATGAATTATTGCACCGTTGTGTGTACTGGAACATGAGCACACATATATCATGAAAGAGGCTCATGGAGTTATTACAGGTGGGCACTATGCTGGTGAAACCACCACGCACAATATTCTACTCATTGGATTATGGTGGGAGACACTGTACAAGGATTGTAAAGAGTATTGTAAGGTGTGTGATCACTGTCAATGCCTTGGAAAACCTAGGAAAAGAGATACAAAACCTTTGAGGCATATTTATAGTACAAAAGCATTTGAGAAATGGACTATAGACTTTTTAGGTTCTATTTCACCAGCCATGCGTAGAACTGGATCACGTTATATCATCACTTGTACAGATTCTCTTATAAGGTAGGTAGAAGCAATACCTATGAAGGATTTTACATAAAATACATCAGTCAGGTTCTTATGGGAAAAGATTCTTTCTAGGTATGGATTTCCATTGAGGTTGACAAGAGATAGGAGCACACACTTTTTGAATGAGAGAATTAGGATATTATTGGATGAATTTATGGTTGCGCACCACAAGACTACACCCTATCATCCTCAGGAAAATGGTACTATGGAAGCCTTCAACAAGATATTGAGAAAGGCCTTGAAAAAAATTTGTGATGTTGGAAGGAAATATTGGGATGATAAACTTTCTATTGTGCTTTGGGTGTATAGAATAACCTACAAGAGGTTGAATAAGGCCACACCCTTTTAGTTGGTGTTTTACGTAGAAGCAAGTTTCTTATGGAATTCTTGTTACCTTCTTTGCAAATTGTGAGCAGTGGAGGTCTAGCTGATGAGAAAGCATTAGAAGAAATAATTGACAAGTTAATGTAGTTGTATGAGAGACTTATTAAATCATGTTGGAATCAAAAACAGCAAAAGGCTAGATTGAAGTCATGGTATGACTGACACATCAGGTGACCCAAAAATAGACTGAAACTTTTATCTACTCAAACTTCGTATCCTTGTAAGATTATCAAATTATAGTTTAATTTTTACCCCTTTGAAATCAACTTAAATTAATGCAATTAGCATGGAACTTTGTAAAAATGTTGATTGCGGAGTTCAAAAATGGCCTACGTCTCTGGGTTCTTATCGAACTGTTCCACTAGTCAAAACTTGTACGTTACAATAGTAATTTCACAAGAAAACCTAATGGAGACTATTAAGAACTTGGTCAAAAGAATATCTAGACCTTCGGATGACAAGGGTGAAAGATAGCCCCTGACGTCCCCTTTCCTGGCGTATTCGGAAAGCTCTATGGCACCGGCTACACTGTTCAAAATCCTCTGGATCTCAATCATCCTTCCAGACACTTCGTAATTCCCTATGGCACTCCGGTCAAAACACCAAGCTTCATAATAATTTCGTGTGACGTTATGGGCTGACTAGGTAATATTAAAACTCCTAGTCACAATAATGCCTCTTTAAATACATAGGTCTTCACAACTTTATAGTAAGCCTAAAAAATAGGTCTTATAAAAATAACACTCTTCTCCACTCACTCAGGCGATAGTCCTCAAGCTATGGCTTTGAGCTTCCGAAGTTGTGTGTTTAGAATGAAATGGGTCCCCTATTTATACCCACATGGGGCCCTTAAATAATGCATTAAAAATTATCTATAGGCTATTAAAATCCTAATTATAGCATTGTAGATAGGTTTACATCCCATTTTTTGGTGGCATTTTTAAGTGGGTTAAATCCCACATAATCCTCCAAATTCCACATGATGTGGATGCATTAAAAAGTGGGAAAATATCCCACATGGGGCGGCTTTGGTTTTTTTATAAGGTTTTAATAAACCTTACCTCCCCTCCTTTCACATGGGTTTCTCCATGCATGGGCCTTTGCCCCACCACTTCACACACCACATGGAACTTTTCATATGTGTGGGGGCGGAATTGTTTGGCTGAGTCATGTGGTGTTTTTTTTGGTTTTTGTGTCCACCGAGATATGTAAGAATGTGGCCAATTAGGTTGATTGAGCCATATGGAAATGGTTCCCGCCTAGGTGTAATGTGGACACACCAAGATAATAGAAATTTGACCCATACATTGTGGCATAGAATGTAATCAACTCGGTGAATAGCTCGATGAGAAAAGAAATAAACACATAGTACACTTGTCAACTCTAAATAGGAAAATCGAGTGAATTTGATCAGTGATGGAAAGCCACATGGTGGATTTTGGACCCACCATGTCGGCGATAATAAATTAGTCCACACGGCGGTCGATCTCCCCTCCGTTAAAAAAGTTGAGCCTCTTGTTGCGACCACCAAATTTTATGCCTATCAAAGACCAGAGGGTGATAACCACCCAAAATGAATCTCTCTTTTTTCCAATTCCTTTTTACCACATGTCGCAGTGTGATTAGTCCAATATTGACCTGTTGACCAGAGTTGACTTTCCTATTGACTGAACTTTGACCGGACATAACTAGAGCTCCCAATGTCCATTTGTCACTTTCTCATAGTCGTCGAAAAGCTCTCAAAAATATCTTCTGCACTGCTATGATTTAGGGATTTTTAGGGAACTATTGATATCAAAAATGATCCCCTGATCAAAACTCCCCACTGGAAAAGGATTTTTGTCCCAAAAATCTTATATTGGAACAGTTTTCCATCCTGTCCTGAATCTGGAAACTCTGCTACCACCTCGGAAGTGCTGCTGTAGTATACCCTTTGGTCTCTTCCCATACACCCTCATCACTTCAAAAAATTTATTTTGATCCTGGGACCTATGGGTTATGGCCCCATGATGCTTCCACTGTGCCACTCTGATATCAAAAGAAGACCTCCATGCCTCCGTTTTGCGGTGTTAGACTTCCATATATCTAACAACAAGGATCTTATTTTACTCTATAACATAGCTCCTCATGTAGAGCCATATGTCCCATCCCCTCTCTAAGCCAATTGTCTTATTTGGGAAGAACAAGTTTCAGTTCCTGAATAGTAGTTTCTTCTCCCCTCTGTTCCAGACCTAGTGCTTGATGAATGGGTGGAAAGGCATCACAAATTTGATCCTTATGTTAAATAACTAGAAGCCTATGAAACTGGGCTTGGTACTTATTGCATTCTAGAAGAAGACGTTACACTTCTATGTGCAATCATAGGAGACAAAGTTCAAACTAGTCTATGGAAGTTGTACTTTGATGGATCTAGAAGTAGAAATGGCGCAGGAGTGGGAGTGGTTCTCATTTCCCCTAAGGATGAGAAATTATTCTTCATACATAGGCTCAAGTTTTCATATTCTAACAATGTGGCATAATATGAAGCGCTAGTACATGGCTTGCTTATTGCTGAAAAGAAGACAATTAAAGTGTTGCAGATCTTCGGGACACAGAATTGGTCATCCACCAAGTCACCAACAAATTCTAGAAAAATAATAAGCTTCTTAAAGCTTATAAACACAGAGTTTGGGACATACTTGAGAGATTTGATGCCCTTAATCTGTAGGTATTCCTGCGTAAAAGGAACAAAGAGGTTGACCAAATGGCAGCGCTTGGTTCACAATTTTCTCTTACTGAGGTCTTTGCCAAAGGAAACACACAGCACATTAAGATGGTATTTAGGCCATCCTTCTCGAAAAATAACACCAGCTAGAAAGTGTTTGAAAATGATGCGTAGATCATCCAGTTTATCCAAAGTGAAGCTGAATTTTCATCAAGTATGCAAGTTGACTTACATGATAGCTATGGTGACCAAGTAATACAGCTGAAGACAAATAAGTTACCTAAAGGACTAGTCACCTTAGAGAAAATTTTCATCCCTAATGATGAGTTCAAGGGTGAAGAAAGATACATGCATACCGTGCAAGAGATCTTCTCTTCCATTACTATTGCGTGCAGAAAGGAGTTGTTGCTCAGCAGGACTTGTACGCATGAAGAAAAATAGGCCTTCATCTCTCTCTGTCAAAAATACAGTGAAATTTTCTCATAGGAGTATGAGGACCTCAAATTTTTTGATCCAAGTGTTGCTCAACACTCCATTGACCTTGATCCTGGCATAAAACCCGTCAGACAAAAACAATGACTAGTCAATCCAAAGATAGAGCCCCTCATGAGAAAGGAACTATCAAAACTCATTGAGCCTAAAATTATCTTTCCTATTAAATACTCTACCTGGGTTGCAAATATGGTTCCAGTAAGCAAGAAGAATGGTGAAATAAGAATGTTTGTTGATTTCAGAGATTTGAATAAGGCATCTCTAAAAGATCATTATCCTCTACCTTTAATGGAGTAGATTCTTCAGACTGTGGCTGGCACGCAAAGGTTCTCGATGCTAGATGGGTATTCAAGTTTCAACCAGATCCTAGTCAAGGAAGAGGATTAATTCAAAAGAGCATTTAAAACCAAATGGGGAACATATGCATACCAAAAAATGCCCTTTTTTCTATCAAATGTGGGTGCAACGTTTCAGTGCATCATGGATATTGCCTTTAAAGGTTACATCAATGAGTTCATCTTGGTTTACCTTGATGATATAACTATCTTCTCAAAGTAGAATGCGGATCATATGGCGCAGCTAGAAAAGGTCTTTGAGAGATGCAGATAATTTGGAGTATCTCTTAACCCCAAGAAGTGCAATTTTTTGGTGGCTCAGGAAAGCTCTTGGGCCATTTGGTTTCGAAGGATGGCATCACAATTGATCCTGAGTGCATTTCATCCATCCTATCCCAAAACCCTATCGGTGCACAAAAAGGCCTTGCAGTCCTTCCTTGGAAAGATTAACTTTGTGAGGCGTTTTATCCCTAACTTTACAGGACTGGTTCATCCCATCACCCCTATGCTCAAAAATGGCATAGCCTTCAGATGGAAAGCAGAAAGAAGAGAAAGCTTCAACAAGATCAATAAAAAGATTTCTTGTGTGCCAACACTCATCAATCCAAATTACTCAAAGGATTTTATCCTTTATGCTTATGGTGCTGATGCAAGCATTACTGTTGTCCTAACATAGGAAAATGAACAAGGGTAGGAACAACCACTGGCCTTCTTCAGCTAGATGCTGAAGGATTATGAATTGAAATACAGTCACATGGATAAGCAGGTCTTTTCCATCATGCACGTGCTCAAGAAATTCAAAAGTCTGCTCGCCAAAAATCATATCAAGGTGTTAGTATCCCACTCAGCTGTCAAAGAATTCATCATGGGAGAAGAAATTAGTGAGAAGAGAGTGTGATGGGTGACAAAAATCATGGAATATGATGTGACTATTAAAGCCACAAAGATGGTAAGAGGTAGTGCACTCTGTAAGCAGATTGCTGAGGATACATAGAGTGAACTGGAGGCTTCATTATTTTTGGATGAAGACCTCCTGCATGTAGAACATGAACAAAATATAGACACCGACGTGTGTGACTAGATGAAGAACATGATCACATTCCATTCCGACGGTGCGTACCCTCCTGGTTTGAACAAAGCAAAGAGAAGGCAACTGAGGTTGCAATCTATCCCTTATGTTTTGATTGATGGACTTCTCTTCAAAATAAATCTAGATGGCATGATGTTAAGATGTATCAATGGTGCACGTAGACTGAGCAAGTGTTAACAGAATTTCATGATGGATTCTCTGGTGGACACTTCTTTGCCAAAACTATAGCAATGAAGATCATAATGGTAGGTATCTTTTGGCCTACCCTATTTGCAGATGCACATAGGTGGGTGAAAAAATGCAAAGAATGCACTTTCTTTGCAGGAAAGAAAAGATTGGCATTGCTTCCCCTTCAACCAATCCAAGTGGCTCAGCCTTTTGCGTAATGGAGTCTCAAATTTATAGGCAATGATCAATCTACCTTCAAGCACTGGACATAAATGGGTGCTGAAAGCTACAGATTACTTCACCAGATGGATAGAACATGTCACGCTTAAGGAATCAACTGACAAAGTCATCCTTGAATTTCTCGAAGGCTTAGTCACAAGGTTTGGCATTCCTCAAACCATTATATTTGATAGTGAAAATCTCTTCCTTGGTGCTAAAATCACCTATTGGGCTCTAAGTCTAGGCATTTACCTGAAAACCTCTTCCAAATATTACCCTCAGGGAAACAGGTGTGGCATAATCAACAAACAAGAACCTAATCATAACCATGAAGCACACAATAAACATCAACCAAAGACAATGGCATATGAAGGTCTTACGCACGGTCTGGAAAAATATTATCATAGTCCAAAGGCAATAGGAGCTTCACCTTACAAGCTTGTCTATGGTAAGGAGGTTGCCATTCCTTTGACACTAGAAATAAATTCATCGCCGCTTTCCCATCAGCTAGAATTTGAGGGTGCAGATCAGAGAGAAATTAGGATGTTAGAGCTGGTTCATCTTGAAGAGCTTAGAAACTCTTTCATGATCAAGCTAGAGCAACATCAACAAGAAATAAAGAAATGGTTTGACAGAAACGCTAGATCTCAAGCTTTCAAAGTTTGGGACCTGGTTCTAAAATGGGATGCTAATAGAGCTAAACCAGGGTGCCATTCAAAGTTTGACGCACTTTTGGAGTGGCCCATACATCATCAGTTCCTGCAAGGAAGCTAAATCTTTTGATTTAACTCATCCGGATGGAAGCGCGCTGCAAATCCCAATGTATGGGATCTATCTCATACCCTTCCATTAGGTTTGTTGTATATATTAGAGTAGTTTCAATTCCTTCAAGTGTGCTCCCCGCACATTGTTTGTACATAGTTCCTTCCTCTTGTGTTCTTCCTATGTGTTCCCTTTTGTTACTTCCATAATGTAGAGCCTCCCTTAGCAGTTGTGAGAATCAGAACAAAGTGTAGAAATGATTCTCAAAGTGATCACAATGGCATTTTCATGATTTAACAAGCAAAATCCATGCCCAATGGATGCTTCAGACTAATGATCTATTACATCTAGCAAGTAGATGGCCACTGAAATGTCACCAAAATTGTTATCCAAATAGCTCTCCTAGTGATTTGGATAACTTACATACACATTCTGGCCCTAGGTTATTCATTGAAGAATTGTGTGCACTCAAAATCACTTGGCACATTCCTTTGGTCGCAGTTTACCTACGCCACCCTTTCCTTTTCTCCTTCCCCTTCTCTCTTACACCCACCTTTTGTGCAGTCACCTTCTTCCAAGTCAGTTTCTTCTCATCCCATGTGCCTAAGTCCTTAGCCCTTCATGTGCCACACCCATTACTTTGTAATAGTTGTGCCTTAACCATACGTTCTCTACTCACCAGTTTGATTCATCTCCCCACGTGCATCATGTGCACCCCCTCCACGCCTTCCTCTATTTTCTCTGTGTGCCCTTCCCTCATACCCTTTTGTGCCAGATCATCTTTTGACACAATTAAGTGTGTCGAGCACAACCAGTCAAGCATGCCAATAGGGCGTCAAATCCTTGCAACAAATGAATGATTGAAACGTGGCATAAATGACAAATAATTATTCATTTGGCCACCATCTTAGCCAATATGCGCACACCACATTTTTTGCATACGCCGATGACTCTGACATATTCTCACAACCATATCATCAGCTACAGATCTTAGATTGGTGCACACCTGGACTTGTCAAAGAGCTCCTAACATCAGCTACAGTTCCAGAAATTCAAAATTCAAATTCTGGCAGATCTGGTAGGTGAGAAATGGGAAAACATCTCTCTGAACATTGATGAGTAGATCTGATTACTCCAACCACCGAATTCGGTATGATCCACCCTCTTTTGTCTTCAACACATCAAGCAGGCATCGGGAAGCGTATTTCATAGATTTACAGACATTGAATGCTTCTTGTTGGTGGTTGTGTTTTAAATTCAGGGTTTCCCTCCTTTTCCCTTCTTCCTCCATGGATTCAACTATAAATGTAAGAGCAAGGCTCATTTGTTATGTTGGACACTCTGGATCCTTACGCATGTTGTTAGGGACTCCATATTTTATGTATTTTGAGTTGTAGACCTCCATGTTTGGCTCTTGCATGTGGATATCAGCCTCCTTATCATTATAACAATTCTGTGCATTTTTAGAAGTAATAGAAGCATCATTTTGTGATTATTCTCTATCCTAACATGTTGGCATTCCTTCTTCTTGCCTCTTCTCTTACATTGTGTATTATTGTGCTATTTCAAGTCCCCTACAGTTCAATAGTTAGTTGTGTTCCAAGAGAACGATCTGGTGAATGTGTATTTCATTGTGCTACTCATGCCTAGCCTCCTTTCATGCATTCCCTATCATTCTCACACAGAACATATAGTGTTCACCCCACTTTTCTGGTGTTATCACCTTTTAGTGAAGTTTACTTCATGTTATCCTTCTTTCCTTAGTCCCTTGGCATTCTTAGCTTAATTTCCCCTTTTAGCACTAGGAGTAGCAGTAGCAGTAGACATAGATAGAGGGACCAACATTCTCTGAAGATCCGTCCCAAGCTCGTAAGGTCCCACAACTTGGGGATGGTTAAATTGTGGTCTCAGACACCTCGGCCCTTTCGAGATCCGAAATGCAGGTGCACATTTGAGCAACCAACACAACTTAAAATAATGCAATTAGCATGACACTTTGCAAAAAGGTTGATTATGGAGTTCGGAAATGGCCTACGTCTCTAAGTTCTTATCAAACCATTCCACTAGTCAAAACTTGTAAGTTATAATAGTACTTTCAAAAGAAAACCTAATGGAAACTATTAAGAACTTGCTTAGAAGAATATCAAGACCTTTGGATGACAAGGGTGAAAGATAGCACGCCGACATCCCATGTTCCTAGATTATTTAGAAAGATCTATGGCACCATCTCCACTGTTTGAAATCCTTCAGATCTCAATCGACCTTCCAGATGCTTCGTAACGCCCTATGACACTCCAGTCAAAACACCAACCTTCACAATAATTTATTGTGGTGCTATGGGCTGACTAGGTAGTATTAAAACTCCTAGTCACAATAATGCCTATTTAAATAAATAGGTCTTCACAACTTTATAGTAAGCCTAAAAAATAGGTCTTATAAAAATAACACTCTTCTCCACTCGCTCAAGTGATATTCCTCAAGCTATGGTTTTGAGCTTCCAAAGTTGTGTGTTTACAATGAAATGGGTCCCCTATTTAGACCCAAATGGGCCCTTAAATAACCTTAAATTTTATCCCATCCTGTTTGTAGATGGGGGTGGCATTTTCAAGTGGGTTAAATCCTGCATTATCCTCCAAATTCCATGTGATGTAAATGCATTAAAAAGTGGGAATGCCCTATCCCACATGGGGCAGATTTTGTTTTTTATAAGGTTTTAATAAACCTTACCTCCCCTCCTTTCACGTGGGATTCTCCACGCATGGGCCTTTGCACCACCACTTCACCCACCATGTGGAACTTTGCATATTTGTGGGGGCATATTTGTTTGGCCGAGTCATGTGGTGTGTTGTTTGGTTGTTGTGATATGCCTAAGATATATGGATATGTGGCCAATTAGGTTAACCAAGCCATGTGGAAATGCTTCCTGCGCGAGGTGTAACGTGGACTCACCAAGACAATAGAAATTTGACCCATACATTGTGGCATAGAATGTAATCAACTTTGTGAATAGCTTGATGTTTCAACATAGATGAGCAACTCGATCAACACATAGTCCACTTTTCGAATCTCAATAGGAAACTCGAGTGAACTCAAAAAGTGGTGACAAGCCATGTGGTAGCTTGTGGACCCACCACGTCATCGATAATAAATTAGTCCACACAACGGCTAGGCTCCCCTCCATTAAAAAATTTGAGCCTCTTGTCATGCAACCACCAAATTTTAAGCCTGTCGAAGACTGGAGATCGATTACCACCCAAAATAACTCTCTCTTTTTCCAACACCTTTTTTCCACGTGTCGCAGTGTGATTGGTCCAATATTGACCTGTTGACCAGAGTTGACTTTCTTATTAACTGAAATTTTACCAGACATAACTAGAGCTTCCAATGTCTATTTTTCACGTTCTCATAATCGTTGGAAAGATCTCAAAAAGATATTCTGCACTACCATAATTTAGGGATGTTTAGGGAACTATTGATATAAAAAATTATCCCCTGATCACACCTCCCCACTGGGAAAGGATTTTTGTCCCAAAAGCTTATATTAGAACATTTTTCCATCATATCTTGAATCTGAAAACTTTGCTGCCACCTCAAAAGTGTTGCTGTAGTAGACCCTTTGGTCTCTTCCCCTACAACCTCCTCACTTTCAAAAACTTTATTCTGATCCTGGGACTTGTGGGTTATGGGCCCATGATGCTTCGATTGCATCACTCTGATATCTAAAGAAGACCTACATGCCTCCACTGTGCAGTGCTAGGTTTCCAGATATCTAACAACAAGGATATTCTTTTACTCTATAACATAGCTCCTGGCTCTGAGTTGATTCTAGTAGAATCCAAAAAAGTTTAAAGGAACTCCATGTTACTTAGAGCTATGATTGATTTGATGTCAATGACTGATAATGACTTGTCCCTTTTCAGACCTCAACGCCTCCATTTTGTCTCTTGCAGTGCTAAGTCTCTTCCAGACCTCAACGCCTCCGTTGTGCAGTGCTGCACGGTTAAGTCTCTTGTAGACGTCAATGCCTCAATTGTATAGTGCTAATTCTCTTTCATAACCTCAATGCCTCTTCTGAAGTGTG
The DNA here is from genome assembly GCA_019776745.2 of Taxus chinensis. Taxonomy (NCBI): domain Eukaryota; kingdom Viridiplantae; phylum Streptophyta; class Pinopsida; order Cupressales; family Taxaceae; genus Taxus; species Taxus chinensis. Next base: position 775,803,885 of record CM034152.1, read on the forward strand.
ATGATAAATCTAATGATTAGGTACCATTCGAATGTGTGGTTGTAATGCCTTGACTCCGAATGATGTTTTGAGCTAATATTTTGAGATATCTTTTTGTTGCAAACAATATCAGGTACCATTCTGCTATATGCACATGATGGCCTCTTCACAAAATGAAGTTCCGACCTGACGTCAATGCCAACGATGATTCACCTACCATTCTGTCACACTATCATAATGCCTCTTCACAGAATGAAGTTCTAAGCTGAATCCTGTGAACTCTATTGTCTGCATAAATGACAGATCAATCTCCAAGCTTTATATGAGTTAAATCATGTATCCAAGTTGTAAGAGGTACTCACAAGATGATTAGGAGATATGTTTGGAGAATTCATCAAATTTTCTAAGTAAGAAAATCCACTAAGTATGGTAAACCTTTCTCTCAAAATTTTCTCACAAATTCTGATCTCCAAAAAAATACTGCATACTATTCATCAATCTGAATTATGAAATATATAATTGAAAAATTGTTGACTTACCCATTTTAAAGGACTTTCACTTTCAGGTATTATCTGGTCCTGGGTTGAATTGTCAACTGGTGGTGGAGTAGAAAAAGCTTTTGCCTTTATAATAGGCCTTCATTCCATTTTTGGCTTGCCATTATTCTGATGGCGAGATGGATGCAGTTTCTAGAAATTATTCACCCGATGCCCATTCCTCTGGAAATGAGCACAAAAATCCCTCTTAATATCCTTCTTTTGGGATGAGGAACTCTTTCTGCCATTTCTCGACTCTGCATGACAAGATTGATCTTTCTGATTTTCCTTGTTCCTGATGAACGACATCAACTTCTTCATCAATGTCCTTCTCTTCCAGCATCTGGCCACAAAATGATTATGCAATCCACAAAAAGTACATATAAAGGAATTCCACATCTTCTTGAAAATCATAATCATACTTCTTAAGCTGAAAACTTGGATAAGAAGTTTTATTGTGCTTATGATTATGGTAAGAAACTGGAGGTGGAATATCATTACCTCTTCACTGATTTCTCTTACCACATCCTTCCTGTGACGACAAAGCATAACTTTCCTGCTCAGAATATTCTTAGTAGGACTAGTGGGGTATTCACTTTTCTTTCAGAATCTTGTCTTCCATTAGCGTTCTTAGAACATTCTCCAATATCCATTCCCATACTGGAAAAACCTAAACCTGCAAACTAAGGACGATCCTCAACCTGTATTGGGTTAGAAATGCCTTGGCCATTTTTACCAAGGCCTCTTCCATCAAATCCCATTTTATCTAGTAATTTGGATCCAATGCCTCTAGTATGCTTTTCATACAAACCAAAGACTTCATTACCTGAATCCAAAACTGAATGGGAGGAAGAATAAGATTCCAGTGGTGAACAACTTACAGTGCAATCATCTGTTATGGTCTCTGCATCTGAAGTTTAAGGTATTTCCTTATTCTAGTCACCACATTGCAACCTTTCCAAGAGCTCATCCTCAGTTTACAATTCTGAGTTTAAGCAAGCATTATCCTCTTCCAAGGAGAAATACATTGATCAAAGGAGAGAGTTCTCTTCCTAAATCTGGTGATTATAAGCTTCAACCTCATCGAGCTTCACGTGTTTATACATCTTTCCCATAGTGCACTTGTACCCTGTTCACACAAATTTAACCAACTGCACCAACTTGAAGTAATCACTCTATTAATCAGATTCACTGAAAGCAAATATGGAGCTAAACCAACTCTGATACCAAACTTGATCCGAAAATAGACCAAAAATTTTATCTACTGGATCTTTAGACCCTTGTAGGCTTATCAAATTATCGTTTAATTTTTACCCCTTTAAAATCAACTTTAAATAATGCAATTAGCATGACACTTTGCAAAAAGGTTGATTAAGGAGTTCGGCAATGGACTACATCTCCAGGTTCTTATCAAACTATTCCACTATTCAAAACTTGTAATTTATAATAGTACTTTCACAAGAAAACCTAATGGAAACTATTAAGAACTTGCTTAGAATAATATCCAAACCTTCAGACGATAAGGGTGAAGATAGCACCTAATGTCCCCTTTCCTATCTTATTCGGAAAGCTCTATGGCACCATCTCCACTGTTCAGAATCCTCCGCATCTCGATCGGCCTTCTAGAAACTTCGTAACGCCCTATGGAACTCTATGGTAAAAACACCAAGCTTCACAATAATTTAGTGTGGTGCTATGGGCTAACTAGGTAGTATTAAAACTCCTAGTCACAATAATTCCTATTTAAATAAATAGGTCTTCACAACTTTATAGTAAGCCTAAAAAATAGGTCATATAAAAATAACACTCTTCTCCACTCGCTCGAGCGATATTCCTCAAGTTATGGCTTTGAGCTTCTGAATTTGTGTATTTACAATGAAATGGGTCCCCTATTTAGACCCAAATGGGGCCCTTAAATAATGCATTAAACATTATCTATAGGCTATTAAAATCCTAAACGTAGCATTGTAGATAGGGTTACATCCCATTTTTGGGCAGCATTTTCAAGTGGGTTAAATCTTGCATAATCCTCCAAATTCCACGTGATGTGGATCAATTAAAAAATGGGGAAAATATCCCACATGGGGCGGATTATGTTTTTTCATGAGGTTTTAATAAACCTTACCTCCCCTTCTTTCATGTGGGCTTCTCCATGCATGAGCCTTTGTGCCACCACTTCACCCACCATGTGGAACTTTCCATATGTGTGGGGGCAGATTTCCATGTGTGTTGTTTGGTTGTTTTGACTACTGAGATGTATGGGAATTCAGCCAATTAGGTTGACCGAGCCATGTGGAAATGCTTCTCGCTGAGGTGTAATGTGGACTCACCAAGATAATAGAAATTCAACCCATACATTGTGGCATAGAATGTAATCAACTCGGTGAATAACTCGATGTGTAACTTGATCCATAACTCGATGAGCAACTCGATCAACACATAATCCACTTGTTGAACTCTCGATAGGAAAATCGAGTGAACTCATCAAGTGGTGGCAAGCCACGTGGTTGCTTGTGGACCCACCATGTCGGTGATAATAAATTAGTCCACACAGTGGCCAGACTCCCCTCTGTTAAAAAACTTAAGCCTCTTGTCGCGACCACTAAATTTTATGCCTGTCAAAGACTGGAGGTCGATAACCACCCAAAAAAACTCTCTCTTTTTTCCAACGCCTTTTTTCCACGTGTCGCTGTGTGATTGGTCCAATATTGACCTGTTGACTAGAGTTGACTTTCCTATTGACTGAAATTTTACCAGACATAACTAGAGCTCCCAATGTCTGTTTTTCATGTTCTCATAATCATTGGAAAGATCTCAAAAATATATTCTGCACTACCATAATTTCAGGATGTTTAGGGAACTATTGATATCAAAAATTAGGCTCTGATCACACCTCTCCACTAGGAAAGGATTTTTGTCCCAAAAATCTTATATTAGAACATTTTGCCATCATATCTTGAATCTGAAAACTTTGCTGCCACCTCAGAAGTGGTTCTGTAGAAGACCCTTTGGTCTCTTCCCCTACAAACTCCTCACTTCAAAAACTTTGTTCTAATCTTGGGACCTATGGGTTATGGGCCCATGATGCTTCATATACATCACTCTGATATCCAAAGAAGACCTCCATGACTCCACTGTGTAGTGCTAGGCTTCTGAGATATCTGACAACAAGGATATTATTTTACTCTATAACACATCTCCTGGAACTAAGTTGATTCCGTAGAATCCAAACAGGTTTGAAGGAACTCCATGTTACTTAGAGCTATGATTGATCTGATGTTGATGATGGATAATGACTTGTCCCTTTTCAGACCTCAATGCCTCCGTTGTGCAGTGCTAAGTCTCTTACAGACCTTCAATGCCTCCATTGTGAAGTACTAAGTCTCTTGTAGACCTCAATGCCTCCGTTGTACAATGCTAAGTCTCTTTCAGACCTCAATTCCTCTATTGTGTGATGTTAAGTTTGATGATCAACTACCATTAGAATGTGTGGTCACAATGTCCTTGACTTTGAATGATGTTTCGAGCTAATATTTTGAGAGATCCTTTTGTTGAAAAACAATATCAGGTACCATTTTACTAGATGCACATTATGACCTCTTCATAGAACAAAGTTATGACCTAACGTCATTGCCAACAGTGATTCAACTACCATTCTACTATACGGTCATAATGCCTCTACACAAAATGAAGTTCCGAGTTGACTCCTGCGAACTCTACTATCTACACAAATGGAAGATTAATCTCCAAGATTTATATGAGTTAAATCCTATATCCAAGTTGTAATAGGTACTCATAACTGATTAGGAGATATATTTGGAGTATTCATCAAATTTTCTAGGTAAAAAAATCCACTGAGTATGGTAAACCTTTCTCTCAACATTTTCTCACAAATTCTGATCTCCAAACAAATACTACATACTATTCATCAATCTGAATTATGTAATATATAATTGAAAAATTGTTGACTTACCCATTTTAAATGACTTTCACTTGTCAGGTATTACTTTGTCCTGGGTTGAATTGTCAACTGGTGGTGGAGTAAGAAAACTACTTTTCCTTTATAATAGGCCTCCATTCCATCTTTGGATTTCCATTATTCTGATGGTGAGATGGATGTAGTTTCCAGCAATTTTTCACCTGGTGCCCATTCCTCTAGCAATGAGCAAAAAAATTCCTCTTAAACTCCTTATTTTCGGATGAGGAAATCTTTCTGCCATTTCTACGACATTTGCATGATGAGATTGGTCTTTCTGATTTTCCTTGTTTCTGATGAAACGGTATCAACTTCTTCATCAATGTCCTTCTCTTCCAGCATCTAGCCACATAATGATTATGCAATCCACAAAAACGTACATGGAAAGGAATTCCACATCTTCTGAAAATCATAATCATACTTCTTAAGCTGAAAAAGTGGATCAGAAGTTTTATTGTGCTTATGATTATGGTAAGAAAATGGAGGTGGAATCTCATTACCTCTTCATTGGTTTCTCTTACCACATCCTACTTGTGACAACGAAGCACAACTTTCCTTCTCAAAATCTTCTTGTAGGACTAGTGGGGTATTCACTTTGCTTTCATAATATTGTCTCCCATTAACATTCTTAGAGCATTCCCCAATATCCATTCCCACAATAGAAAAACCCAAACCTGTAAAACGAGGATGATCCTCGACTATATTGGGTTAGCAATGCCTTGGCCATTTTTACCAAGGCCTCTTCCATCAAATCCCATTTTATCTAGTAATTTGGATCTAATGCCTCTAGTATGCTTTTCAAACAAACCAAAGACTTCATTACCTGAATCTGAAACTGAATGGGAGGAAGAAGAAGATTCTAGTGGTGAACAACTTACAGTGAAATCATCTATCATGGTCTCTGCATCTGAAGTTTAAGGTATTTCCTTATTCTAGTCACCACATTGAAACCTTTCCAAGAGATCATCCTTTGGTTTGCAATTCTAATTTTAAGCAAGCATTCTCCTCTTCCAAGGAGAAATACATTAATCACAGGAGAAATTTCTATTCCTAGATTTGGCGATTATAAGATTCAACCTCATCGAGCTTCACCTATTTAGACATCTTGCCCATAATGCACTTGTACCCTATTCACACAAATTGAACCAATTACACTAACTTGAAGTAATCACTCTGTTAATCAGATTCACTGAAAGCAAATATGGAGCTAAACTAGCTCTGATACCAAACTTGATCCGAAAATAGATGAAAATTTTATCTACTCGATCTTCGAACCCTTGTAGGCTTATCAAATTACCGTTTAATTTTTACCCCGTTAAAATCAACTTAAAATAATGCAATTAGCATGACACTTTGCAAAAAGGTTGATTATGGAGTTCGGCAATGGCCTACGTCTCTAGGTTCTTATCGAACCGTTCCACTAGTCAAAACTTGTAAGTTACGATAGTAATTTCACAATAAAACCTAATGGAAACTATTAAGAACTTACTTAAAAGAATATCTAGAACTTCAGATGACAAAGGGTGAAAGATAGCACCCGACGTCCCCTTTCTTGTGTATTCGGAAAGCTCTATGACACCAGCTCCACTATTTAGAATCCTTTGGATCTCGATCAGCCTACCAGATGCTTTGTAACACCCTATGGAACTCCAATCAAAACACCAGGCTTTACAATAATTTAGTGTGGTGCTATGTGCCGACTAGGTAGTATTAAAACTCCTTGTCACAATAATTCCTATTTAAATAAATAGGTCTTCACAAGTTTATAGTAAGCCTAAAATATAGGTCTTACAAAAATAACACTCTTCTCCACTCGCTCAATTGATATTCCTCAAGCTATGGCTTTGAGCTTTTGAAGTTGCATGTTTACAATGAAATGGGTCCCCTATTTATACCCAAATGGGACCCTTCAATAATGCATTAAAAATTGTGTATATGCTATTAACATCCTAAACATAGCAATGTAGATAGGTTTACATCCCTTTTTTAGGTGACATTTTCATGTGGGTTAAATCCCACATAATCCTCCAAATTCCATGTGATGTGGATGCATTAAAAAGTGAAAAAATATCCCACATGGGGCGGATTTGGTTTTTTGATAAGGTTTTAATAAACCTTACCTCCCCTCCTTTCACGTGGGCTTCTCCACGCACGGGCCTTTACACAACCACTTCACCCACCATGTGGATCTTTGCATATGTGTGGGATGAATTTTTGTAGCCAAGTCATTGTTGGGGTATGGAGCCTATTTTTGGTCTTCTCGAATCAGTGTTAAAGTGTTGGAGTTAGAACGGTAAAGTTTGGAGCATTCTGCAATCATCTACTATGGCATTGTTGTGTCGTTGTTATGCCATTGTTGTAAATTGGTTGTTAATGTCGTGATGGTTTTTCTAGCCATGGGAAGTTGAAAGATCATGACTTTCAAACTTCTAAGGTCAGCTTTAGGACTTCTTAAAAGGATTGTAATCCTATAAATAGAGGTGTTAAGGTATCTTGAGTGTTCAAGAGGTATTGAGTCTTAATGATCAAGAGGTGATCAAGAGTGATTAAGGTTAAGCAATTGGTTGTCAATTGTGGTTTAGATGTGGTTTAGCATATTTGGAATTCTTTTGTGAGTTCTTAACTGAGAGAAGACTGTGAGATTTTTTTACTCTTGTTGATAATAAAATCTGAGCAAGTTCTTGGTGGACGTTGCCCACATTGGGTGAACCACGATAAATATTGTCTTGTCTTCTTTTGTGTATTATATATTTATGTTGTTATATTTCTGCAATTATAATTATGCTATATAGTTTCCTACTATTGTGGTTTGAGGAATTGTTTCTGCATATTTGTTCTCTAATTCTTGACAATTGGTATCAGAGCTTTGGTGATTTTTTGCTGAAGTTGTAAATCACAGGGAAAGTTTAGCTTGAGTGGAGCTATGGCAGATGAGGGAAAATCGAGGGTTGATAATTTCAATGGGAAGAACTTTGGTTTGTGGAAGATGCAAATGGAGGATTACTTATATCAGAAGGACCTCCATGTTCCTTTGGCTGGAAAAGCAAAGAAACCTACAACCATGTCAGATGAGGATTGGGAGTTGCTGGATAGAAAGGCACTCGAGGCAATTCGTTTATGCCTTTCATCTTTGGTTGCTTTCAACATATCGCAGGAGAAGATCACGAAAGGTATCATGAGTGCATTGGGGAAGTTATATGAAAAACCCTCTGCCTCTAATAACATATTTTTCATGAAAAAGTTATTTAATAGAATATGTCTAAGAATGATTCTATTGTTGATCATTTGAATGAATTTAATACAGTTGTGAGTATGTTAAACTCGGTAAAAATTGACTTTGATGATGAGGTCAAGAATTTGTTTATTTTTTGCTCCTTGCCAAATAGCTGGGACAACTTGGTTATGGTTGTAAGTAATTTAGTCTCTAATAATTCAAAGCTGAAGTTTGAGGATGTAATATGTGTGATCCTAAGTGAGGAAATGCAAAGGAAGAGCACCTGAGATTCTTCTACTTCTAGAATTGCTTTGATGGTGGATACAAGAGGGAGACAAAATAATAGAGGGAAAGGTAACTGTGGGAATTCGAATGATCATAGAAGTTCAAATTCCAAGAGTAATTTATAATGTTGGCACTATGGCAAGGTTGGTCATGCTAAGAAAGATTGATGGGCTCTTTGGGATAAGAAGAACAAGGAGGAAACTAAAGAGGTAAATTTGAAAGCAGGTGATGTTTGTCAGGATGCCTTAATTCTTTCTTTAGATAATATGTTTGAATCTTGGGTGTTAGATTCAGGGGATTCTTTCCATGCCACCCCATATAGACATTACTTTACTGATTTTGTTTAAGGTGATTTTGGACATGTATATCTTGGTGATGATGAACCATGCAACATAGTAGGGAAAGGTTGTGTTCAGGTAAAAATGTAGAATGGGAACACATGGCTACTTAAGGATGTCAGGTATGTGCCTAAGTTGAGGTGGAACTTGATATCAGCGAGACAACTAGGTAGTGATGGTTGTACAATTAGTTTTATAGTGGATTCTTGGAAGGTTACCAAGGGAGCTCTTGAGGTTGCAAGAGGTGAGAAAACTGGTACTTTGTATTTAACCAGTGGTGATGATTATTGTAATTTAGTTTTTGCAAATGGAAATAAAACTTTTTGGCACCAGAGACTCAGCCATATGAGTCATGAGGGCATGCAGATTATAAAGGACAGGTTGCCTAGATTAAAGGAGTTAGATTTGGACTTTTGTGAGGACTGTGTTTATGGGAAACAGAAGCGGGTGAGATTCCTCAAGGTTGGACATATCAGGAAGGAGAGTAAGTTAGAGTTAGTGCATACAGATGTATGGGGGTAGCTAAGGTAAACTCTATTGGTGGTTCATGTTATTACATCACTTTCATTGATCATGCAACTAGAAAAGTTTGGGTATATTGCATTCGAAAGAAATTTGATGTGTTTGAAACTTTCAAAAAGATGGAAAGCCTTGGTTGAGAATGAAATAGGTCTCAAGTTGAAATGTCTCAGGTCAGATAATGGAGGGGAATATTACAACAATGAATTTATTGATTACTATTCGTTAAATGGGATCCGTAGGAAAATAATGGCTCCAAATACTCCACAGGAAAATGAAGTGTCAGAGAGAATGAAGAGGACAATCATCGAGCATGCTAGGTGCATGAGGTTACATATAGGGTTGTCACTCATGTTTTGGGTGGAAGGGGTAAGCACAATTGTTTATCTTATTAACAGACTATGGCTTTGGATGGAGGTATACCTGAGGAGGCTTGGTCTGGTAAGAAAATTGATTTCTCATTTCTTAGGTTATTTGGATGTGAGGTATTTGTTCACATTGATAAAGATGATATGACCAAGTTAGAAGTTAAGTATGAGAAATGCACCTTTGTTGGATATGGTGAAGATGACTTTGGTTTCCGTGTTTGGAGACTTAAAAACAAGAAAATATTTTGGTCTAGAGATATTGTCTTCAATGAAAAATTCATGTATAAAGATCTGTTACAGGAAAAAAAAAGAGGAATCAAAGAAATAATACACAGTGTTAGAGGACATTGCAGAAAATAAGGTGTCAAAGGGGCTGGTTCAGGTACAGCATGTTCCGGCACAGCCAGTTCAGGTACCTACTCATCAAGAACCCCAAACTCATGAGGTGAGAAGGTCTTCTAGGGTAAGAAGGGAACCTGAAAAATTTACTCCATCTTTGAATTATTTATTACTCACTGACATTGGAGAGCCAGAGTTCTTTGAGGAAGAAATGTAGGTGGATGCCAGGAAGAAGTAGGAGCAGGCCATGGATGAAGACCATAGATCTCTTATGGAAAACTAGACTTGGGATCTGGTGGAGCTACCCAAGGGAAAGAGAGAATTACAGAACAAGTGGGTGTATATAATCAAAGAGGAAGATGGAGGTAGGAAATGATACAAGGTCTAGTTGGTGGTCAAGGGATTTGCATAGAAGAAAGGTATAGACTTTGATGAATTTTTTTCTCTTGTTGTTAAAATGGCTTCTATTAGGACTGTTATTGGTTTAGTTGTAGTAGAATACCTACACTTAGAGCCATTGGATGTCAAGATTGCATTACTTCATGGTGAGTTGGAGGAGGAATTGTAAATGCAATAGCCACAAGGTTATGAGGTCAAAGGGGAGGAGAGGTTAGTTTTAAAATTAAATAAGAGATTGTATGGCCTGAAACAAGCTCCACGGTAGTGGTACATGATGTTTGAAAGTTTTATGCAGGAGCAAGGTTATTCCAGGTGTCACTCAGACCATTGCATGTACATCAAGAAGTTTCTTGATGGTAGTTATATTATTTTGTGCCTGTATGTGGATGATATACTTGTTGCAGGGAAGAACATGCAAGAAATAAAGGTACTCAAGAAGCAGCTAGGTGAATCCTTTGTTATGAAGGATTTGGGGGCAGCAAAAAAAATCCTTGGTATGAGAATAACTCAGAACAGGAAGGAGAGGAAGTTGGTGTTATCTCAAGAAGAGTACATAAATAAGGTCTTGGAGAGGTTTAGTATGCAGGATGATAAACCGGTTGGTACTCCTTTGGCAGGTCACTTTAAATTATCAAAGAAGCAGAGTCCCAAGACTGAGGAGGATATAATCTAGATATCCAAGGTACCATACTCATCAGAATTTGGTATCTTGATGTATGATATGGTATGCACTAGGCCTAACATTTCCCATGTAGTGGGAGAAGTGAGCAGGTTTATGAGTGATCCAGGTAGAGAGCATTGACAGGAAGCAAAGTGGATCCTTCAGCATTTGAGAGGGACCATGGGTGCAACATTGTGTTTCAGTGGATCCAACACTACATTTCATGGCTATGTAGAATCAGACATGGCAGGAGATTTGGACAGAAGGAAGAGCACGACAGGTTATGTATTTACGGTTGGTGATACAGTGATGAGTTGGATTTCACAGTTACAAAAGGTTATGGCTTTGTCAACCATAGAGGTTGAGTATGTTACTACCATAGAGGCAAGCAAGGAGATGATTTGGATACAATAGTTGTTTGATGATTTGGGTCATAAGAAAGAAGTTGGGAGACTACACAGTGATAGTTAGAATGTTATTCATTTGGCAAAGAACTCCGCTTTCTACTTTAGGACGAAGCACATTCAACTGAGATATAATTTCATCAGGGAAGCTTTGGAAGAAGATAAGTTGAAGATGGAAAAGATTCATACTAGTCAGAATCCTGTGGATATGATGACCAAGGCAGTCACAAGGGAGAATTTGAATTTGTGTTAAACTTTTATTAGTCTTCATAGTTGATAATGAAGGGTTAAGAACTTTGCTCAGGAGGAACAGTCTCCAAGTGGGAGATTGTTGGGGTGTGGAGCTTGTTTTTGGTCTTCTTGAATCAGTATTAAAGTGTTGGAGATCGAATGGTTAAGTTTGAAGCATTATATAGTCATCTACTGTGACATTTCTATGCCATTATTGTGTTGTTGTTGTTAATATGTTGTCAATTGGTTGTTAATGTCGTGACAATTTTTCCAGCTATGGGAAGTTGAAAGATCGTAACTTTCAAACTTCTAGGGTCGGTTTTAGCACTTCTTAAAAGGATTGTAATCCTATAAATATATGTGTTAAGGTATCTTGATTGTTCAAGATGTCTTGAGTCTTAATGATCAAGAGGTGATCAAGAGTGATCAAGGTCAAGCAATTAGTTGTCAATTGTGATTTAGATGTGATTTAACATCTTTGGAATTTTGTTGTGAGTTCATAACTGAGAGAAGACTATGAGAATTGTTTTACTCTTGTTGATAATCAAATATGAGCAAGTTCTTGGTGGACGTAGCCCACATTGGGTGAACCACGTTAAATCTTGTCTTGTCTTCTTTTTTGCATTAGATATTTATGTTGTTATATTTCTGCAAGTATAATTCTGCTATATAGTTTCCTACTACTGTGGTTTGAGGATTTATTTCCGCATATTTGTTCACTGATTCCTAACAGTCATGTGGTGTGATGTTTGGTTGTTGTGACCATTGATATATGTGGGAATGTATCCAATTAGGTTGACTGATCCATGTGGAAATGGTTCCCGTCGAGGTGTGACGTGGACTCACCAAGATAATAGAAATTTAACCCATACATTGTGGCATAGAATGTAATCAACTCGGTGAATATATCAATGTGTAACTCGATCCATAAATCGATGAGAAACTCGATCAACACATAGTCAAATTATTGACCCTCGATAGAAAAATTGAGTGAATTTGATGACTAGTGGCAAGCCACGTGGTGGCTTGTGGACCCACCACATCGGCGATAATGAATTAGTCCACACGGTGGCTAGGCTCTCCTCCGTTAAAAAAATTGAGCCTCTTGTCACAACCACCAAATTTTACGCTTGTCCCAGACCGGAGGTTGATAACCAACCAAAACAACCCTCTCTTTTTTCCAATGTATTTTTTCCACACGTTGCAGTGTGATTGGTGCAATATTGACATGTTGACCATAGTTGACTTTCCTGTTGACTAAACTTTGATCAGACATAGTTAGAGCTCCCAATGTCCATTTTTTACATTCTCATAGTCATCGGAAAGCTCTCAAAAATATCTTCTACACTTCCACAATTTAGGGATTTTATGGGAACTCTTGATATCAAAAATGATCCCCTGATCATCAAGGTCAAGAATCTTAAGGTTGGACAGATGGTACTAATTTATTATTCTAAGTTTCTATGCCATCCAGGCAATCTTAATGTGCATTGGTTGGGACCGTATATTATCACTCATATACTTGAATCGGGTGTTTTCCAGTTAGAGGCACTTGATGGAATGTGGTTACCCGGTTACTTTAACAGGAGTAGGCTGAAGCCCTACTATTAATAATTCTTCTTTGTGTTTTTAATAAGGCAGTTTTTCCCTTTAGTATAGGTTTCCCTATCTATATTTCCTTTCATGTATTTCCTTCTTTGTCGCTATGCTTTGTCAATTTAGTTTGGTGTTTTTTGTAATAAGTGTGTTTACACACTGGAAGCTAATTACAATTTGGAGTATTTTTATGTGCAGAGGACTGCACATACCATTAGTGTGGGATCGTTTTTATTTTTTATTCACAAATGGGTATTGTACGACATAAAATCAACACGTGACCTTCTTCACACCCAACCTCCCAAGGTCATGCCAAGATAGCCGGTGTGGAATTAAAATGAGAGTGAAAGTGATGGCGATGACCAAGCTAATTGAACAACCTTATGTCTTTGACACGCAATAATGGAATTTGTGAATCTAATGCAAATAATGCTCTCCTAACTTGAAGGGGTGTGATGGTAGGGTCTAATATGATATCTACTCAGAGACTCCAATCGATGGGTAATTCTACTGAGATTCTATTGATTGGTTTTGGAATACGTGGGAAGTAATCTGCAGGTGCCTCATATGGGTTTCTAAACAAGGTCTTGGAAATTGAGACAAGAGATGTAGTGGACCTGTAAGAACTAAGGACTATTCTCTAGTTTTGTCTAAAAATTATTAGCCTGATCGGATGCTATAATCAACAATGTAAGCTATGTGATAATGTCAGGTGGAAGTGGTGAGGATATGAATACATGTGTTCATAAGCTAGTGTCGATATCTAACTGACTAGCAGGTATATTGGGTTGCGGGACCTGTGGGTCACAACCAAAGACTAGTTGAGGTTGAGGCCCTTATATCGTCATGCATGCAATCAAATCCTATTTCCAGGAGCAGTCCAAAAGTTGTAGGCCTCATTAGCAGCTATTTTCAAGGTCTCTAACTATTTTCTTTTCTTTTTTTATGTGGCGGGTGTGCATAAAACTTTTAAATGCAGGCTTGTGTCAATGTCAATTATTAACTCTGGCCCGTTGGGTTATGGGACTAGAGGATCGCAACTGTAGGTCTTTTCCTATTGCGGACCATTGATGGTCATGCAACATGAATTGATTTGTTTTCAGTAAATAAGTTATCTATCAAAGTAAATCTAAGCTATATTTTTGGTTTTTTCTCAATATATCAAGACAAAGCAATAAAACAAACTAATCTATGGAAATAAATATTTTTGTGCTTTTCTAACTTTTCAGACAATGCATCTAATCTAATAAACAATTTTAAAACAAATAACTGGCCAGATGTAGCTAGCTATCTATGTGGATGTGGGAATCTAAATCTAAGATCTAATCTAATTCAAATAAAATCTCTCCAACCCTACCTCAGGAGTGAAGAACAAATCATGACTCTAACAGAGCTATTATTCACCCACAACTTCCTTAGTAATATTGAAGGGAAAATTTCCTATTGATTTCATCTACTTGCAACCACCTGGTTAATTTAAATGACTCGTTTCTCTACTCTATTTTATATGTAATTAACAATCTGACAAAACAAAGCAAAAAAATACACAACTCCAACCTGGAAGAGCAAGGGCTTTTGAAAATCTAGTAGTATGAGTATCTATCCCCTCAGTTCTTTCCTTGTTTTCTTTGAGTTTTCATATGAGTCCAAGGATTGGGAATGCAAAGAATAGAAACAAGAGGATGGCACTTGAGCGATGGAAAATTGGAAGCAATCTGGGTGTAATGCAAGTAGAAGAAAGATAGTACAAGAGATCTGAGCTTGGCTATGCAATTCCTAGCAAGATTATGGTAGCACAACAATGCAAGATACATAAAATTCTTAGCCTTTTGCTTGAATACAAGCATGGAATATTTAGGAATGAAGGACAGAAGGTTACTTCATGCACAAGGTAATTGAGAGGCAGTTCCACTCATTAAATCTATTTAAAAATAGAAGGAACAAGGAGCACCAAGAAAACAAAGTTATTTTTAGCAAATTCGGCTCATGGATGCACTCAAAACGCAAACTTAAGTGAATCATCACATGTAATTTCTCACCTAAAGATTCTGGAAAAAGTGGGTAGGACCACCACCCTGTGCAGGGTAGTGGTTTCAAGACCACCGCCCCAGGTAGGGCAGTGGTCCAGGCATTGAAGGCCAAAAAAAGTACAAAAAGAATGGGGAAGATAGAAAAATGCAAGGAAAAGATAAGTAAGGCTATCTAGGCTACAAATGTATATTGCGAATGGGTTTTTAGAGCTCAAACACCTTATTGAAAGGATTTTGAATCATCATTGGGGAATTTTATAACCATTCTCCCAACAATGTAACACGTGTAATTTTTGTTACGTACATTTTACCCCCTCGGAGAAGCATCTTAGCCATGAAAGAGGCATAAAACGTAGAGTCCGAGTATGGCATTCCCGAAATGGGTTGTTAGAAGCTATACCTGACATGCCCATGTGTCGAAATCACGTCGTCAAAACTCCCACTACCTACAAGAGAAAAAGAAGACTCAAGTGTAGATAGATAAAATATTGAAAAATAAACACTAAATCAAAACGACAAGAGGACTTACCATTTGTTTGGGGATGTAGAAATATACCTACACCAACGCTCTAGCCCTATAAACACATACACTCAAAACGAAGTTAGAAATATCATATATATATTAAAATAAATTCATTTCTCAATTCATTTGTGCATTTTTAATTTGGATTGTTTGATTGATTTCGAGCTCTGGATTCACGGTGACCGTTCTTGATGAGAATAAAATCGATACATTCGTGCCAAGATCATGATCATGCCTCTGCGAGTGGGAGATCAACCAGCACGCTCCCGGGTTAGTTATTTCCTTCTTTGTCTTTTTGTACACTAAAAGCTTAAATGTTAAAAACTTCACCTAGGGGGGAGATTTTAAGAATTTCTTGTCTTGAATAGGTCTTTAGGGGGGTGCCCATAGGGATTGATTTTATTTTGGCAAAAACGGTCAATTTTAACAATTTTGGTCCTTTCTAGGGTTAAGGGCGCATTTTGGAAATTGGTTCAAGACCGTTGCCCAAAGCAGGGTGGCAGTTATGGACAGAGTGTCAAAAAATGCTCAAAACTTAACAATTTTTTTTGGATTTTTGAGAGTTTATTATGTTTTTAATGAGTTTATTGTGTGATGTGCTTTACTAACTTGCTCTTTTCTCATGTTTTGGTGGATGCAGAATAAGGTTGAGTACATACACTGGAGCAGAGAGAGAGAGAGAGAGAGAGAGAGAGAGTGATTAGCTCCATGGGATTCTAGATTAGCTCCCTGGGATTCTGGATTAGTTAGCCTAGGTTGAGATAGATCTTTTACAGTGGGTAGGCATCTGACAAATACCCCAGGTGCCCCATGTTACTCATTCTAGTCACATTTTTTGTGACCTTTTTTCTTACTGGGATGTAGACCGGAACACTTTCCAGTTTCCAGGTGTCAAAGGGGAGTGGACCATCACTCTAGAGGATGTATACCACATTCTTAGACTCCCAATAATTGGTAGGAGACTGACATTGGCGATAACGGGGTCCAGATCTGTGATGACACAGTAGGCCACATACATGGGAGATGTTATTGTCTCTTCTAGCTTGAAGAAGGGAATGAAGGTCTGGTCTATTACTACTTCTCTCATTCCTATCATTTGGAGAGCCATTATGGGTATCCTGTCCTCAAGAGTGATTGGGGAAAAAGGGGGAGATACAGTTTCGTACTGTTGGGCTCCCATAATTGCATAGATTAAGGCTCATGACTGTAAGTATGCTTGGGGAGTAGATATTTTGGGGACTACATACCAGGACTTATACAAAGTTTTCAAATTACAAGGACAGTCCTTGAGCCACCCCACCCTAGTCATGAGTTGGGTCTATGAGCATTTCATCCTGTATGGCAGGGGGAGCAAGTATTAGATCCAGATGCTGTCCTGGAAGCTAGATCGACACATGTCAGCGCTCCAGAATCCACATTAGTCAGTGGCCTCTCTGACTACGGCCGACATGACCCCCATACCCTATCAGGACATGGCAGGGATATGGGGTGAGGAGCCTAAGATGATGGTAGCTTGATCTTCCACGAGCCAGCTAGTTGATAGAGCCAGGAGACTTAAGATTCACCCCTTTGATTTGAGTGCCCTAGCAGTTCGGTCTTCCATACTCTGTCATGCTTTTTTTAGTGACACCTGTCTATAGGAATATTAAGGAGGTGTGGAGAGGTCCTAGTGGGGATCTTGGTTAGAAATTTGTTACCCCTGGTGTGCCTATTGTAGTTACGTGCGTAGTTGAATCTTGGTGAGCATCTGGTGCTTCTCAAGCACCCTTACTTTAGATTGGGGCGAATCATGTTCACAGTGGGGAGGAGGATGAGCTAATTTATTTGGACACCAACTCTGAGGAGGAGGCGGGAGATGATACAGAGGGAGATTTGGGTAGAGAGGAGGATGAAGGGGTAGGACCTTTAGAGGGAGCTGACAGTGACCCTGAGTGGCATGACACTTAGGAGATCCTCAAAGCAGCATGTGAGGAGGTGAGCATGAAGAGAGACTCTAGTATCGAATGATACACCTGGAGGAGACGATGAGTCTATGATGGGACAACACCATGCCTTTGGATTTGGGGAGGCTCCATAGCCACCAGTAGCACTTGCCATAAAAATGGTTGGTCCCACATGGATGCCCAAAGATCTAAGTATGTTCAATACTCCCTTCTCTATTTTTGTTGTTAATTTTGCATGTTTAGTTTAACATTCTCTTTTGATTTGTGTTCATGATTTTCTCTTAGCTCACTATCTCTTCTTTTCTTCATTTGCAGTGTCCGCACATGAGTGGTGAGAGCTCATTCGTTGGATATGTATAGATACCTTGTTAATCCCTTCTGGGAAGACCCGGACCAAGTTGACTGTTGATTCAAGGCAGCCCTTAGTCGTCAGACGACATACCAACATGTCTGCCCCCATCTAGAAGTTCAAAGAGATAGTGTCTTCCCTTCGTACAATAGTGGCTGGATATGATACCATCGAGTGCTTGATGAGGCGAAGCCACTCTCATAGTGATGTTATGGGTAGTGAGCGCCATCATGAGCACTCACACCATTCATTCCATTCTCAGCGTTGTCACAGCCACAACAGGATCCCTAGACACAATCGCATGCCATCTGAGGGATCCCACAGGGATTGACAGGCCCCTGAGCCTTTATTGCTTTGATACCATTTTTTTGATACTATATGATTTTTTTTATATTTTGAGCTCGTTGCGAGTGTTTTTTACCATGACTAGTGCATGATGACATTGTATACAAACTTGATCCACTATGATATATACAGACTCTATTTTTGATTCGGCATGATATTGTATCCGACTCAGCTCTCTTTGGCTTATCTCTCATGTGTACTCTAGATGTTTAGAATTTCCTCTTTTCAATGCTTTTCAGAATGTATGTAATGGATGTGAAATGATAACATAATGATTTATTTATTTTTGTATTTCATAATGTTGATATATGATGATGTAAACACAATGTGATCTTAAACTTAGTTTCTTTTGCAATATTCGGTACTTCATATTTGTCTTGAAAAAACATGATGATATAATTATATGATGAATAGATACGCTTGCCCCACTTCTAACCCCAAACAACTAGTAAGATGTGAGGGCTTGACAATGAGAGTTAGAAAGGGCACAAGCCATGAAGTTTGTTGAATGGTAGTGATGAGAGAAAGACAAAGGTTTGTTAGAACCAAATTGGGATGCTACAACCTTACCCTACTCATGCTACCCCATAGTTTAGAATGTGAATTTCTTTGTAGTTTATCTAGACTTAGATCGGTAGATGGCCACTTGGTTGACAAAATTTGGTGTTTAGGGTTTTGAATTCTCTTGGAATTTTGAACATATAATTCACTTTGTTTTGACTTAGGATTTCACTGTAATTGATTTAATTTTTTATGACTTTTAGATTTGTAAAAGATACCCCCTATACTACCAGTAAGAAGTACAGGCTTATCACCATGGACAAAGCATAGGTGAGTAAGGGCATTTCCTTCCTTTCCCAACCCCATTTCACTAGTAAGAGACACAATATCAACACCAAAGGTTGGTAGGGCAAAGAAATGTGTAAAATAAAAAAATTCTGTTGATTTTCACTTGACTTACTAATTGGGGAAAAGTGTTTAGAATTTTCTTATTTCTAAGGAGGTGTATGTGGGATAGATGTGACATCATGAAACTTCTAGAATAGACCATGAACAAAAGACACCTATCCTAAGAAGAGACCAAAAGAAGAACCAAGTATGCGGGCCTTGGTATGGTTACTGTCATAACCTTGTCTTGTCTTGTTTGGATTGATGAGCGATACAGAAA
The DNA here is from genome assembly GCA_019776745.2 of Taxus chinensis. Classification (NCBI taxonomy): domain Eukaryota; kingdom Viridiplantae; phylum Streptophyta; class Pinopsida; order Cupressales; family Taxaceae; genus Taxus; species Taxus chinensis. The sequence goes on from CM034152.1 coordinate 775,823,088, forward strand.
TAGTTGATGATACAGTGAAGATTTGAAGAGACGCGATTTGAATGTTTTGCCAATATTTTCATAAGTTTGTAGGAATTTCTATAAGAATAATCTCCTTGATCATACTTTTTACAAAATGAACAGACAGATGAAAATACAATGCAAATGCAATAATGTACATATGAGAATGTTGATGGATCATGCATAGTATCTCTTTAGGTGAAGGGGCTTCACGGATTCGCTAAGCTCCTCACCTTCTAGAGTACACAAGAAGAATGCGCCATTTTTATAGTATTCCACTACTTGATATGAACCTAACCACCTAGGCCTGAACTTTCTTCCCTCGTAGGTCTTCTTGTCTATTCCGATATCGATTCTTAATACCAAATCTCCTTCATAAATCTCACGTTCATAGACCATTTTATTATATTATCGAGCCATGCGGTCAGCGTACACACTGTGTCATTGCTCAGCATTTAGTCTAGCTTCATCAAGGATTTATAATTAGGAGAGAGGAGCTTCTCAATAACCCTCCTCTCTCAGGATCCCATGTACCGAAATGTGGAGGTTGGGTATTTCGACTTCAAGCGGCAGAACTGCCTCAACACCGAATACTAAGGAAAAGGGGGCTTCTCCTCATTGGTGTTCTAATCGACGTTCGGTAGGCCCACAAGGCTAGAAAAATCTTCAAATACCAATCTCATTTGTTCTCCTTAACATTTTTTAGAAGAATGGACTTTAAAGTCTTATTGGTAGCCTCAGGCTTTTCCATTAGCCTGAGGGTAGTAGAGAGAAGCCGTGTGATGACTTATTTTGAAATTTTTACATAACTCATGCACCTCCTCATTTTTTAAAGATGTACCATTATAAAAAATAATGACCTGTGGCACCCCATACGTGTAAATGATTTGGTTCAAGATGAACTTAGACGATTACAGAGCCCAGAAACAGTGGTAAGGGGCATGGCCTCTACCCACTTGGTAAAGTACTCTATGGCTGTGATTATGAAATTATGGCCATTTGTTGATGAGGGAGAGAATTTCCCTATCAGATCCAAGCCCCACGTGGAGAAGGGCCATGGAGTTGTGATTGGTTGTAAAGCTTGTGCCGGTATGTGGATCTCATGGGAAAACTCTTGACATTTGTGGCATCTACGCACAAACTCTATTGCATCATCTTATAAGGTGGGCCAGAAATAGCCCATCCGATGTATCTTCCGAGCTATGGCATGGCCGCCAAAGTGGCCACCACATACCCCACTGTGTGACTCATAAATAATAGTTTCAGACTCTTCAGCATTCAACACATCTCAATAGCATTCTATCAAAGGCTCTGTGGTAAAGCACTTATTCTATGATAACATACCTAGCGGTAATTACGCATAACCATCTTCTTTGTTGTGACGTTGCCCCTTCTAGGTATGTGTGGTCCATGATGAAATTGTTAATGTCAGTGTACCAAGGGCATATAGAGATAGGAGGCCTGGTTTCAATGAAATATATACACTTGTCAGGAAATTCCAAATCTACCAAATCACCCCCATCTAATGGATTATCAACCAACCAATCTGCAATGATTTGACCCTTAACAAATTTTTGATTTACGAACGTTAACTCAAACTCACACATTAATGTAATGAAACACCCGAGCCTTTTTAGACAAGGATCCCTGCATGAGGAATGTCCATAGATGGTCCTAACTTGACGATGAGCCTTGTCTCTTGATTGAGCATATAATGCCTTAAGTGCTTGGTTGGAAAAACTATGGTGAGGCATTCTTTTTCTACCTGCGTGTAGCTTGTCTCATAATCGAGTTACGTCTGACTGATAAAGTAGACAACCCGCTCTCACTTTTCATCATCCTCTTGAGCCAACACACAGGCTAGTGAAACATTTGTAGCCCACAAATATAAGATCAAAGGGTGATCTGACCTAGGTGGCATTAGTGTGGGGGGACAACAAGAATTGTTTAACTCCCTCAAAGGCAGCATTGCATTCCTCCATCCAATCAATGCTATAATCTTTCTTTAAACAAATTGTTGATTGGATTAATGGTGAAGGTTAAGTCAAGGATGAACCTTCAGATTACACCGAGTTTCCAAAGAAAAGACCTAATACCAGACTCGTCTGATGGCGGAATCATTTCTAAAACAGCCCGGATCTTTGCTGGGTCAACATCGATCCCTCGTGAGGATATAATGTTATCCCAGGAGCTTTCCTGACCTGTCACACTCGAATACACACTTTTCTGGATTTAATGTGACACCATACTCAATCAAGCACGAGAGAATGATACAAAGCACCTCTAGGTGATCACAACGCTTCATGGCCTTAGCCAGTAGGTCATCTACATAGGATTCCACAATTTTATGAATAAGGTCATGGAATATGTAGGTCATTGCTCGTTGATATGTAGCATCTAGCATTCTTAAGACCAAATGGCATGACAACATAAAAATAGGTTCCCCAAGGAGTTATAAATGTAGTTTTAGCTTGATCCTCAATAGAGATTTTGATTTAATTATATCCTGAAAACCCATCCATAAGAGACAACAACTCAAACCTAGTTTTTTCATCAACGATAACATCAATGGATGGTAACAGGAAATCATCCTTGGGAAAAGCCTTGCTAATATCCCAGAAGTCTATGCAAATACAAATTTTTCCATTATTTTTTTAGGACTGGGACAATGTTGGATACCCATTGTGAATAATCAATAGGCTTGATCAACCCTACTTGGAGAAGCTTCAGTACCTCTTCTTTTACCATAAGGGCCACCTTTGGTTTCATAGGTCTTGATTTCTGCTTAATTGGTTCGGAATCTAGTTTAGTGATGATATTTTGAACTTGCAATGTGGGGTGCAATCTCTGTCATTTCCTTGTAACTAAATGTGAAGGCTTTCTAATGTTCCTTGAGGATTTGGGTATGAATTTCTATTTCCTCTGGAGTTAGAGAGGACCCTAGTTTTAAGAATTTTGGTTCCTCCTCCGTTATCCGATGTTTATATCAATCATTTCCTCAATCAAGGATGCATTACCCTCCTCAAATTTAGGTGGGGATGGAGGAAACTCCAAATCCTCTTCTTCTTCTACATCGTAAATCTCAAGATCTTTTCCCGGAGAGGACTCAATCATTGGATTCCCAAAATAAGAGGAAGAACATGGAATTAGGGAAAAGTCCAACTCTTGACAAGTAAGATGCAACTCTGCGAGAGCCTTTAAGTAACTTAAGGTTTACTCGTCCCTATCAATAGGGTCTAAAGATTCAAGTTGGTCTTCAGCTTCCACGTATGTCAACATTTATGTTACTGGCACTTTGTGAATCAAAGATTTAGTGTGGCGTGAAACCATGAAGTTTGGTGTCCTCTAAATCACTACTTGGAGTGAAGTGTGAGGCAGAAGTTGCTATGGAGTCTGCTAGAAGATTTTGTTCATGTGGAACTACCTCGATTGATATAAAATCAAACCCATTAGTTAGGCCTAGCACGATGGTTTTGTAAAGTTGTAAGTGTTCAGCCCTAGTCTTATATACCTCGGATACCTAATTTACGACTAGCTATGAATTACCCAACACCCTAATATTGAATACGCCCATTCTCTTAGCTACAATGAGACCTAGTAGGAGAGCCCCATATTCGGCCCCATTGTTTGTGCATTCAAAATTTAGTTTAAAATCAAAAGGTTAAACCCTTCCTTCGGGTGAAGTAAGGATTGCACCTACCCCAACATCGAAGCGAAACTTGGCCCCATCAAAATGGAGGGTCCAACAATTACTCGGAAAGATGGATACTGAGTCATCCTTTGTGAATTCTCCTTTTATCTCAGTTACAACCACCCTACAAACCTCATCCGTTGGAAGGGAACCAAGCCTTAAAGCACGACCCATACCCATGGAATCAAAAGAGGAGAAGGATATTGTAAATCATTTTCTAATAATTCAACAATCTTTATTGTAGTTCCTAACGATACTGTCTCTACAACAACACTCTCATCCTTGACCGTCGGAATACCCTCGATCAAACCTCTAACCTCTAATTCTGTTGTGGGAACTAGATTTTCTTCTGGTAACATGTGTGCCGGTTTGTTTAACTAGTTGGTGGGAAGCTCGAACGCAGAGTGGACCCTTGGCCTTTTCTTCAGGTTGGCCAAATGTATATCAAAGGGCTTTGGATCACCTTGAGTCGACAAAGACTTTTCCCCAAATGCAAGAATCAGACTTCTTGGAATACGGTGGAGCGGATTTCCTTTATGCAGTGAATCCAAGGGTGACCAAGGATCATATTATAGTTTCTTTCCCGATCTATAATATAAAACTCAGTAAGAACCATCTTGGGTCCAAGAGTGATTGGTAATATTATGGTTCTGATCAAGGTTTCCTTGAGACTGTCATAGCCCCTTAATGTGTTTCGCGTCGAGGAACAATTAGTCTCCCCATATCCTTATTTATGAAGAAAAGAAAAGGGGACTATATTAATTATTTCCCCATCATTGATCATTGTGTGCTTCACATAGTTTTTATAGATCTAGACTTGTAAGAACAAGGTCGGATTGCCACTATGAGCCTATTTTAGAATCCGTATGCATCTTCCTTATGTCAAATACAAACCCAATATCCCTTTCAGGCTGCCTTGGAGGAAAAATGTCGAAGTCTATATGGTTTATCTGTGCCTCTGGTAGAGGGGTAACGTTAGTCAGTGGTTGAGACCAAGTGCTTCTAAGAGAGCGGCTCGATGAGTAGGGGAATTCTCCAAAATATCTAAAAAGTAAATGTGTGAACATAGGTCTTGGTTAGATCACTAATCAATTCATAAACACCTAATGGCTTGCTTAGCGTGTCATGAACACTATCCGACACAACTGGATAGATCGGAATTTGATGTAATGAATAGTCTCTGGCTCTTGTTATAGCATTAATTTGGGATTCAACATCTAACTCAACCAAACCTACAATCTTCGTTTGTCTGAACGACCATCCAAAGGAGGTGTCACCTGTGGGATTGATGAAGTTAAGGCTTCACAGTTCATGAGTCCCTTATTACAATGCCTTTCTTTGCACCCGACCTCCTAAAGTCCATGTTGAGACAGCCGGTGTGGAATTGAAATGAGAGTGAAAGTGACGGCGATGACCAAGCTAATTGGGAAACCTTATGTCTTCGATACGTGCAATAACAGAACCTACAAATCTAATGTAACGAATGCTCTCCTAACCTGAAGGGGTGTGATGGTAGGGTCTGATATGATAGCTACTCGGAGACTCCAATCGATGTCTAATTCAGCTGAGATTATATTGATTGGTTGCGGAATACATGGGAATTAACCTGCAGGTGCCTCGTATGGGTTTCTCAGACAAGGTCATGGAAATTGAGACAAGAGATGTAGTGGAGCTACAGGAACTAAGGATGATTCTATGGTCATGTCCAAAAATTCTTATCCTAATCGGCTATTATACTCAATAATGAAATTTGTGTGATAATGTTAGGTGGAAGTGGTGAGGATATGAATACCTGTGTGCGTAAGCTAGTGTTGATATCTAACTGACTAGCAAGTTCATTGGGTTGTGGGACCTGTGGGTCATAACCAAATACTCGTTGAGGATGAGGCCCTTGTATGGTCATGCATGCAATCAAATCCTATTTCTAAGAGTAGTCCAAATTTCATAGGCCTAATTAATCAGCTATGTTCAAGGTCTTTAACTGTCTTATTTTCTCTATCATATGTGGCAGGTGTGCGTAAAATTTTTAAATGCACATGCTTATGTCAATGTCATTTGTTAACTCTGAGCCCGTTAGGTTGTGGGACTGAGAGGATCACAACTGTAGGTATTTTCCTATTGCAGACCGTTGATGTTCATACAAGATGAATTGATTTGTTTTCAGTAAATAAGCTATCTATAAAAGGAAATCTAAGCTATATTTTTTGTGTTTTCTCAATATATCAGGATAAATGCAATAAAACAAACTAATCTATGGAAATAAATATTTTTGTGTTTTTCTAAATTTTCAGACAATGCATATAATCTAATAAACAATTTTAAAACAAATAACTAGTTGGATATAGCTATCTATTTGTGCAGATGTGAGGAATCTAAATCTAAGATCTAATCTAATTCAAATAAAATCTCTCCAACCCTACCTCAGGAGTGGAGAACAAATCATGACTCTAACAGAGCTATTATTCACCCACAACTTCCCTGGTAATATTTAAGGGAAAACTTCCTATTGATTTGATCTACTTGCAACTACTTGGTTAATTGAAATGACTTGTTTCTCTACTCTATTTGATATGTAATTGACAATTTGACAAAAGAAAGCAAACAAATACACAACTCCAACCTAGAAGAGCAAGAGCTATGGAAAATCCAGTAGTATGAGTATCTTTCCCCTCAGTTCTTTCCTTTCTTTCTCTAAGTGTTTATATGAGTCCAAGGATTGGGAATTCAAAGAACAACAACAAGAGGATGGCACTTGAGCGATGGCAGCTTGGAAGCAATCTGGGTCATAATGTAAGTAGAAGAAAGATAGCACAAGAGATCTGAGCTTGGCTATGTAATTCCTAGAAAGATTATGGCAGCACAACAATGCAAGATACGACAAAATTCTCAACCTTTTACTTGAATACAAGAATGTAATATAAAGGAATGAAGGATAGAAGGCTAGTTCATACACAAGGCAATTGAGAGGAAATTCCACTCATTATATCTATTTAAAAATATAAGGAACAAGGAGAACCAAGCAAACAAAGCTATTTTTAGCAAATTCAGCTCACGGATGTGCTCAAAAAGAAAATTTAAGTGAATCGTCGCATGTAATTTCTCACATGAAGATTTTAGAAAAAGTGGGCATAGGACCATCACCCTGTGTAGAGTGGCGGTTTCAAGACCGCCACCCCAGGCAGGGCCACGGTTTGCAAACTGCTTGCCCAGGCAGGGCGGCAGTCCTGGCACTGAAGGCCAAAACAAGTACAAAAAGAAGGGGGAAGCTATAAAAATGTAAGGAAAATATAAGTAAGGCTATCTAGGCTATAAATATATACTGTGAATGGGTTTTTGGAGCTCGAAAATATTCTTGAAAGGTTTTTGAATCATCATTGGGGACTTTTATAAACCATTCTCCCGACAATATAGCACGTGTAATTTTGGGTACGTACAGGTACACATGAGAACAAACTATTATAGGTACTATTCAAGTATGGAAAGGAGCTGTTAGAAAGGATATTGCTTCTAAATAAGACCATAGATGGAAATGAATGAAGGTATAGTATAACGCAAGGTAAGTAACGGCAATGGAAACTACTATGGGAGGGTGTAGTGGTGAGGTACTTTGGTGCATGAAAGTGTGTAGAAGAGAAGTCTGTAACCAGAAGGTAGGAAGGCGCGCTAGAAGGATATAGCTGGGGCATGAAAATTTACCACATGCAAAAATTTATGGAAATTTTGAAAATGGTCAATTGATGAGAGGATTGTTGGTAGGTGAAGGAGCAATAAATGCACTAAATATTTGAAAATCTATATAAGGACGTGGTGTGGGTTCATTTTTACCTTTGCAATCACAAGTATTCAAGCAAGCTAAGTGCAACTGAGCCAAGCGAATCGTATTAAGCTATGCGAAGAGTTGTGAAACCATACATGGAGAGCATATTTGTGCACGGAAAATGTTTGTGTCCCCGTTGTTGGTACCCAGATTTAATCTCCTTCACAACTTGAGCAGCATCATGGATTTTACAAGACACTTATAGGCAGATAAATGATTTATATGTCATTTTGTAGCCGGGAAAGTAATTTATCTGACTTGTTAGCACTCAAGCTTTGAAGAAGTGGGTAGCACCTTGAAAGGATTTTGATCTAATCCTCACTATTTTAGGTTGTGCCTTTCTAACCAAGGTAAGAGAACCTATATTGCAGCCTTTGTTTTGTGAAGGAGGTGGAGATATCCTTATACTATGCATATTGTGTGGAGATGGCCTTGGGAAAAACATGATCAATTTTCCATTATACAAACTCAACAGAGTTGTCACTACTAAATGATGGAAATGCTTTCAAGACAAGGGTGAGGCTGCTAGAGACATGGTATGATCCTGATTTGCTTTGTGCATTTTTGTAAATGGATTGTATTCTTTTGTTGACACACAATGCAATGCAGGGGTAGTATGGGGTAGGATTAGTTTATTTTGAATGAATTTTTTGGTGGGAGATGTTAGACAAGACAAACCAGTGATATATAAGATTCTTTGACAACCTCTACAAGATACTTGTAACAACTAATCAGATAAAATGCTTCAAAGGGGTAATCAGGATATTCTTTCAACTAGAAGATGTGCACCAAATGGAAGCCCAGAGATGCACTCTTCCACACAATCTTTGAGAATTCACTGCTGTAAAATCTTGAAGTAGAAGAACTCAATTAAAGTATCCAAAAATCCTCTGATTAAACCACGACCTAAGGTACCCCCAAAGGCTTACAAGCAATCTTTGTAGTCAAGGAAGGTAAAGTGATTTTGAAGTTGTTTATCTCTTTATTAGATGAAGGCTCTTCTGAACATGAGATTGCTGATGCCACTAAACTATCAACAAGAAATAGAGATTCTTTGTGATGATTTAGAGAGACTTTCAATGCGAGATTGCAACAGGAGAAAGAATGAAAACTATTGTTGGCATTCTGAAAAATGATAATAGACATGCATACTTTGCCCAAGAGAAAACACCTAGATTAACTCCAAAATGACTTATTAGATTCATCAGCAGGGGAGAGTTTCATAAGAATAATCTCAGAGCTGTGTTGATGGCTATACAACTTATAACCAACTCAACATGATACAAGGATGATCCAACACAGAAGAAATTAGAAATGGTCCTTTGGTGGGTTTCTAAAAAACAAATGAGCTTTCTTCTCAGAATTTGCTCGTGAAATTTTAAACTTTTCTCCGACCCTTTACAATTTCTCCAAACATGCATTATATAACTTTCAATGCCACATTTGAAGCCTTCTTTCCCAAGCAAAGAATATGCCTATGGGATCAAGTTTGTTACAAAACAATCCAACATGATTCGCATGAAAATGACATTCAACAGAATTTGCATTTGTAGGTTTCCAGGTGTGCCCAAAAAGATTAAATCTTTACAAATATCTGGATCATTATCCATCCTGGAGGCATGTTTTTCATCATCTGAGGCATGCAAACACTCTTTTACTTATCATTATTCCATCCTTTTTACCTTTTCAAAATTTGCCTCTGCAACTTTCATATTTTGATCATTTCATGTTTTTGGACGGGATTAGGGCAATATTTATTTCAAAATCACCTCAGATTTGCAAAGAATTAAGCCATAAAAGTGACTTGCCAATGATCCTAGAAGGCTACAGACAACATGATTTTTCACTATAAGATTTTATGAATTTTGATGCAAAAATTGTGATTTCCGCAGCTTCCTGGAGCTCCTATGGCGGTTGAAACAATGAAAATGCATAACAACCGTTGATCTTATCCGTCTTTTAATCATGGCCCTCCATCGTGGAAGATGCGGACTTAGAAATAAGCTTGAATTACCTTTTTAATGTTTGGATAAGGCCGGACACGTGGCAATTGAATGGATCGGGCCCAGTTTTAAAACATTTACTTTATGACAATTTTGAAAATTTAGAAATTTTTTCATTTTGTGCACTGCCCCTCCGCCTTTGCAATTTTGGAGCTAACATGTGGCACATGGTGGGTCCCATTGGGATCGCAGCTTCAATTATGTACATATTTTGACCCTTTTTCTGGAAAATTGGAATAATTTTCACCTTTTGCCCCGTGGGCCCCGCACCTCTTATTTCTCCCTCGCCACATGACTCCTTGTGATTAGTCGCGGGCTAACACTCCAAATCTTTGATTTTTGAGCCCCTTTTACAATAGGGAAAAAATTCCCTTCTGTCTCCGCCGGCTCGCCGACCCGCCTTGTCCTCTGCCATGTGTCCATCTCTCATTTGCTGAGGACCCGTGGGCTTAATCTTCATTTTTACTCCCTTTAAGCCAAAGGAAAATTCTCAACTTTGTCTTCGTGGGCCCGCGCCTCTGATTTCTCCCCTGCCACGTGTCGCTCATTGATTTGCTTGCGAGCTTGCGGCTTAATTTTTGCCTTAAACTCCTTTTTTGCCAAACATAGGAAAAATTCCCATTTCCCTCCGCGGCCCGCACTTCCCTCTGACCCTGTTGGACACGTGTCCACCTGTAATTGGCCACGGGGCCGCGCTCTAAAACTTTTAATTTTAAGCCTTCTTTTCGCAAAAAAGGGAAAAAATTCCCTTTTGCCTCCACCAGCTCCGCCGACTTGCTCAAAATTGCCTGCCACGTGTCCTCCTGATTGGAGCGGGGACAAAATTGATTTTGAAACTTTAGAAAAATAGAGCTAAAAAACTCGAAGTCCCCCATCGTCCTGTTCTTCACCGGGAAATCCTCGTGCTATGATTATTTACTAATGCACAGCCTTTAGTTTGGTGGATGTAATCTGGAAACAAAACAACAACCGAACACAAGAATACCATCGACTATGATAAGACAGAATGATGACAAATCTGAAATATCAAAGTAAATTATAATATTAACACGAAATTGTTACAATCTCACCCATGAGGTACTTCAACAAGACTATGGGAGAAACTTTACAATTACACCTCTTGATGGCTTCTTCAACACACCTTTAACTGATGGCTTCCTTTGCACACTTCCTACAATATTTCTCACTACTTCTTTCTATGCTAAATGAGGGGGGTGGCCTCTCTATTTATAGAACTTCCAGGCTTATCCATCCTATCTCTAAGATAGGATAAGAAATCCACTCTGACGAATCATATTCCATACCTTAACTCTTATCTGTACATGTAAGCTTATCTCTTAAGATAAGATAAACCTTATCATTTTACATGGGTTCCACATTTTTAGACTTTTTACAAATAAAATACACAAAATATTTATGACCTCACTCCTTGTCCTTATTACCAATATAATATTTCTAATTCCTAATCATGTAGACCCTACTTCTCTAATTACCCAAACTTTGACATTTTAACATTACCGGACCACTTACGACAAATATTTACTTTTTACAACATTCCTATTGTACTTTGACTGTTACCGTACTCCACATTATTGGCGACACCGTACTGACGGCGCCGTTATCTTCTATCAGACGCTACTACTAATTATACTTAACAACATCCTATTCCTAATACATACATTAATGAAATAGAAATTATGGAGGAAAATTTTAGTGTCGACATCTTCCCCCTTCCTAGCTTCTACTCCGTCCTCGGAGTAGACTATTCTGGTGCTTGGAAAATCTTCAACTTGTCGTGGTTGACCCATTTCGTAATGGGAGTGCCATCCAATTCCTCCAGTCGGTACGTACCATTTTCATGCACAGCTGCTATTTTGTAGGGCCCCATCCATTTTGGAAGAAATTTTCTCTGTCTTCTTTTTTTGTATCTGGAATCATATACTAGGACCAAGTCATTCACATGAAATGGAGACCATCGGATCTTTTGATCAAAGTATTCCTTCTGCTTCATTTTCTTCTTATGGCTTGTATCCTTTGCTATTTCCCTCATTTCCTCTAGCAAATGAAGATGTACCAACCTTTCTTTTACTGAATCACTTTCATCCATCCTTTCATTTTTCATAACTCTCACAGTGGGAATATCAAACTCAATAGGAAGAACTGGATCAATGCCATAGGCCAACTGAAATGGGGAGTATCCTGTTGCTGACTTTGATGTTGCCCTATATGCCCACAATGCTGCATGAATCCTTTTATCCCATTTATGTACCTGCAAGGCTGCATCTTTTGCTAGAATTTGACACAGCACAAAATTTGTTCGTTCCACCTGTCCATTTGTGCTTGGCTTGTATGTTGTTGCCTTCCTGTGCTTAATAGAAAACTTATTGACTAGGGCTTCTACCACCTCATTAATGAAGTGGCTTCCTTGATCTGTTACAATTTCTAATGGACAACCAAATCTGGTGACAATGCGTTCATATATGAACCTTGCCACTTCATCCATGGAAGCTGTTTTCAATGGCCTAGCTTCAACCCACTTGGTTAAATAATCTGTGGCAACTACAATATACTTATTTTGGCGTGATGTAGTTGGAAGTGGACCTACAATGTCTATTCCCCACTTTTCAAAGGGACCAAGTGGAAGAATAGGACATAATGGAGCTGATGAAGTCTTACGGTTACCATGTGTTTGACAAATATCACATGTCTTACAATAATTATAACAATCTTTAAAAAGAGTGGGCCAGTGATAACCTGCATCCAAGATCCTTCTTGCTGTAAGTTGTCCAGAGAAGTGCCCTCCACATGTACCATTGTGGAATTCTTCTAGCAGCTCCTTTCCTTGATCACGTCCAACTGCCCTCTTGTACTGTCCATCAGGTCCTATTCGAAATAATACTCCATGCAGAATAGAATATGGACGACTGGCTTGAGTAATCTTTCTCTTAGTCTTTGCATTGGCACCATCAGGAAACTTGAATTCATTCAGATAATTCCAAATATCTATGTATTCACTAGGGATTGTGTCAAGGGATAACAATGCTGCATCGGGGAAATCATCATCATCACAAGATGATCCTAAACCATCATAGGCTCGAGAGAGTGCATCTGCATTGACATGCTTCTTTCCTGGCCTATCTATAATATCAAATTCAAATTCTTGTAGCAAAATTATCCATCTTGCTATCCTCCCTGATGGGTTAGGCTTATTTACAATATATTTTAGAGCCTGATGATCTGTTACAACTAGAAATTTTTGCCCTAGCAAGTAATTTCTAAACTTCTTTACAGCAAAAATGATAGCCAGAGCCTCTTTTTCAGTTACAGTATAATTTACCTCAGCACTGCTCATTTGTCTGCTCCCAAAGTAAATTGGATGTTCATTCCCATTTTCATCCTTTTGGCTCAAAGTACTTCCTAGTGCTGCATCTGAGGCATCAGTGTACACAATGAATGGCTTGCTCCAATCTGGATTCTTCAAAACAGGTGAAGACACCAGGGCTTCCTTCAGTTGTCCAAAAGCTTCATGCGCCTTATTTCCTGGTTCATAAGTAACATCCTTCTTCAAGAACTGGGTTAGTGGCTGTGCAATCTTTGAGAAATTCTTGATGAACCTTCTATAGTAACCCACATGGCCTAAAAATGATCTCAACTTACTTCTATTAATAGGAAATGGTAAATCTTTGATTTTTGAAACTTTATCAGGATCAGTACCAATACCATCTCTGGATACAACATGCCCTAACAAAACACCTTTAGAACATCCAAAGACACACTTTGTAGGGTTTAGTGAGGCTTGTGCTTCATCTAACCTTTGAAATGTTGTCTCCATCTGGTGCAGGTGGTCCAACTTGCTCCCATAGATGCAAAAATCATCCAGAAATACTCTGATGAAGGTCCCAATGTAGGGTTCGAACACCCTATTCATCAAACGCTGGAATGTTGCTGGAGCATTACACAACCCAAAAGGCATAACTCTATAAGCAAACGTTCCCCAAGGAGTGGTGAACGTGGTCTTCAGCTGATCTTTCTCTGCTATACGAACTTGGTTGTAGCCGCTATATCCATCAGCAAAACTATAGCACTCCTGGCCAGCTACTTCGTCCAAGATCTGATCTGAAAATGGAAGAGGGTAATGATCCTTCTTTGTTGCCTTATTGAGCTTCCTGTAATCAACACAAATGCGTAGCTTCCCATTCTTTTTTATTGAGATCACAATGGGAGAAACCCATTCTGAATTCTCCACAGCAAATATGAATCCTGCATCAAGCAACTTATCTATTTCTTCTTTTACAGTCTTGGAAAAATTAGGATTCATTCTATATGGCATTTGCTTTATGGGCTTAGCACCATCTACCAGCTCAATACAATGTTCTACCCAACTTACTTGACGGAGTTCCTTGTAATCAAAAGTGAATAGGTGTATGTACCTTCGAAAGAGCTGGAGGTAGGATTCCTTCTCACTCTCCATCACAGCATCACCAATCTTTATTTGTTGGAGACGATCATCAACTTCTTCTTCAGATAATTTTATGGGGTCATGAGTTGGTGTGACTGGAAGGATATCCATGACTGAAACATCAACCTCACTTTCTTCATCTTCAGTGTCCACTTCACTGGTACTAGAGTAATCAGAGGATGTCCAATCATCAGTTTCATCACTTGAATCCACAGGTTCTGCTTTATGATGTCGAGGGATCACGTTTATCTTCACCCTCTCTCTACCACGTCCAAGTGTCATGAAACCTTCATTCCAGTAGTTTCTTGCATGAACTCTCCTTAGCCATGGTCTTCCCAGCAGCATTGGGTACGCAACAGTACCATTTTTCATCACCTGAAAGTCTACCACACATACAACACCCATAACAGATATTGCCACATTTGAAACTACACCTTCTGGTTTAGTTTTTCCCTTATTTAATGACCTTAACATAAGTGTTGAAGGGCGATCAATTTTTAAACCCAACATATTCATTACAGACTCGGTCATTACATTAACTGCAGCACCTCCATCAACTAAGACATCATGAATTGAAATACCATTACATAATACCTCAGCTTGTGGAGCATAGGGATCTGCCTCTGCCTCCAAAACAGGGACCTCAACCTCCTTCCTTCTTCGAGCATTGAGTCCACCTCGCAACTCCCGCCTCTTCTCAGAAGACATAGCCAAGAGTTGACCATATGTAATATTTGCAGGCCTTTTGGACAGATCTTCCAAGATGGAGTATGGTCCTTGCCCCTGTGAAATCAGAAAATCCTGCACACCCAACTTTCTTCTCCTATGTTTCTTACTAGTTTCTCCTTTCATCTTCTTAGGATCAGTTCCATCTTGATTATCTTTTTCTTTCTTTCTTTTTGTTACAAACACATCTACTTCATTATTTCTACTCTTATCTACTACATCAAGAGAATTCACAGGTGCTTTTCCTTTATCATTATCTCTTGTACCAGATGTAGAAGCTCTATCTGGACAATTATACTTATAATGACCCTTTTTATAACAACCATAACAAACAACTTCAGAAATATTTCTTTTTGGACCTCTATCTCCTCCCTGAGAACTAAATTCCTTTCCTTGAAGAAGATTAATAGTTAACTGGCCCATCTTCCTAAGCAGATCTTCATACTCAGTAGATGTACTAGGAGAAATATTTGTGCTCACCGGGAGTGGTTGTGGATTCTGGACCAAAGGTGCTGGTGTAGGCTCTACTTTAACAACAATTTCTTTGGGCTCCTCTTCCATGCTTTCTTCTTGCCTTCTTGCAATCTCCTTTGCTTGTTCAATGGTAGCTGGGTGGTCATACTTCACTCGTTGTCTGATCTCTGGCTTCATCCCAAGAATGAAGTGCTTACAGAGGAGATTATCCACGCCATTCATCAACCCATCCGCTAATCCTTCCTTCCGGATCTGGGCATCGAGCTTCCTCCTTAGCTCTAGAACACGAGCATGATAATCCCTTATCTTCTCCTTCTCTCCTTGGGCTAGCTTTGTGATCTCGATCATGAGATCTGCATATCTCTGTTGTTCACCAAATTCTTCAAGAAAACTTTCAGTTAATAAATCCCATGAATTTTTCACATTATCACCTAGTGTTTCAAACCACCTAAGTGCGGAACCATCCAAAAAGGTAGGAAAAAATTCAGTCCATTGTTCCCTTCTTATAAGGCCATTACAAATACAAGATCGCTTAAACTCTTGAATGAAAGAAGAAGCATCTTCATTAGATTGAGCTGAAAAAATAGGAATCTTTCCCATTTTCAAAAGTAACCACCGTGAAATACCAACCCACAAGTACAATCAACAAGACTTATGTGCACAAATAATTGGAATTACTATAGAAATGACCACGGTAAACTATGGTAAAACTTGACTTACTGCGGTAAAAACTGATTTTACTGTGGTAAACACTATTCACGGTAAAAAGTGAAGTTACTGCGGTAAATACTATTCACGGTAAAAAGTGACTTTACTGTGATAAATACTATTCACAGCAAAAATGACTTTGTCATGGTAACTACTATTCACGGTAAAAATGACTTTACCACGGTAACTACTATGCACAGTAAAAACAAGGTTATCCTCCAATTGATTTTTGACTAAGTGGGAATATCTCTCCAGAAAATCCACCAACGAGGAATGGTCCCGGCAACGGAACCAAAATGTCATCACCAATCCGGCACTATGATAATTCTTCACCGGGAACTCCTCGTGCTATGATTATTTACTAATGCACAGCCTTTAGTTTGGTGGATGTAATCTGGAAACAAAACAACAACCGAACACAAGAATACCATCGACTATGATAAGACGGAATGATGACAAATCTGAAATATCAAAGTAAATTATAATATTAACATGAAATTGTTACAATCTCACCCATGAGGTACTTCAACAAGACTATGGGAGAAACTTTACAATTACACCTCTTGATGGCTTCTTCAACACACCTTTAACTGATGGCTTCCTTTGCACACTTCCTACAATATTTCTCACTACTTCTTTCTATGCTAAATGAGGGGGGTGGCCTCTCTATTTATAGAACTTCCAGGCTTATCCATCCTATCTCTAAGATAGGATAAGAAATCCACTCTGACGAATCATATTCCATACCTTAACTCTTATCTGTACATGTAAGCTTATCTCTTAAGATAAGATAAACCTTATCATTTTACATGGGTTCCACATTTTTAGACTTTTTACAAATAAAATACACAAAATATTTATGACCTCACTCCTTGTCCTTATTACCAATATAATATTTCTAATTCCTAATCATGTAGACCCTACTTCTCTAATTACCCAAACTTTGACATTTTAACATTACCGGACCACTTACGACAAATATTTACTTTTTACAACATTCCTATTGTACTTTGACTGTTACCGTACTCCACATTATTGGCGACACCGTACTGACGGCGCCGTTATCTTCTATCAGATGCTACTACTAATTATACTTAACAACATCCTATTCCTAATACATACATTAATGAAATAGAAATTATGGAGGAAAATTTTAGTGTCGACATACCCGGCCAATGAAAGTCTACCTTTTTTCAAAAAAGGTCAAACTTTTAGAGTTTACAGTGATCCACTCCTGATGGGTGAGCACGCTCTTACGACCATAGCCATGCTTCAATGCATGAGGAAATTTTCTTCTTTGTTAGGGTCGTGCCTTCTTTTACAAAAAGATAAAAAAATTTAAGTCTTTCGCAAGGAACCAGACTTCTTGGTTTTGAATCGATTAATCACGTATCATCAATTTTGATGAAACCTGGGAGCTGATTGGCGAGGGCTTGGGAATATTTGACAATTTTTTCAAAAATAAAAAACTAAGATTACTCAAAACCCTCCAATTTCTCATCCAATGAGAAATGTTTGAGCCACGTTGAGGGATGGCTTGAGGCTTAATTTTAATGGGAAAATGATGCCCGTCTAACTGTCAAAAAGAAAATTTCCAGGGATGCCCTAGAATTCAATTTTTTCAAAGGGGGAACCTGGATTTTTTAATCAAAAAACAATGGGGTGAGAATAACAACAACCATGGGGGGATTTTCAAAGGTCACAAAGAGTAAAAGTTGAGAAAAATGTGAACTCCACAGGGCCTGAAAAATGGAAAAAAAATAGAGGCCCGTGGATTGTGAGAAATTTAGGGCACAAATTTTAAAGCACACATGTATTTTTCTTTCAAAATGGGGAAAAATAATAGAAACAGTTTGTGAGCTCCTTTACCAAAAGCATTCAATCTAGAGTGGAAAAAGTTTACAGACCACCAAGTTCAAAGGAAAAAATGTTTTTTGAGCACGTAGAACAAAGGGGAAAGATGGGAAAATAAGGAGGATCAAAATGACACCAACATCAGCTCCTACTCGGGGATGGGCACTCCCAATGAGTGCCACAAGAACAAAAGTAGACCAAGTGCCAAAATAATCCATTGGGCAAAGGAGTCATGTTGCCAAAACCACCAAAAAACCAGCTGAGAAACCGACAAAAATGGCTGCCACACACCAAGGCAAACCACAAACTGAAAAAACACAAAAACAGAGAAAAACCAAACACTATACACTGTACAAGTGGTGCATACCTCAAATTTGGGGATTAATCCAAGAAATGCTTCAGATGCCTGCCATTAACAGGAAGCTTCAAGCAATTCCCCATCTAAATCCTTGAGAAAAAAGGTATTTCACCAATTCTGATATCAATGGAGTAAGGGCCCATCCATAATGCATCAAATTTTCCATGTTTGCCCTTATCTTCATGCCTACTATCCCACAACAAAACCAGATCTCCAATATTGAAAGCCCTAGGAGTGACCTTCTTATCAAACAAATTCTTCAACTTCTCTCTAAATCTGACATGCCTTTGGTGGGATGCTCTCTCTTTCTTCATCTAGCTCAACAATCTGATTAATCCTTGCTTCATATGGACTGACCTCTTGATCCTCAAGTTGTTGAACAAACTGAAAATGAAGATAATTGCAGATGTAAGGGCAGCAGAGCTTGAGTTCCATACACCAACTCAAATGGGCTCTTACCAGTTAGCTCTTTTGGAGTGATTCTATCAGCCCAAACTACAAATTTCAGTTGTTCACCCCACTTTTCTCTTGTTCAACTCCAAGGTTCTCCTAATGATCTTCAATAAGTTCTTATTACTTGGACTCAGCTTGTCCATTCCCTTGAGGGTTATAGTTTGAAGCATAAGTCAGATTGGTTCCATACTCCTTACACATTGCCATCAAAGGTTTAGCTCTGAAACACATGGCATGATCAGCAACAATCTTGACTGGCACACCAAATCTGCATATGATATGATTCAACAAGAAGTCCATAACAACTTGGTGTGTTGCCTTTCTAGTGGGGATTGCCTCTACCCACTTGGTGAAGTAATCAATGTGGCTACAAGGATCCACTTATGTAACCAGCACTAGAAGGGTCTGAAATCTCACCAATGAAGTCCATTCCCCATTGTTTGAAAGGAGCTTCAATTGATACAGGTTGCAAAGGAAGGGAGCCTGAAGCTTTCATTCTTCCAAAGAAATCTTCCTGAAAAATGTTGGCAACTTTCACATTTTCTAACTCAGCATGGTTGCATCTTTGAAGAGAGTAGGCCACCAATAACCAGCTCTCAAAACCTTGTGTGCTGTAACCCTTCCAGCAAAGTGTCCTCCACAAACTCCCCCATGGAAATCAACAATCACTTTGGGAGCTTCATCTTCAGTTACACATTTCAAGAGGACACCTTCAGGGTTCTTCCAAGCCATCCCAAAGTCAGTGATGATGTATTTTTGAGAAGCCAGCTTGAGGGCTCTTTTCTTATTTTTATTTAAATGATCAGGACAACATAGGTGTCTGAGGTAAAATATTACATCCTTGTACCACTCAGAACTTACCAATTTCTCAAGAACATCTGCCCTTTCTTCCTCTACTTCATTCACTTCCACAGTCTGCAAGTTGCTCTCAGCCATGAGCTTAGCAAGACCCAAACCTCTTACCAACTTTGTGGTTTGGATATCCATATCATACTCCTGTAGTTTATTCACCCATCTACATCTTTTACTTGAGATCTCCATCTCTGATAAGATGTCTTTTACCATGGTGTGGGGAACATAAGCAACAACTTTTGAACTTAAAATATAAGGCCTGAAAACCTTTGTTGCTTTCACCAAGGCAAATGCTTGTTTTTCCATAATTGTGTACTTTAACTCAGATAGCTTGTAAAGCCTTGCTAAAGAAGGCAATAGGCCTCTCAGCCCCATCTTCATCCTTTTGGAGCAAAATAGATGCAATAGTATTTTCAGAAGCAAAGGAGAAGATTTGGAAAGGCTTCTTGTAATTTGGAGCTGCCAAGACAGGTGCATGTTTAAGTGCATCCTTGATTCCTTCAAAATCTTAATAGCAGCCTCCTCCCATTTGATAACTTGATCTTTCTTTAACATGCATGTGATAGGAAGAGTCAACTCAGCAAAATTGGACACAAACCTTCTAATGAAATTGATTTGGCCAAAGAAAGATTGGATACCCTTCTTGGTTCTTGGAATTGGCACCTTGCTGATTGCTTCTACTCTCTCAGGGTCAATCATGACACCATCCTTTGAAACAATATGACCAAGCAGCTTGGCCTTTTGCACCCCAAATGACACTTCTTTGGATTGAGAGAAATGCCATATTCTCTACATCTGATCAACATTCTTTCCAAGTGTTGCAAGTGATCTTTTCTGCTCCTTGAAAATATAGTCACATCATCTTGATAAACTGCAATGAAGTCATTTATATAACCAAAAAAGCAACATCCATTGCTCTTTGAAAAGTAGCTCCAACATTCATGAGACCAAAAGGAATTCTCACATAAACATATGTTCCCCAAGGAGTAGTGAAGGCAGTTTTAAATCTTTCTGACTCCTTGACAACAACTTGATTGTAGCCGGAGAAACCATCCAAGGTGGACAAGCAATTCAGATCTAGTCACTAACTGCAGCATGTTCTCCATGTTTGGCAAAGGATAATTGTCTTTCAATGAAGCTCTATTTAGATTTCTGAAGTCTACACAAAGTCTGATATCTCCATTCTTCTTTCTGACTGGCACAAGGTTTGCAACCCAAGATGAATACCTAGTGGGCTGAATGATCCCCATCTCTCCTTCAGTTTAACTCAATTCATCTTGCATTTTCATGGAGAGGAGTGGATTAATTGGCCTTTTCTTTTGTCTAAATGGCTTTGGCATTGGCCTCAAGAGGGAATCTCATGCTGAAATAAGTCTTCTCTATATGCTTTCAGCTCTGAATAAGACCAAGCAAGGCAGTCTTGATATTGTTTCAATAGTTGGAGCATAGGACTATTTTTCTTCTTTGTTTAAATGACTACCCAACCAAATCTTTTCTTGGTTTGTCCTTAGTTCCCAAGTTATGCTCTTCCACATCCCTTGAGGTAGATATGTTTCTATTGATGATGCAATCAGCATTGCTAAAATTTGACTCAAGAGCAACAAGACCTCTAGGAATGGTGTTAGTTTTCAATTGGATAATATCTTTCCAAACAAAGTTTCTCTTCCTTCAGTCACACACACCATTGGTTCCCAATCAATATTCTGATCTACAAACTCACCTTGATTTTGTAAGAACCTTTGCACTTGAGCATCATCATTAAAAACTTGCCAATGTTTGATGTTATCAGGGACAACTGGCCTAGTTAACACTTCAACATTGTACTCACAATAAGGTGAAATGGTGCAATCTCCAAATCTTGACCCCAACACTGCCAACTTGTCAGCAACAACATTCAAACTTCTGTCATGGTGCACAATATTGAAGGAATCAAACATCTCAATTAGATCCCAAACTGCATGCTTATACTGTTTCATCCGCTGATTTTTTGTAGCATATAGTTTTCTTATTTGTTTGACAACTAGCTTTGAATCTCCCTTTGCAATGATGTCCTTGACACCATACTTCCATGCAATTCTCAGACCCAACAACAAGGCTTCATACTCAGCAATGTTGTTAGTACATTCAAAATTAAGCTTGAAGGAAAAAACAAATTCTTCCAAGCTAGGAGAAATCAAAATTATACCAGCACCATTTCCAAATTTGGAGCAAGCTCCATCAAATAGCAAGGTCCAAGGAGAACTACCATGTTCAAGGCACTTTGACTGATCCATTTTGTGTTCTTTTCCATCAACAAAACCAATAAAATTATCAACATCAACATCAGCAAATAATACTTCATAAGAAGCATTGTTTGGGTCCTCAATTAGATGCAACATTTTCTTTTCTCCATAGAGCTTGACAAGGCTGCCCTCAATGGGAATGGTGGCAAAAGACATATCCATTTGGACACTCCCTCCAACACTTGCAACCCACTTTCTTGACAATAACATACCCCATTTGGCAGGGCAATCAACAATCACAACATCCAATTTTAAATTCCTCCTGGGATAAGATGCAAGTTGCACTACCAAACCCTTCACACAACCAACAACCGACACTTCTCTTGAGTCCATGGCAGTACACTTTCCATAGGCTGATGTCACTTTGATATCCAACTCATTCATGACTTCTAGAGGCATGACATTACATGATGCACCGGAATCAAACATACAATTGTGAAGTACCTATCCTTTATGATCAAAGTTGTGAAGAATGGATCAACATTCAATTGGGAATCAACCAAGGATGTCCCCAAATATACCTCAGGTGTCTCTCCAAGATCCTCTACTGCTGGTGGTGTTTCAAGGTCAACAATGATTTGAGGAGGAGTTTCAACAACATTTACATTTCTTGGAGTAGTCTTCTCTTCTTTCAACCCCAAGTACTCAAATGCTCTCTTCTTATGCTCAGGAATTCTAAGCAACTCAATGATTGGAACACTCACTTTTATTTGGCTCAATACTTGGGCTATGTCATAGGGAACACTCTTTGGAAAAACAACATTGGAAGGGAGACAAGAAGATTCATTAGATGGCATGGGATTCTTGGCAGCTTGGGCATGAGGAGGACTGTAATTTTTTCTTGGGACAACAGAGCTTTTGGCAAGTGTTTCTCTCCTAGGAGCTTCTTTTGGAATGCTTGTGAGCAAGGGTGTTTTAGGTTTGGCTTGAGGCCCAACTCCCTTAACAAACTTTGCTTCTAGTGTTATAGTCTTTCTCTTGAGCTACAACAACATTCATCAACAATTGTCTATCTTCCTCTGAAGGAATACCACCATCATACTTCTTAATCATCAAAGCTCTTAAGTATTCAAAGTCATTGTTAGGAATTTCAAAAGCTTGCACTACATCAACTTCAAGAGTATGAGGGGGAAGGAAAGACTTGTACCCATTTGATGCAATCCCAAAAGGTTGTAGCTGTCCTTGCACTTATCACTTCAGTAGATGTTGCTCCTCCTTGTGGACTTGAAGAACAGCCCATCATGCAAATATCATCATCAGTACCATCATCATTATTAGCTTCACCTTCTTTCTGGTCCACTTCACATGGAGGATGGGGTAGAAAACACCTATCACACCAATCAATATCAACAACTTCTTCAACAACAAGCAACCCTAGCATTTAGGGGATCAGGTAACACTCTTCCTTCATGTGCTTGAGGATGTCTATTTGCAGACCCCATGGGTCCTTTTCCTCTATCATCTTCCCTTTGATCACCTCTAGGATGATTGGAAAATCTGTCATGGTTTTGTGCTCTTGGCTGACCTTGTGAAGTTTTCCCAATTCCTTTCTCAGCTCTTGCCAACTTATATGAGATTTCTTTGACAGCCCCTGCCAAAGTTTTCACAACCTCCTCTAAATCAGCACCCTTGCTAGCTTGAGGTTTTTCAGGGTTTATCAACTTTACACCATCTCTCTTGAGAGGTTTCCCAATTGCTTTGATATTGTTTTCAATTTGAAGTGCCATGGTGAAATCTTGTCTTAGATTGGTAGGGTTCTTGTCTCTTAGGTAATAGGCTTCATTTTTATCAAATGCATCTGCATATTTGATTAAACAAGACTCATCACAAGGCCTCAGACTAACAGGCAGCCTTCTCAAAGTTTTGTTAAACCTTGTGTTAAAGTCATGGACTGATTCATTGGGGTTCTTCTTGATATTCTCAAACTCAGACAAGAGAAATCTAGGATCAGTCTTGTCACCATATTGCAACCTAAATGCATTCTTCATCTCAGTCCAAGAATCAATTGAATTATCAGGCAGAGCCTTGTACCAATCCCTAGCATCCTCTTCTAGTGTATGAATGAACAATTTAATATACACATCTTCAAACTCTATCTCAAAATCTTCCATCATGTTAACAAAAAGTTTGAGATGCTGATCACCAGTTATTGCATTGTTACCTTGGAATTTTGGCAATCTATTTCTGACATCTTGTGGGACAACATTTGGGTAACCATCCATTCCTCTAAAGTCTATAGGACCAAAGGTGTTAACAACAAATGGAGGTCTAGGCTGAGCCATATTGTTTGGTGGAGGTGATCTTGGGGGTGACACAAGCTGATGAGGAGTGCAAGGTCTTTGGGGCTCAAGAATGTGATTCACAAGACTGGTATTCTCTAAGTGCTGATTTTCTTGGAAAGTTTTATTTGAATTGAAACACAGAGGTGCAGATTGGAGAAGGAACTTACCCGGTATAGCAGAAGGACCTTCACTAGCTGAAGGCAAACAAGTTTATGAGAGGATTGCTTGAATCAGAATCACTTGAAGAAGAGTGATAATCCTCTACCAAAGGTTGATCTCTCTCACCAATGGATATATCTTTTCCTGATGTCTGACCTTTAACAACCTTCCAAACTCTTCTCCCTTCCAACTCTGAGTTTCTTGAATCTGTAAACAACTTCTTAGCAGAGTCTCTAATGAAGAGAGATCTTCTTCCTTCCAGTTTTGCAGAGATTAGCAACACCAAAGTAAATGACAGAAAGGTTAAGACACTGGTACTTATCAATATCAAAACAACATGGAGTCGCCACTAAGGAATTTCACCCTAGTTGTGTAAATGCACTAAAATACTCTGTCAAATATCTATCAGCACTGAAAAATCTTGCCAAACTTTATAGATCAGACCTTCCTTTCTTTGAATTTATCAACCACAAATGCAAATGAAGTGCAACAACTGCTGGAAACTGGTAAAATTACAGGCATAACTTA
Organism: Taxus chinensis; assembly: GCA_019776745.2. Lineage (NCBI taxonomy): Eukaryota > Viridiplantae > Streptophyta > Pinopsida > Cupressales > Taxaceae > Taxus > Taxus chinensis. The sequence goes on from CM034152.1 coordinate 775,847,734, forward strand.
TATCTTCACTTAATCCTTACAAGTCTGATTATAAAATGATGCTTCAACAATGTATTTGCATGCAGAATTTGCAAGGGACTTTACCAGGGTTTGATATGCATTCAAATATCTCAAATATGTATGCACATGGATCAGATTGAACTAAGAGAATATCAAACTCAGAACTCTACTCTTCATTCCAATCTTATAAATTTGATCAGAAGATGATACTCAGATTTGTAATTACACATAAATCACACAAGAAGTATTACCAGGGATCTAAAATACTGAAATACTGAATAATGTCCCCGGCAACGGCACCATTTAAGGTGTTGGTACCCAGATTTAATCTCCTTCACAACTTGAGCAGCATCATGGATTTTACAAGACACTCAGAGGCAGATAAATGATTTATATGTCATTTTGTAGAAGGGGAAGCAATTTATCTGACTTGTTAGCACTCAGGATTTGAAGAAGTGGGTAGCACCTTGAAAGGATTTTGATCTAATCCTCACTATTTTAGGTTGTGCCTTTCAACCAAGGTAAGAGAACCTATATTGCAGCCTCTATTTTGTGAAGGAGGTGGAGATATCCTTATACTATGCATATTGTATGGAGATGGCCTTGGGAAAACATGATCAATTTTCCATTATTCAAACTCAACAGAGCTGTCACTACTAAATGATGGAAATGCTTTCAAGACAAGGCTGAGGCTGCTAGAGACATGGTATGATCCTGATTTGCTTTGTGCATTTTTGTAAATGGATTGTATTCTTTTGTTGACACACAATGCAATGCAGGGGTAGTATGGGGTAGGATTAGTTATTCTGAATGAAATTTTTGGTGGGAGATTTTAGACAAGACTAACCAGAATTTTCCAAATTCTTTGAGGACCTTTGCAAGAAATTTGTAACACCTAAACAACAGAATGCTTCAAAGGGGTTAAGGTACTCCTTCAACCAGGATATGTGCACCAAATGGAGGCCCAGATCTGCACTCTTCCACACAATCTTTGACAACCTGCCACAAAATCTTGAAGCAGATGAACCAACAAAGTATCTAGAAATCTCTATTTTATCATGACCTAAGGTGCACCCAAAGGTTTACAAACAATCTCAGAATTCAAGGAAGGTAAAGTGATTTTAAATCTATTTATCTCTTTATCAGATGAAAGCTCTTCTGAATGTGAGACTACAGATGCCACTAAACTATCAACAAGAAATGAGACCATGTATGATCAAGAGAGATTTTAAACACAAGACTGCAATAGGAGCAAGAAACACAAATTGAAAACATTCTGAAACATAAGTGCATGCAAATTTTTCCAAGAGACAACACAAAATAATCCAGAATGACCAAATTTATCAGTAGGGGAATGTCATAAGAACAATCTCAGAGCTTGTTGATGGCTTTACAACTGAAACCAACTCAACATGATACAAATCTGATGCAAAAAGGAATTAGAAATGGTTCTCAGGTGGTTTCTCAGAGAATGGGCTTCTTCCCAGATTTTCCCGTGAATTTCTAAGTTTCTCTGACCTTTTGCATGTCTCAAAACATGCATTATATAACTTTCAATTACATTTGATCCTTCTTTCCCAAGAAAAGAATATGCCCAACATCAAGTTTGTTACAAAATTCCAACATGATTCGCAAATAGGGACATTTAACAAATTTGCAACAAAAGTTGCCAGGTGTTTCAAAAATGGTTGAATCATTACAAATCCTTCATCATTATCCATTGTGGAGGCACATTTTTCATTCTCCAAGCATGCAAACCCCTTTCATTTCATCATTTCATCCTTATCATTCAAAAATCTTGATTCTGTAACTTTATAATTTGATATTTCACGTTTTGCACAGGCCTGAGTAAAAATTTATTTCAAAAACACCTCAAATCTGCAAATTAATCCCTAAAACCACTTGCATTGATCTTTGCAGGCACAAAGGACGACATGAATTCACCAAAAATTCGATGAAAATTGATGCAAAATTCACATTTCCACACTTCCTGGAGCAAAAATGGTGGCCAAAAATGAAAATGTACAGTTACCCTTGATTTTCTCTTTCTCCTTCAATCTGGGCCCTCCACATGTCAAAATACGATTGGGAATGAATTCGGGCTCACTTTTTGACTTTTTAACATTTTTGGAAAAATGGAAAAAAATTGACTTTTTCCTCCACCCCTCCTCCTTTGAAATTTGGTGATGACACGTGGCATATGGTGGGTCCCATTGGGATCGCAGCTCAATTCTGTGCATTTTGACCCTTTTTTGGAAATTTAGGAAATTTTCACTTTTTTCCCCATGGGCCCACACCTCTGCCTCTGTCCTTGACACATGTCATGTCCTCTCTATCATACCTCCTAAAATTCTGTGGGCTTATTCTCATGTTTTAATTGGCCCTTTTTTCACTTGGAGGGAAAATTTTCTCATTTCTCTTCCATTTGCGGGCCCAAGAAATCGCCTTCGATTATGTCCTTTTCAAGGCCATATGTCCTATTTTGATTTGTTCATGGAGCCACGCTTTAAATTTCATTCTAAGTATTTTTTTGCTCTAAAGGGAAAAAAATTCCCTTTTGCCTCCATCGATCCCGCTCTAACCCCTTGATTTCTGCCATGTGTCTCCCCATGGCTGCCATTGCGGACCCGCAGGGCTTTTCCATTCTACAACTTTAAGCCTTTTTGACCAAAAAAGAGAAAAAATGCCTAAGTCTTCCACCGGCTCGCACTTCCTTTTGACCCCGCCCTGACCATGTGTCCACCCCTACTCCATGGATGGACCTGCAGGCCATTTCTGTTACCATTTTTTCCCTTTGCCAAAAAAGGCAAAAATTGCCTAAGTTCCCCACCCGCCTCCCATCAGCCACCTTCAAAACATGCGAATGACACGTGTCCTCCTCTGGGAGCTGCGGAGTTGGGGGAATGTTGCCAATTTTTTTCCAAAAACCAAAAAACACTAAGTTTTTATAGAAAACCCGCCGAATTCTTGTCCAACTAGATAGCGGCCACGTACCCTGAGAGATGGTTTGAGCTTAATTTTGACATGGCTAAAATGACACCCGTATGACCGTTCAAAAACACAAAGAATTTTCTAAGTTGATGCCTGAATTTGATTTTTTCTTCGTGGGTGAAGGATTTTTTGGTCAAAAAACATATGGGAAGTGGTTTCAAGCAATTTTTGACCATGGGGAAGGATTTTTGAGGGAAAAATAAGTACAAAACAAGCAAATTCAAGCTCCACAGGCCAGAAAAAATGAAAAAAAAATGACAGAGGCCCATGGATTTGGAAATTTAGGGCATAAAACAGAGCTTGCATGTATTTTTCTTTCAAGTTGGGGAAAAATAATAGGTTTATGAGCCATTTGAAAGCATTCAATCTAGATGGGGAAAGTTTGCAGACCACCAAACTTGAAGAAAAATGTTTTTTGAGCACGTAGAACAAAGGGGAAAGATGGGAAAATAACAGAGGATCAAAATGGACACCAACATTGATCAATTGTATGAGCTCCCATATTTTGGGAAACATGAACCTTTATACCAATGGCTTATGAGAAGAGTCCATGAGGACTTCTTCCATTTCATCAAATGGAGGGTTAGGCTCACAATGGCCCTAATTGCAACATTAACAGGATTGAAGGGCAAAAGAAAGGAGTTGGGTATACCAAGGGTTCACGTGGAATGGACATCTACATATTAAGGAAGTACTTTGTGGTGCAGGAAGGTGCACATCTGTCCACCAAGCTAAATGATTAAGAGAGATGGTCACAGGTAAACACCATGTGGCTTTATGTTTCCAAGAAAATGTCCCAAGGAGAAGTGTAAAATTTAGCATGCTATATTGTAGAAACCATTGTTGAGGAAGCACGCATAGGTGAAAAGATAAGTTTTTTTGCCATCCTCTTATCTCTTATTTTTGTAGTAATTAGAGTGCATGATGGGCCAAAGAACAAAATTTGAGAATACCCCACTAAGAAGAAGTCCCTCACAGCAAGGTTTGAGAAATATTTATGTGAAGGATCAATGAGTGGCACATTCAAGCAAAGGGAAAAAGTGTGGTATGATCGACTTCGCGTGGTGTTTAAGGAGGAATGGCACATTCCAAAGGAACTACCTTTGGTAGTAGGCAAGCCAATACAGTTCATGGTGTATCAACATTTCTACATTGCACAGTTTTCCATGAAGAATGGGACATGGATTCCATGGTGCAAACTACCCTATGCCTTCATAGCATTCTAATTCCAGGCCTCAGTTCATATATTTATTAATACACCTCGTCTGAACTTCAATGTAAACAAGGTATATTGTGACTACCATAGCCTCAGTAAAACATATGTATATCCAGGTTGGTCTGCCTACATTGAGAGGCTCATTTCAGATGTCATAAATATGAAGCTAGTAAGTTTGGATATTGGGGACAGTGGAGTCGCACTCATATATCTTTAGCTCCAGCCTAGGATGGAGAATAATAAGTATGTATAGAATGAATTCATGCTCCCATGGCCACTTAAGGTAAAACATACAATAGAGAATGTGCCAGCTCCAAAGCCGTCCACGACCATAAAAATAGACAAGGAAGAAGAAGAACAAGAAGATAATGGATTCTTGGATCATAGAGGCCGGAGGCAACCCACAGAAAAAGTGGAGAGTGAGCATGTATATACTCCACCACATGTGAAAGAAGGAAAAGAGGACTTTGATGTGGATGTAGTCCCTGAAGAGCATCGGTTTAAGAGGTTATTCATAATAACCAGAACCCAAGGCACAGGAACACCACAGCCTGTAAGAAAATCACCTAGACTTTCCCCTCAAAAAGAGGCACCTAAGGAGAAGAGAAGGAGAAATCTGAATTTGAATGAGGAGGTGGAGGAGTCTAAGGAGAGCACACCTGAAACCCTAGTACAACCAGAAGATGTGGAGGAACCCAGAGATGAAGAAATGAGAGGTGAAGAGGAAGGGTGAAGAAATCAGAAGAGACGGTGCAAGAGAAACCCAATGCACATGTTATTACTCAAGGTGAAGAGGGGCCAACTTCAAACCTTGGTGCTCAAGTTTCTAAGGGGCCAAGAACAAAGAGAATAATTGAATAATATGTCATGCCAAGTATGGGATATGGAGAGGACATAAGAAAAATCATTCGTGCCCTATTTCAAAGAAAAGTGAGCCTTAAGTAATTATATGGATGGGATCTGATGGATCCATACATGGCCACCATGCACATAAGGAAACAATTATCCTGTTCCATGCAGACTCATATGGACAAGCCAAATTTCGATGTGTGTGACGAATCTTGTGTATCAAGGAGAGTGAAGAAGGCACCCCAAAGTTAATACATGACAGTAAAGCCTACTCTAATGTCTGATGAGAAGGTGAGAAATTCCTTGGTTAAGGTATCTGCAGAGGTGGTGCAGAGAAACATTGATAAGGTTTCCACCATTAGAGAACTACTTGAATATAACAAGGAAAAAATTGTAGAAATAGTGCATTTAAAAGGAGAAAAGGACCTAGAACAAAAAAAGAATGAGGCCTTCCTTAAGATGGTAGAAGAAATTGTAGATTATGTTCTAAAAGCAAGACCTCATCTTAAGTCTAAGGTACATGAGAATTTTCCTTCGGTTATGAATTATATGTGCACATTGGTTGATTTGGTGTTAGAAGATGGGAAAATTCAAATGCCAATGCCAAAGGATCCTAAACAAGAAGCAAAAAGAGAAAGGGCCTTCATGGTTAGGAAAATTTCAAATTATAAGGCATTGTTCCAAATTCTGAAGGATGAACTAAATAAATTTGACCAAGCTCTGAATATTTTTGTGGCGCCAGAAGTAGTGATAAGGACTAGAACTCTAGTTGAAGATAATGACGTTCTAAAGGCCATGAAAGATGAGACATTGGGACATGCAGAAATATTGGCACTAGTGAAACAAAAGAGAAATTCCCTTGCCGCAGACCAAGACCCACATAAGGAGAGAATAGATGAGATTGGGAAGCTCATAGCGTAGAAGATAGATCTTCTTGAGGGAATGATGACTGTTATGGCCAATGTTGTCTAATTAATGTAGAATGAAAAGGAAAATATTACTCAGGATGAATTAGAAAACATTTCCACAGACATTCTAGATAAAACAAGGACCGCATTGGATGAATGACAGATATTGGAAGTTGAGATTAAAATAGAATATCCAGTGTCTATACTCCCGGTTGAAGAAGAGGGTGTTATAGAGTTGTTGTCCACTCAAAATTCCCTGCTCTGTCAAAGGTAAAATCTCAAAATTTTGAGTCTAAGTGTCTTTTCTACCAAGCTGGTGGTGTAAAAAAAGTCTTGGAAGTCTGAAAATCTAAGTATTGGACTTTTCTTGCATGTATTTCGGGCCTGTCAGACATTTTTGTCCCGACTGTCCCAAGTTCCAAAGTGCGAGTTGTTCCCTGACCGGCCGAAATCCCCGAAATTGTCCTATCTTCGGGCCTGTCGGAAGTTTTTGTTCCATATGTCCCGAAAGCTTTTGTGCAAGTCATTCCAATTTCGGCCGAACCATCCGAACCGCGTACTTCGCACCACTTTGTCCCAAATATCCCAAAGTCAAAAGTACGAGCTTTCCCTTTTTCGGCCGAAGCTTCCTAGTCGCGTACTCCGGAACTATCTGTTCCAAAAGTCCCTAGCCCAAGCGGACCTGCTTTTCCAATTTCGGCCGAAATGCCCGAGCCGCGTACCTCGCGTATTTTCGTCCCAATTGTTCCAAAAGCTTTGTGCATTCTCTCTCCATTCCGCCCGAGCCGCGTGTTTCGCGCATTCGCGTCTCACATGTCCCAAGCGTACCTAGTGTCATCCATACTTAGTTTTTTCCTGCTCACTCCAAGTATGGCGCTTTTCAAGTTGGTGGTCGTGTAATTAAATGCGCATTGAATTCACTCCTCTCCCCAAAAGGCTATATAATGAACATTTCCCCTTCGCATTTTCTCACATCTTCCTTGATTATCCTTTGCTCAAACCCTTGCCGCCTACAAACTTGCGCACGTTCCTCTGCTTCTGTAATTCCATTCCAAGTCTAGTTTGCAACCTTGTTCCCCTGAAACTATCGACATGAAGATCAAATTTCAAGGACAAGAACAGATTTCTCCACTCGAGTCTGCTGTAAGCAACATTGGAGATAGCGAGGCCCGACATCTCGATTTCAGCGATTTTTGGGCAAGGATGGAAGATGCGAATCCCTCGCCGATGGCTCAGACAATTTATGACAGTGGTTTGGCGTACGCTGGAGGATTCCCAATTTCAGTACAGTGTGCTGATACAGTGCTTGCATGCGGAGCTCACTTCGACCCCGCCTCAAGTGAATTGACAAACGTACATGGGGAGCTCATCGCCAAGCTAGACGCTGCCGCCATTGGTGCCGCTCTGAGAATCCCGGAATTGGACAATGCCATAGTTGTTTCCCAAGTCCAAGCGCAAGCCATGTTCGATCAAGACAGTGACAAGTACAGGGCACGAGTGGCGAAGTCCTGGTTAAAAAACCCTAAGAAAGGAGCTTCTCGCCTCACCAAAACTCTCATCCGAGCAGACTTCAACGAAGAACTGTCAGATTTCATAATACTGCTGGCTCGGGTCATGGGTTTGCCTTCCACCAGCGAGTTCCATTTCTGGATGTGCCCGCTCATCAGTATGGTGTGCGAAGGTACACAAATATCAACTGGGCTGAGATCATCAGCATGAACCTGACGGAACAGCTATCCAACGTACTGCAAACAAAGAAGTTTTTCATGACTTCGTATCTGATGTATACTCTAGCAGCATCAAGGCAATGGTTTGGATTCTCATATATAGATGCCCACAAAGGCAACCCAGTGTACTCCTATTGCCCGCAGTTTACCTTGGAGACCAGCAACCGCAATTTCAGAAGGGTTAATGATGCTTTCACTATGTACATGGTCCGATTGCTCGAGGGTGACACCGCCAGGAGGTTTTCAGATGAAGCCATGAACTTGATATCACGGTATGGGGCCTACTTCATCCAATTCAGGAAGTTCTCATACATCAGGCTTGCTGGTTATGAGGGTACTCCTCTGCGGCTTCCCATGTTCTGCAATGACAAGATGGCCTTGATTGAAATATGCAGGCAACTGGACAAGTTGCACAGAACTTGCAGAGACAAGAAGATCTCTGGCTTGCACTTTCCCATCTCTCTGGGAAATTACACGTGCAAAACAGCCCTGGATGCCCAGAATATAGAGAGAACTTTGGTCCCTGTCACCGTTCATTTCTTCAAGCCAAGAACCTGCTTTGACTTGAAGAAGTTTATTGAACAGAACATCAAGATAGTCTATCACCATGTGGCAGAAACAGAAGATTACTGGGCCGACTGTACAGACGACTTTGAGGCCAGAAAAAGACATTATGGCAGGTTCTCCTTATAATTGATTCAAGAGCTCGGTCTGTACCAAGTTCCTGAAGGCCTTGAAGATGATAATTCTGAGCTATACTCATATGAGTATGAAAATGTGATCAAACACACCCCTCTGGAAGACATAGATTGGAACAGAAAAGAGAGGGATGATTTGGCTGAAATCCTTGCTCCAGTCTTAGTCAGGACTAAGGTCTGGTTCAATAAAAAGGTCCGAGAATTCAGGAGACGCTCGGGAGAATCCTCCTCCAAGGATGCCTTGACACCAATAAGAGAAGCACCAGTTCCAAGGTCCGAAACACCAAAGAAAACCTCTCCTACCTCAGCAGCTCAGGGACCTGCGGAATCTACTCCTTCTCCATCCACTCAGGTATATAAGAAGAAGCTCAAGGAAGTAAAGAAGGAACCGGTGGAAAGAGATCCTCAAGAGAAACAGGCAGAATTGCCTATTGGACCAGAGAACATCATCATCCTCAGTGAAAGTGAAGAGAGTGAAAGGCCAACTCCTACAAATGTTCCTGAGGACCCAACAGATAAAGACAAGGAGGTCCAGAGCACTGAGCTTCCAGGGGCTAGTGATTCTTCTACTGCCATTGTCTCCAGTGCTCCTTCCACCTCCCAGCTCGAGTCAACAGCTGCACAGACCTTGAGTGTCATGGGCTCCCTGTCTCTTGGCCCCCTTGCTCCTCCTGCAGATTCTTCTTCCTCTTTTGCATGGGTGCAAACCCTTGGTTGACAAAAGGAAGAGAAAACCATCCTCCCAAAACCTGGGACCAAATTTTGATGCTGTTGCAGCCATGTTGGGCACCACGCCTTCTCGTGCCAAGAAAGCAAGAACCACCTCCAGAATAGTGTCTGATACTTGAGGTCAGCAATTCCTGGAGATTGCCAAGCCTGCTATGGACAAATCAGAACAGGACTTACAAGTATCTGACTTGGAGCTACTGAGAATCCCAATGGGAGAGTCTACCCCTGAAGGCGAAATCCATAATCTCCAGGAAACAGTCACAAGAGTTATTGGGAGAGTGGAAAAAGGGCAGCAAGCTATCGAACAGCTGGAAGAGCAAGCCCGAGTTCTTACAGGTTTCATCAAGTCTCTTCTATCTAAGGACAAAGTTTTGGATCCCACCCCTTTGACTGCTCTACCTCCTCCTGTAATACTGAGCCAAGATGAAGTGTAAAGTATAAAAGATATGCACAAGTATTCTGTTTATGGCAGAGCTTTTGAAGCCATGGTGGATGACATGCTTGTTGCTGGGTTAAACTTCATCGATGAAGCCTTCAAGCTCTATGAAAAGGTGAGCAATATGCAACTGAAGCTCTCCTCCACTATCAGTACCATGGATAAAGAACTCAAAATCTGGAGCAGTTGCATAGTAGACCTCCGCCTCATGGGACAAACAGATGAAAACATCCTAATGGCGAACAAGATTTTTGATGATGCCAAAGACAATTTATCAACGTCTTGGGTCTACAGCGTAGAGTGGAAGATCAGAGTATTAGAAGAAGCTGTGGTAGAGATGAAGAACAGTTGGTAGAAGGGAGAAGCTTTCAAAGCACTGACAGTGGCTGCCTTCAAAGATATACATTGTCATCTTCAGGATGAAAAACTCTGGTGCTCTTCTGTCCCTGCAAGAATCAAAGCTCAGTTCAGAGCTTTTGCAAAAAACGATCTGTTCCAGGAAAGCACCATCTCCAAAGAAAAGATGAAGGACATTTGCTCTCTTCAATATGCCATTAAAGAAGCAAATAAAGATTATCATACTCACGTCGAGTTTGATAAAGAGATGGAGAAGTGTCAAGGATTTTGGACTCAGTCTGCTGCCACACGTCTGTTCCACGTGGCAGAGACATAGCCGAGGCTTTGAAGAAGTTCAGGCAGCGAATTCTGAAGACATTGGGTCCCTCCCTGTAGCTGGCCACCTGTCTCCTCCTTCTTTCTTTCTTTTCCCTTCTTCTCTGTCTTTTCGCATTTCCTTGTATTTAGTTAGGATATTGCAACCCGGCAATACTTAACTATTCTTTATTTAAAAGAAACGGTTACATACGTAACTGAATTGTAATCTATATAATGGCCTTTGCACGCCATTTTGAAAGGAGGAAAGAACTTGGCATACTCTCGAAATTGTAAATAGATCTTGAACGTATCAATACAAAAGGGCTTTTCTTTTTCATTCTCTATCTGAATCTCTGTATCTCTGTGTTTTCCTTTAGTATTGTGAAGATTATTTTGTACCTAATTCATTAGTCTTGCTGATTGCTTTTTGCAAATACAGTGGTCTTGCACAACCAAGAAAGAACTTTGTGTCTTGATTAATGAATCTAAATAAGGTCGTTTGAAGAACTTTGTGTCTTTAATCTTATTCAGCTAATACAAATAATCTTGTTCCAAATTCCTTGTAACTTCGCACTCGTAAAGAATTATTCTGTTATCTATAATTCCAAACATTTGCTATTCCTGCTTATCTTCATACCCTCTTTCCTCAGTCCGTTTGTAACTGATGATCTTTGTGTAAAACATTTTCGTGGTATCCAAGTTCGACCATAAAATGACATTCTGTATATTTGTAAATAAGTTCGTGTCTCAATAAGGGAACCTCTCCCATTAAAGAGGAGGGACTTCTTGTCCCCTGACTGTTGCTCTTCTAAAAAGTCCTATTTGAAAACCAACAGTTTTTGGCGACTCCGCTGGGGAAAATCGCATTCCAGTACTATAATTTTTTCGATCATCCTTTGATCTGGCGACTCCGCGTTTCACTCGAGGGAGAAGGGCCCTTGGTATCGAGATTCTTAGTTTCATCTTTTGGAGCAACAGGGTTTTCCTTTCCCTTCAACTAGAAGAACTCGTTCAACGAGCACTCCACCTGTTCGAGAAAGAAATCCTTCAGAGCCTGCTAGTCCTAATCTACAAGCTTTAATCCTTGCTGGTGTTACAGTTCCCCTCAGAACCGTATTCCAAGAAGAATGGCACAAGTACCATGGGGTCAGCGTGGTCGGGCC